>JAQISU010000335.1:1472500-1892500 GCA_029339505.1 Unio delphinus
TATATTGTCGTTTAGGATTTTTCATATACAAACATTACGAAAGAAGAATTAAGTTGTGTTCATCAATGTGTTAGATATACAGAAAAAAGGATAGGTGGAGCAACAAAGAGACAAAAACAATTCGTATATTTATTCGACGAATATATTCTCTTTTGACAAGATCAACATGAGACATTTATGTAGTTATTTCAAATAAAACATTGTATATTACCTAAAATCCTATACGACCTGGAACCATATCTAATTCAAAATAGAATTGTGTATAATCCCTGAAATCCTATACGACCTTGAACCATACTTAATTCAAAATAGTAGAGTATATCAAACATGAAGTCCTACATGACAGAACTATTTCCAAATAGAACAGTGCATATTACCTGAGATCCTATAAGATATTAAACCAACCCGATTCCAAACAGAATAGTGTATTTTGCCTGAAATCCTATACGACCTTGAATCATACCTAATTCCAAATAGAACAGTGTATATTACCTGAAATCCTACACGAACTTGAACCACACGAGTCCGAATAGAACAGTGTATATTACCTGAAATCCTACACGAACTTGAACCACACGAGTCCAAATAGAACAGTGTATCTTACCTGAAATCCTACACGAACTTGAACCACACGAGTCCAAATAGAACAATGTATATTACCTGAAATCCTATACAACCTTGAATCATACCTAATTCCAAATAGAACAGTGTATATTACCTGAAATCCTACACGAACTTGAACCACACGAGTCCAATTAGAACAGTGTATATTACCTGAAATCCTATACAACCTTGAATCATACCTAATTCAAAATAGCACAATATATCTTACATGAAGTCCGACACAACTTTGAATCATACCTAATTCAAAATAATACAGTATCTCGTACCGGAAATCCTTCACGACGTTGAATCATACCTGATTACAAACAGTACAATATCTCCTACCTGAAGTAGCTAATATTCAGGTCTCAAGTATCTAAGAGACCGTATTTAGGATTCAGAACCTTTTATATTTAATCTTTGTCTGTAAAAATCTGGTAGTATTTTAACTCAGTATTGTTCATTTTAGTCCAAACCTTTTAAAGAACCGTTCTTCGCAAGAAATTATTTCTGCGCTTGCCCTTTTAGTTGTTAGCAAACAAGCAGTTTCTAAAATTATTTAATTAAGGTTTCACCAAATAGTCAATTTGTATAATTACTTGACTAAGGTTTCACTAAACAATCAATTTCTATAATTATTTTGACCACTATTACACAAAACAATCAATTTCTATAATTACCTGAACACGATTCCACCAAACAAGCAATTACTATATTTACCAGCCCATGATTCCACCGAACAAGCAATTGATATAATTACTTAATTATGCTTTCACCAGACATGAAATAATGTATTTACTTGATTACACCTTCAGTAAATATGCAAATAACTAGAATTACATGAATAAGGTTTAAAATGACTGTATTTACTTGACTACGGTTTCAGCAAATTTACTTTATATTTTGTTAAAATAGCAACCAATGTTATTCTCAGTGGCATAAACAACTTTCTTTTTTGATTTTATTCTTAGAATAAAATGATTGGTATTTGTCAGGGTCATATTGGGAGTACGTGCTTTTAAGATGGAAAGTGTAAATATGATCATGTGACCCTCTATTTTGCAATCAAGGCTTTTCCGTAATTGCGTAAAATTAGATTTAATAGAGATGTTTAGTGAGAGATTTAACAGTTTGGGCTTTTAAACATTTGATGTCAAGGTTTTTTCTTCTGTTTTGACCATTTTTAGGATTTTTGAGTTTTATTTTTAATTTTCTTCAGCCTATTTGGATTCTCAAAGATTAATTAGTTTCTCTGGAAATATTAAGAGTGCTCATTCAGAATTCTTGGACAAAGACATTTATTTAAATTTTATTCGAAATTCAAACACCGGAAAATTATTGTCTGTAGAACAAAAAGAACTGTTGACACGTCTGTGCTATACAGGCTACAGCATGCGTCATTGGCTTCCATTTTGGATTTTCGTCAGGACTGGAACTCAAAGTCACTAGAATATCGTACTGCTAGGACTTCTAATTTCATATTCTGGGATTATTCTTGGATTATGTATGGATTTGATTTCATACAACAGTAAGTTCTCTATTTTTTTTAAATGTTTACACTGGGTTTTCTCCCTAGGGGAAAAATATTTGGTAAATTTTACAAAGCTCATTGTTTTCTCGTTTTCTTTGTTACTGTTTATTAGATCCTAAACACGTAACAATTTCATCATGTCACCCTATTCTATTGGTAGTGAACCAATTCATGTCACACCTTTTTATTAGCAGTGATCTCCATCGTGACACACTGCTTTTTAACAGCTAATTCCATCAAGCCACCCTATTCTGTTAGCAGTGAATTATATTTAAAGAATTCAATGTTTGTGGAGACATTTCCATTGCGCTTTAAATAGTGTACCATAGTGTACCGTCATATATGTTTAGGATTTGTATATTTAAATAGTGTACCATAGTGTACCGTCATATATGTTTAGGATTTGTATATTTAAATAGTGTACCATAGTGTACCGTCATATAGGATTTAGGATTTGTATGTTGTAGGGATATTTCTATTGAGTATTAAACAGTGTACCCTCTGATATGTTAAGGACTTGAATGTTCACTACGGTTTAAGTTTCAACAAATTTCAGGTTATTCGATGATAGCAAGATAATAATCAAATCTTCTATGAATTCGATTAATCGATGATAGCAAGATAATAATCAAATCTTCTATGAATTCAATTATTCGATGATAGCAAGATAATAATCAAATCTTCTATGAATTCGATTATTCGATGATAGCAAGATAATAATCAAATCTTCTATGAATTCAATTATTCGATGATAGCAAGATAATAATCAAATCTTCTATGAATTCGATTATTCGATGATAGCAAGATAATAATCAAATCTTCTATGAATTCAATTATTCGATGATAGCAAGATAATAATCAAATCTTCTATGAATTCGATTAATCAATGATAGCAAGATAATAATTAAATCTTCTATGAATTCGATTATTCGATCATTGATTTTGAACGAATTAGTCAATACAAAGGTACAATCCATATAAAATCCATTTAGTTTATTTCAAAGTGAACAATGCTAGTTTGTTTTTTAAACAAAAAATTTAAAACAAAAATTATCTCGTGGCTACAATGTAGTAAGCACGAGATCGTATCTCTTGGTCACGACACAAATAATTAATTGAGTCCCTTCTTTGCTTATGCAGATAAGACTACTTGCGTTTATCAGCAAATCTATTTGCACAACAGGCGCGTGTATGCTAAGTCTCCAAAGTCTTTGTGTAAGGTTCGGGTCCTTAGCGGGGGGCGGGGGCATTTAACAGGGCATATTGCGTATCAATTTATTATTTGAAGCCAAAACTAATTCAGTAGATATACAAATGAAAAGCCAGGTAAAGTTATCAGAACAGATAACTACTCCAAACTATGTTGTGATACAATAGCTTATTCGACTTATAAATTTCACTACCTATGGATATTGGGCACGAGCTGTTGAATCTGAACTTTCCTATCAGCTGACTAGATGAATGAAAGTTGTCATATCACCGGTGCCTGCCAAGAAGAATGTACTCAACACCGGTTTGTGGTCTCGCGTGATATTTCCAAGAACATCTTAATATCAGCACGCTTAGAATGTAATGATTGCCCTTCAGAGATGAGTGTATGGGTTATATATCTTAATTATGGATTATATTTTTTTTATTTTTTTTAATGGTTTAACGCCATTTTTCAGCACAATATAGGCTATACATGGCGGCCAGTATTAATGGTGGAGGAAGAAACCGGACAAAGCCCAGAAAGAACCACCGACCCACGAGAAGCTACTGGCAAGCTTTCTCACATAACTACATTTGCCGAAACTTAGACTCGAACACACGCAGACAGAGGTGAGATGGCAGTGGTCCGTAACGGACAGCGCTTTAGACCACTCGGCCACTCGGGGCCCCCATGGATTATATATCCTTAATTATGGATTATATATCCTTAATTGTGGATTATATAGTCTTATTCATGGATTATATGTCCTTAATCATGGATTATGTATCCTTAATCATGGTTTATATATCCTTAATCGTGGATTTTATATTCTTAATCGTGAATTATATATTCTTAATCGTGAATTATATATTCATAAATAAATCATGGATGATATTTCCTTAATCATGGATTGTACATCCTTAATTGTGGATTATATAACCTCAATCGTGGATTATATATCCTTAATCATGAATTATATATCCTTAATCATGGATTATATATCCTTAATCATAGATTATAGATCCTTAAGTGAATCAAGGATTATATATCCTTTCCACTGCATAATATAGCAGGACGTTGTTTTCTGTAATGCGGTGAGTTGTTACAAATTAATAGGTTACATAGTTAAAAGTACGGTATGAGCATTAATGACTGCGATACCATTGTTTTGGGCTATTCTTTGCTTAGCTAGACAAATCATGCATTGGTGTAAATGTGCATCGAACAATTCATTTATTGTTTGGCTGTGGGCTTGCATGACATTTGATAACCTAAGTCCGATTCATTTGTCAACAGTAAGAGTTACCACTTTACAATTGTTAACAGTTTTGGCTGTTTGCTTTGATGTCAACTTTGAAAGGAATAAACAGTTTTTCTTCCACGCGTGCAAAAAAAGTAAAAATGTATTTGTTTATTGTCTCACCTGTGTCATGTTTGCATATAAATAAGAAAAAAAATCACAGTGTTAACTTCCCGAAGACTTAAGCATTAAGGCGTCTGCCCATATTTGTCACGTTAGAAAGGAGCGCTGTTCCGCTTTGATAGAGACAATGTTGTTTCACTATGACACAGATTGTCTTGTTCCCTTTGATAGAGACAGTCTTTTTTCTGCTTTGGTACTTGTTCTTTTGGAGAATTGTTTTGACTATAAATGAAACACATTACACGTGTATTCTAAATTAGTGTAGCAGCACGCTTGAAGATGTATCTTAATTTGATGTCATTGAACATGTACTCTCAATTATTGAAGCATCACGCTTGAAGATGTATCATAATTTGATGTAATTGAACGTGTTCTCATGCTACGGGTGAGCAAATGCTGCTGTACTTTCTTGCAGTTTTCACAGACTTGATTTGATATGGAAGGCAGATTTCTTAAGTATTAAACTCTTAGGTACAAAAAAATAAATATTGTTCGTGTAGGATTTCAGGTAATATACACTGTTCTATTTGGACTCGTGTGGTTCAAGTTCGTGTATGATTTCAGGTAATATACACTGTTCTATTTGGACTCGTGTGGTTCAAGTTCGTGTAGGATTTCAGGTAATATACACTGTTCTATTTGGACTCGTGTGGTTCAAGTTCGTGTAGGATTTCATTGCTTTCTCACATAACTATATTAGCCGAATCTTAGACTCGAACCCACGCAGATAGATGTGAGATGGCAGTGATCCGTAACGTAGAGCGCTTTACACCACTCGGCCACTCGGGGCCCCTACAAATTTTGTAATGAGATACGTACATAGGGACTTCTAGAAAAACACGTGCATTACAGGCACCAAAACATTTGACGGAATATTCACTTGAAGTGGTAACTTCCAAATTCAATTTTAAATGTTAAAGAATGACGTCTTTAAAAAGTGTTTGTAATTATTTGTCTTTTCTTTCTTTCCAAAAGCTCTCTCCCACCTATAAAGTTTAACGACTCTCACGAATCCTCGAGGCGTAAACGTTGCAATGTATCGCTCAACCTGAGGACGACTGTTTGGCTTCCGTTCGTTGCTATACATTAATTTCTTGTCTGCGTAAACAGATTGCCACTGCAGATACATAATCTGGTCCTATTCAGTCAATACATTAATGATACCCAAGGACTTCAGCCTAGGCTGAAAAGCCCATGGCTAATGAAAGCGTAATGTCATTATGGGTATTCGCAGGGTGACACCACAGGTATCGTTTTCTCAAAATACAGTTAGATAAATCGACGGCCTTGTTACGTTATCAGTCACATTTGTAATGTTAATTCAAGTAGTCGTCTTCTAATCTTAATACAGTTTGTCAAATTACCGCAAAATGGGACAGAATATCCAACGTAATATATATTTAAATTGGTGTAATTTACATATTACAATACTGACAGCTTATTATAAGTAAGTAATTACCTATTTGTCACGAATGTGTGTGCAATCCCATTGAATTCTAGATTGTTTCCAATTATCCAATTTATCATGTTTTGCTTCAGTTTCCCCAAATTAGTCAGCACTGATTACCTACAACAAAAATTTGTTCTGTAGGAAGATTGGTTTCATTATTTTGCCCACGCATATTGAACATCAGATTGAAATTGTGTACGTACGCCCATGGGTTTATTATTAAAGTTTTTTTTAACTCATCCTACACGACACTTACCTCAAACAATAGGATACGACTGGATGAACAACGACCTCACACCATACGACAGTCTACACAAGTTATTTAGTCTAATGCATAATGGTTTAGAATTTTATGCAGTCCCTGGTTAGTGGGATTGGAAGGTCTCAGGAGGTTACGAAACAAGTGCTTTGTTTGATTAGGATTTTTAACGTAGCTTTAACAATTGTTCAGTCATATCGCTACGATGTGTGCAGTGAGGCAGTTTATAGTGATGTCTAGCACTGGGACATCATGCCGCAGACATGTAGCATGATGTCCCACCCAGTCAAATTATCCTGACACCAAGCCGACCAGTCCAGTCCTAACACTAACCTCGTAATGCTGAGTGTCAAGCGAGGCAGTTGTTAGTACCATTTTTTGTAAGTATTTGGCATGACTCGGCCGGGATCAAACCCACGACCTCCCGCTCCCGCGGCGGACGATCTAATTACTAGGCCACCTAAGCGGTTATTAAGTTATGATAGGAGTATATCTGTGAGATGGTCGATCGGCAAGAAAAAAAGCAATCATGTCTGCTCAACAGCATAGCACATGAAATAAAATCGTATTCGCAATGACAACTACCCGTTGTGAATCAATATGTGCGTTGACACATAACCCTGGTGAATCAGTGTTATTATTTTAGAGAAAATGGAACGTTTAATAAAATTTGGTTTCAAAATGTTTAAATTATAATGATTAGAATTTGTATATAATGTGGTGTGAAGGTGTGATGATAACTGAGCCGAGTGTCAACATATAACAGTCGAATATTTGAATGAACAAATCCCTGGTACATACAATTATCACTCCTAAACCATATCGGCGAAATTACTGAGTTCGGTTTGATCCATTTTTTTGTAGGTTTAATTTCATCTTACAACAAATAAACGTATTTTGTTTGTTGAATAAGAACCCAGAAAGAGCCCTGGAAGAACCACCGACGCTAATGGCAATATTTATGTTATAATCGCCATGGCCGACTCGAGACTTGAACTCGCTCGGACAGATGCGAGATGCGTATTTTAGAAACAATCTATCTTGCACAGCAGGAAAATTGTGCATGTCTGAGATTACTCGTGCATTCAGGGATTATACTTTAATCCGATCTTATCGAATTCGGTAAACCCAAAATAATAACTAATGTATAAATCAACATTCTGTTCATATTATGTTCTACTATAGTTTTCTTCCTGTCAAGTCACATGTAAATTATGTTATTCTCAAACTCGATTAAAGAGAAAACTCCATGCAGGTAATTTGTCTTATGTAATTCAATCTCCAGGTGAAAGAAGACACAATAATCCATACAGCGTGAACAATAATCGTTCTAAGTTACATCAAATGCGATAAAAAAAAGAACATTCAGTTAATTTATGTCTAAAACCATCATATTTAAAAAACACTAAATGAAAGATAAGTTTTCAAAATGTACTGGCAGAATTTCTATCCATTCTTAAGTGTCCTACTTGATTTTAATGTTGACATCCACTTATCGCATATCAGGACCGATCATAAATCTAAACGTATGTGAACTCAATCTTTAGCAGGTGAGGGACACGTTAAATTCCATTGAGTTTACATTGACATATAATGTGTCAAGGTGACAAGCAAGTCCGATACTGCAGGACTAAATAAGCGTAAAAACTGAGCTATTAAATAGTATAGCGTCTGGTTTGAATAAATTAAAATAATATTTCGGCTGTTTTTAGTCGGCTTGCCTTTCTTATTCTATTTTTTAATCTCGTTTCATTGACCCTAATCCAAACTGAAATTCGATACACTACACATCTGAAGACCTTTTCTTCAAACGATTTTGGTACAACGTCACTGTGTGTGTGTGTGTGTGTGTGTGTGTGTGAGAGAGAGAGAGAGAGAGAGAGAGAGAGAGAGAGAGAGAGAGAGAGAAGAGATTAGGACTTTTAATGTAGCTTTGACAATATTTCAGTCATATCGCTACGATATACGGAGAGTGGCAGTTTATAGTGATACTTGATTCCGGGTGAATTACTCATTCAATCCAGTCAAAACAAGTTGCCTTGGTGTGTCGTTGGTAAAAGCGCCTCCTCCCGTTTGTCCCAATTGATGATGCAGTTAAATGTGTTTATAATGCAATTAAAAGCAACAATCCAACCAAAGTATGAATTTTTTTTATATACAAATATAAATGGTCGTTTTCTCTGGACTGCACCCATATTTGATCAGATCAAAGACTACCCGTTTCAATTATATTTTACAACAAAACTAAATTCTCCTGCTACCTAAACGAGTAACTAAAGTATACAACACGGCGAAGAAGGTTTGTGTTGCTCTCCTACAAACGAAATTAGCAATATGTGTGCATTTATTTGCTTATATACGGTCCTAAATTTTACTACTCTTTTGAGGATAAATTCGAGTTTTAAGCTTAGCCAAACGAAGGAGCGTCTTCGACCTTTTATGTTGCATAATTGAAAAAGACTCCACTTGGGATGTAATTCATGGCCATTTGGAACTGTCATCAAGCCCGTGGTTGTTATGACGTTATAATAACCTCATCACATTATAATTACTAGATGACATGTTATCACTAACAACAACGTAAGCAACAGTTTCAGGATATTTAAACCGAATAATTATTCAAATTTTCATTACAAAATTCCTGGAATAACACTAATAGTTAAACGTTCAGTCATTTTACAGAAGCGTGAACATCTATTGCTGTATTTGAATCTCTTTTTCGTACATCTAACTGAATAACATTTCTGCCACACCTCATTCGAACTAGTCCAAACAACACTCACACTGGAACAAAGGTCAGTCCATTTTCTTTTATCCCTCTACCGTCCTCCTTCTTGTAGAAAATAAAAACAAGCTCTCTTTTTGGACCCAGTTTTCGAATCTCCTGGAGTATGGAAATTCGATAAGTGGCAACCTGATTATTCTTGGAGAATTCAACTTTCACTTTGATTGTCCTGGAAACCCATACACATCAACACTGCTAGATTCCATTCATGTTTTCAACCTTAAACATACAATTAACAAACCCACACATAAACATGGTCACATTTTAGACTGGATTCTTCATAGACCTGATGATAATATTCTACGGTCCACCCCTGTATCACAAGAACTTGCATCAGATCACCTCTGCATTATATGCCATCTCGACGTATCAGTCCCTAACCCTAACCCTCCACCTTTATTGTCTACAAACAGAAACCTCCGTATGATAAATAGAACCAAACTATTGTATGACATCCAAGCAAACCTAACAACTTGCTTACCTCCTACAGCAGAACAACAAGATAACTGCCTGCATTCATCCTTTGAGAAACATTTCACATTCACCAAGTATAGCAGTGGTAGAGATCATCTTCGCACTGCTAACAGAGATCGCCGTAAAGCGGCGAGGCAGTGGTTTTATAGCAGAGTCACTATTCATGAACAAATCTATGAAGCCGCTAAGAAGAACGTCCATGCAGCCAATTTATCCCGCTACAGTACTAAGATCACAGAGAGTTTTAGCTGCAAAGAGCTCTTCGAGATTACTAACACACTAATGTCAAGGAACAAATGTACACCACTTCCAACTGCCTCTTCTCCAGTAGACCTTCCTGACCTCTTTGCAAATTCTTTCGTGATAAGGTACAAACCATTACAGAGAAGCGTGAGACAATTTCAATTGACTCGATGACACCATACAGTAGCGATACAGAATGTCAGCGACAACCGTTAGCAGAATTTGAACCTGTCTATATGGAATTAGTACGGACAATCGTGATGAAGAGTACACCAAAGTCATGTGAAATTGATGGAATTCCATCATCACAGTTGTTTGAGTGCTTATATCCAATATTGCCTTTACTAACTGATATTATTAATACCCCACTCTCATCCGTTAACTACTCTCGCGGTTCTCGTCAGGTGGCTTCTTATCTGAGTTGTAATGCTTTGTGATTGTCGCTTTTTAATCCTTTCTTACCGCGAGCCTATAGGTCTAAAAGCTTGAAAAACTTATGAACGACGTTTAGAACCAAGGACTGGAATTAACAAGTGGTTTGAATTCATGGACATGTTTGGAGTAAATGAAGTCAAGTAGAAAACGTTATTTTCAATGACATACATGATACAGCCTATATTCTTTGACTCGTAATCATATATTTAAATTTATAAAATGTATTTGTCTTGTGCATTTATACTAATATTTGCATCAGTGCTCAGTATATTTCATTTCCAGTTTTAATTATTTTGAAACGATAAGGATATGCCTGACTAGGATACGAATATTTTGCTATTGGCTAACGGATAGGGCATAACCGACTTTTGATCCGGAAATCGGATTCCACCGGATAGTATGAACTTCCGATTAATCGGAGTCGGACAAGGCAGGAACGACCGATTCGGATAAGAAAAATAATAAAGTTGAATTTCTATAGCACCGTGTTTAACACTGCGTGTCATTCGATAGTGCGTTAATAAAGTTAAATAAGAAGTCAGAAAAGTTCAATATGGTCAACACAACCACGCTGTGAGACAATCTATTTGAACGGACGGGTGAAAACCGGAAATGAAGCCGGATATGGTAAAGTACTAAGTAGCATGCTAGACACGGCAAAACCAGATATCAGAAACCCGGAATTTTTTAGAAAAAAAATACGGATTTAGCATTTCCGATTAATTGATTCGTATCCGGAATCGGAAAAATTTCATGCCCAAAATCCGGAATCGGAAATCGGTAGAAAAATGCTAATCGGTTATGCCCTACTAACGGACTCACAGTACTAATTCAGATCCCATAGTAAACCTACGCAAACACCATTATACAAATCCAAGAACTTAACATTTCTGAGCGCACCTATATTTATCAGTATAAATGAAACCTGGATGTCAGCTTCTGTGTAGAGAAAATAATACGAGCCGCAGCATTTTCTGGACCTGCATGTGTTTGAGCCACGTGATTTCAATTCCGCACCAGAGTCAGGTGCTAATATTAGTAGAGTGTTCCAAACTCAAGACTGTTAAAGGGCGGAAATTCCATCAATAAAATAATGTCTCCAATTTTTTCACTTTCAAATAGGATAAGCTCTCAAAAGATTATAGTTCCAAAAACACAATTTATATTTTTAACCAATCCTGGCCAGCCAAATCTATAATACTATATTGTATGTTCACCCATTTCCAGATTGGTTCTCAGTTTTCCATGTCATTTCCAGGCTGGTTCCCATTTTCCATACAATTAGTATCGTGTATCCTTAAATGCATCCATTGTGATCCACTCATATGGTTGTTGTTTTCTCTATCTGAATGCAATACTGCCAAAGGGTCACTAATCGAGGATAACCTTTGTCTATGCTAAATAATTACATGTATTCAATATAATATGTTGAATCAGGAAAAAAGATTAGTCATTACCGCCGTTAATATAAATGAGACCGTCACTAAAAGAAACCGCATAGCTTGATGCATGAATTCTTATATTAATTATGCAAAATCGACATCAAAACTCCTGCTGAGGATTAACTAAGAAATCCAAATTACGCAAGCACGCACAATCTACATATGCACCGGAATGTGCACTCAACGTGCAAATTACGCTACCACAATCTACGTATGCACCGGAATGTACATTCAACGTACACGCCCCCCCCCCCCCCCCATATACATACATATACATATATACATATGTACACTCACCATACACTGCCCACATATACATTTATGTGTGTGTAAACTTACCGAACACTGCCCACACATGCAGCTATATGTACACTCACCGTATACTGCCCACACATACATCTAAGTGCACACTTACCGTATACTCCTTGCATATACATGTATGGTGTGTGTACACGTGTTATATACATTTAATTTCTATTGTGTCATTGACCTTTGTCCATAACTGAAAGCAGGAGTTTGGGCCTACCTATTACATTTGTGGTGTAAAACACGTAATGCATAGCAAATTTTTTTTTATACGATTTTAGATTAAAGTTAAAATTATTATTATTAATTGAAGGCAAACGTGTTTACTTGAACTTACGTTCAGGATACAGGTTTTCCACTCGGGGATTCCTGGTGTACATATTGTTCCCCCATGTTCTTTACGATTAGTAGTAGACCTGATCTCGCTGACAACTTGGAATGTTCTATAATAAAATTTTGACCAAAGTGCTCTTTGACATTCACACTAAACCACCACTTCGTGATTTTTGTGAATTCGTCTGGGGAATTTATGCAGAACATCACTGGCATTCGTTCGGAATACTCCATATTTATTGATTTACGATAAAAGTGTTAGGTCTATTTAAGATTTATGTCCCAATACATCAAGTTTTTAATAAATTTGTATACTAGCTATACATGTATGTATAATCACCAAATACTGCTACTACTTAAAAAATAAACAGGATACACAATCACACTTCAATGCGAAATTCGTGGCCAAATGAATGATTATGCAATGGCGTCACTATGGTTGGTGTCACCCAGTACGGCCCGCATCCCAACCCCACCTCGAGTGTCATTGCTGGATTATGTTAGCAATACAAATATATTATTTTATTGGAAACATGTCATGTACTACTTAACTGGTCTCGATTTCACGTGCTATCTGGTTCCGGTTTGATAAATATTCTGTACAGACTTAACATTCTACGCTATCTTTGTTTTAAATATTAACTTAACTTCTGAAAATAAGATTTATTTTCTCGGAAATAAAAAGTAGAGACACTGAAATATTTAAAACTTCGTTTCCTTTTCTTGGGAGTGGGAGATGAGAAGTGATTACATCTGATACTTTATTTTCTGGACAAAATTAGTTTAGGAAATATTTTAAATTCAGAAAATTCTCCGATTTTCCTGAATATATAAGGAGGAATGAAGATAGTGCATTTTAAATTCGTTATGTTTGTTGAATGACAAGTATATAACCAAATAATTAGATAGGCATAGACGAATCTCAGTTTTCGAATGAACACTATCTGAGCTAGCCAGTTCTCTGTCTACTATAATCAAGGCCGTCATTTCGTACATCATTCTTCGTCTGAAATTGCGGATAAGCATACACCTTTCCTGGGTAGATAAGAAAAAATTTAACCATTGACACCGCACACCGCTGTGCAGAAATGTATGAGGCGCCTTATCGGACAAAAGCAGGTCCAACGAGAAGGTTGCTGTTGAAATTTCTGTAGTATGTTTGCAAATCGAATATCACGTTTTGGATCAAACCGCATGTCCTTAAAGTTACATTTTCAAGATCGAGATTTTAGATTTTATATGTTGAATTATACAGTGGTGGTTTAATGTTTGTTTTCCTATGTCGACATTTTACAGTGTATATTTTGAATCGCACAACGGTGATTGAAATTTTAATCTCATCCGTCGAGAATCCATAATTCACAAGTTGTATGCAATTTTTTGTGATGAAAGTTCCATTTCATTTAAATTTGTAATCTGTTGAATTTCACAGCAACGAGAATAACGAGAAATTAACGTGATCCGTTCACGAGAGCGACCTCTAGCTAAGAAAAGAATAGTAATTCTCGATCTGTGAATGGTAACATTCAAACTGTAAATGCATGAAATGTAATGGTGCCTCATAATTGAATACACGAATGGTGCATCTTAATACACAATATTATTTTGAATTGTTGAAGTGGACATTGTGAAATGCTACTTTATAACACCAACACATCTTTCACCATATAAAAATAACAATTCTGACAAGCACAATACAATGTCCAATCACCGCTGTGTAATTCGACAGATATATCGATATAAGATATATTGTATCGATATATCGATATAAGAATTGATATAAGAAATGGAACTTTCAGTACAATCAATGTGATTCAACATTTTGAATTGAAACTCGAGACATATGACATTAAAATTTCAACAACCGCCGTGTAACTCAAAACATATAATATAAAACCTCGACACTGGACATCGCAATTTCAACGAGCCGTGTGGGATTTAACAGATGAAATTTAAATACTCAACATCTTACATGGATATTTGAACGTAAACTCTTCGACATAATACGTAAATAAGGAATTAACGATGTATGACATTAAAATTTCAACAACCGACGCGTAATTCAAACGACATAATCTAAATCCTCAACATAGAAAATATAACCTTCAACTACTACTATTTAATTCAACAGATACAATCTAAAATCTTGACCTAGAAAGTGGAACTTTAAGGACAAGCATCTTTGATACAACACGTGAAATTTTAATTCTGAACATATGACATCAAAATTTCGATGTCACCGTTCTAATTGGACCAGCTTCCTTCCGCTACGGACCCTCATTAAAAGGCTGTTTTACATGACACGTGACCTCAATGCATTTTAAAACTGGATGTTTGTTTTATATCAGTTGAAAATGTTGCCATGACTGTTATTATGTACAGGTCTACAAAGGCCTTCCTTGTTCTGAAAGATTTGGACTCGTTCATGAAATTATTTAAACTCTATTTTGTTCGGACTTTCAGGTCAACTTTTTCTGATTACATAATTAATAGTGAACCGATTTCATCTTTTAAATTTAACAATTTCGAGGAACATATGTGGCTACTTTTTTTCTGCAGTATATATATTTCCCATTGTCATGCGCAACTCGGCGAAGGGATTGGTGGATTTACTGGAAAACCTTGACATGATTGCACCACAAACCGTAAACCCGTCTGACATGTAGTGTAATAAAATTTATTTCAGTTCGAAGATGCTAGATATGTCTCGTCTTAACAGCTATGGGCATGCCGTATATCATCCATCTAGTGTCCCAAATACAAGGCAGGTCCACGACTTTGCACTTTGCCTGTAATGACTCTAAATATGCAATAATCGTCCAGCCATTTACAGATAAAACTAATAATTTTTTAGAACTACAAAGTGCGAATTGTCCCACGCAGCCCGTATAAAAAATATTTATTTCCCGACTGAATTTGGAGTCAGAAACTATTGTATCGTGTTTCTCACAAGAAAAATCTTTTGCAAACAGATTTTTAATTGTCACAGAAGAAGATTGTTTTTGTCACATAAGAAGATTTATATAAAAGGTCAGACGGTTTAGGTGGAGTAGTTTTACATTTAGTTTATAAAATGTTATAAAGGTTTTTCAAAAAAAATTTATCTTTGATCCGAAAATATATATACACATACATATATACACTTTATGTGTATAGAACTGTGCGTGTATCTGTATGCGTTAGGGAGTTGTTATTGTTGAAGGGTGTAAAGCCATTTTTCAGCACAAGATAGCCTATACATGGCGGTTGGTATATATGGTGGAATAAGAACCAGAGAAAATCCCTTGAAGAACCACCAACTCACTAAAAGCTACTGGCAAGCTTTCTCACGTACTAAAATTTGCCGAGTCTGAGACTCGAACCCACGCAGAAGGAGACAGCAGCGATCAGTAACAGTGAGGGCTTTAGACCACTAGGCCACTCGGGACCCATATGAATAGTGAGCATAGTGTATAACCATAAGTACAATTCATAATTGTGTACGGAAGTGTAGTGAAATCATAAATACAGATCACCCAATAGGGAGACAGTCTAGCCAATAATACATATCATAGAAGTGTGAGGGAGTGTAGCGATAATTCAGACTATTTTGACGCAGTATAACCATAAGTCCAGACTACACTGGTGTGAGTGACTGGTGTGAGGGAGTATGACCATTCAGTACAGATCACACCCTCTTTTCCACCTCTAAACATGTTTAGGCCTACATCAATAAAACTTGATAGCTGACCACCAACTATTTGCTACCCACCCACCCTACCCTGAAAATAATTATATGGGAGCCGCGTACATTCCCTGTGAATATATTGAAATAATGATACATGAAATGAATCTATTAATAAATTGAATCACTGACAAAATTTCACTTGTACGTTTATCTCCTTTCTGTAAATAAATTCTTTTCATACAACAAACAAGGAAAAAAAATTGTTGTTGCTGTTGTTGCTGTTGTAGGGTTTAACGCCATTGTTTAGCACAATATATGCTATACATAGTGGCGAGTATAAATGGTGGAAGAAGAACCCGGCAAAACCTCGGAAAGAGCCACCAACCCACGAGAAGGATACATTACTTTTTACATGCTTGACGTAACACAAACGTTATTATTAGAGCGTGACAAATGCTATATATGCGCGGAATTTCATGACGAAGGTTAAATGCGCTATTTGGGAGTTTAATTTCAAGGAAAACGAGTATTTTGTTTTGCTTAATGTATACTTTTTCTTGTATTGTTTCCATGAATTAAACTTCTGGAATTGTCGTAACAACTCGGGAATCTCTTCCAATTTTCTTTCCACCTTAACACTAACATAAGAAAATCGCCTGAGTGGAATTTATTCTGGTTTCTTGTTTCACTGCATATATACGTTGTTTAATGTTAATGAAATGGAGTTAAGTTGCTTACCCAAGAAAACACCACATTAGCCAACGAAGACTGGTGTGATTTACTCGCATAAGACTGTGTCACTGGGGCTTCCATGTAAATAAAATCAACAAACGGTCCAATAAATTATCCATTTAATGGGATAAACAAGAGAGTTGAAAATGACAAATTCAAGTAGAAAAAAAGCTCTAAAATTTCAAGATATATTCAATAAAATAATCCCAAATTGTTAATTAAGCTTTTTTCATTTGCTAATAAGCGTAGAAAATTCTATCGAATTAGGTTTCTTATATCAATTTTGATGCATACGAAAGATGGTGCATTTATCTGACGAATCGGTCTCTACCTCCAGTAGCCCCCACCCCCACCCCAAACTTCCCACCCCCGTTCATGTCCTTGCGTATTACTTAAACAGGGGCCGCGAGTGGCCGAGTGATC
Source organism: Unio delphinus (assembly GCA_029339505.1). Taxonomy (NCBI): domain Eukaryota; kingdom Metazoa; phylum Mollusca; class Bivalvia; order Unionida; family Unionidae; genus Unio; species Unio delphinus. Next base: position 1,489,799 of record JAQISU010000335.1, read on the forward strand.
AAAAGCGCTGTCCGTCACGGATCACTGCCCTGTCTGCGTGGGTTCGAGTCTAGAATTCGGCCAGTGTGGGTATGTGAAAAAGCTTGCCAGTAGCTTCTCGTGAGTCGGTGGTTCTTTCTGGGGTTTTCCGGGTTCTTCCTCCACTATTAATAATGGCCACCATGTATAGCCTGTATTCTGCTGAAAAATGGCGTTAAATGATTTTAAAAAACACAACAAACAAACATTACTTAAACATACTGCAATTCTTGACGTGAAGTATACCAATCAAAAGAATAAAGCGATGAACCAGCACAAGTGGGAAAATAATAGACCTGCATAATGTATGCCTCTGGCAACAACTCAAGACAACTGACAACTTGTAAAACTTGAGCGTAGGTTACCAAAGTACTCATTGAATAAAGAAGCAGTATAAACATGTGTTGTGGTACAAGTTGCATTTGTATTCATTGCCAGCAGGAATCGTAGCGTGCAGATTAAACAGGCCTGGGTGAAGGACTTTTTAACTGTTATGATGCTACAATGACGCAAATGAGACGTTAAGATCAATTCCTGGCTGGTGTTGAGAATTCAGTTTAAATTCTTGTTACAACTTGTGGATGATGTTTTGAAACACTATCTCAGCTTATGTAACAGAACAAACATGTCAGCCAAAACAAATACTCAAATATTAAACATATCATCGCTGATATAACGGGACATGTCAACACGAATAATCAAATATTAACAATATCACTGCTTATATAACGAGACATGTCAACACGAATAATCATATATTAACAATATCACCGCTTATGAAACATACATGTCAACAAAAACACCAGAATAGTAACCAGATGTTATGAAACGGGACAATTTAGCAAAAATACTCAGATACTAACATTATCACAGCTAACACAACGGGACATGTAAGCACGAATAATCAAATCTTAACAATATTTTAGCTTATGTAACGAAACATGTCAGCGAAAATACTCGAATATTAACATGTAAAATGCATCGAAGAATACCAAGACTTGTGCAACTTTTCATGGGGAAATAGTTTAAATATTTCCATGGAGAATGAATACCCGTGTAAAATCCATAAACGTATTCTGAAACTCCATCTCCTTACCACTGCTATGTTTTCGAGAGTACAGAAGAAATTAATTTTTTTTCGGATATGTGTCTAAATTAAATTTAAATATGTATAAAATCTAAATCGAATTCAAATATATGTTTAAAATGTAAATCTAATGTAAATACCTTTTTAAACCTAAATCAAATTCAAATATCCTTCTAAAATATAAATCAAAATGAAATACCTGTTTACACCCTAAATCGAATTCAAATATATTTTTAAAACTTCAATCAAATTTAAATATCTGATTGAACCCTAAATCAACTTTAAATGCTTTTTCAAACCCAAAATCAAATTCATATTTTTTTTTCAAAACTAAATCAAATAACACGTTTAAAAAAAACAAAAAAAAACAAGGAGCTAAGAAAATGTCTTACAATACGATCATATTATGAATCATATTATAATAATACTACTTGCTATCCAATATGTTATGCAGTAAGTCCTCTTTCTCTATGGTAATTATATGACTTATATTATGGTTACTGTATGAATGTTATTACGATAATTGTATGAATTATATAATGGTAATTATATGGTAATTATATTATTGTAATTATACAAATGATAATATGACAATTGTATGACATATTATGATCATTGTATGAATTATATTATGAAAATTGTATGACTTATATTATGATAATTGTATGACTTATATTGTCATAATTGTATGACTTATATTATGATAACTGTATGACTTATATTATGATAATTGTATGACATATGATAATTGTATGACATATAATGATTATTGTATGAATTATAGTTTTGATAACGTTCTGAATTATAATAACTGTATGACCTATATTATGATAACTTTATACTTATAGTATGATAATTGTATGACATTATGATGATTGTATGATATATTACTTATATTATAATAATTGTATAACCTATATTATGATAATTTTATGACCCATAATATAATGATTGCATGGTTTACATTTGGATGATATGTATGACATATTATGATTATTGTGTGACTTGTATTATATAATTTTATGACATTATGAAAGTTGTAAGACGTATATAATGATGTATTCCTTATATTATAATAATGATATGACCTATATTATGATAATTGTATCACCCACATTATGATAATTGTTTGACTTGATCAGTGTATGACATATTATGATAATTGTGTGACATTTTATGATAATCATATGACATATTACTTATGATAATTGTACGACATATTATGATAATTGTATGAATATTAATATGATAACTGTATGACATATTATGATAATTGTATGAATATTAATATGATAACTGTATGAAACATGGTAATTTTATGACCTATACACGAATAATTGTACGACTTTTTATGACAATTGTACGCTTAATTTTCTTTCGACAAATTCATACTGATTATAATGACATAGTTATACAGATTGAAATCAAAAGAAACATAATCTGATAATAAGAATGCCTGGATAGTGGTGTCCTTATACTCCCTGTGCACCTTTACGTTTCCGGGTTCGAATCGCGTCAGATACATGCAATGTTATGTTTTCCCGTAGCACAGATTAGAATATTTTGTTCAGGCTTTTATATTTTATTGTGCCTCAAAATGAGCAGCATACACCAACATCTGGACCGTCAGGATGTGCAACCTATATGATACATTTGATTGTATGACCTATATGATACAGTTGATTTTATAACCTATTTGAGTCAATTGATTGCATAACCTATATGATGCATTTGATTGTATAACCTATATGATAACCTACATTATACATTTGATTGTAAAACCTGTATGATACATTTGATTGTATAACCTATATGATAACCTACATGATACATTTGATTGTATAACGTATGATATATTTGATTATATAACCTATATGATACAGTTGATTTTATAACCTATTTGAGTCAATTGATTGCATAACCTATATGATGCATTTGATTGTATAACCTGTATGATAACCTACATGATACATTTGATTGTAAAACCTGTATGATAACCTACATGATACATTTGATTGTATAACCTGTATGATAACCTACATGACACATTTGATTGTATAACCTATGATACATTTGATTATATAACCTATATGATGCATTTGATTGTACAACCTATATGATAACATACATGATACATTTGACTGTATAACCTATATGATACATTTGATTGTATAACCTATATGATACATTTGATTTTATAGCCTATATGATACATTTGATTATATAACCTATATGATATACTTGATTGTATAACCTACATGATACATTTGATTGTATAACCTATATGATAACCTACATGATACATTTGATTGTATAACCTATATGATACATTTGATTGTACAACCTATATGATACATTTAATTGTACAACCTATATGATACATTTGATTGTATAACCTATATGATACATTTGATTGTATAACCTATATGATACATTTGATTGTATAACCTATATGATAACCTACATTATACATTTGATTGTACAACCTATATGATACATTTGATTGTATAACCTATATGATAACCTACATGATACATTTGATTGTATAACCTATATGATACATTTGATTGTATAACCTATATGATAACCTACATTATACATTTGATTGTACAACCTATATGATAACCTACATGATACATTTGTTACATTTGATTGTATAACCTTTATGATACATTTGATTGTATAACCTATATGATACATTTGATTTTATAACCTACATGATACATTTGATTATATAGCCTATATGATACATTTTTAAAACTATGAACTTGTTCTTTTTGTAAATATTTGCATATAACACTGGAGTTACTGTATCAGTAACATGTCTATGCATATATGCATGTGCATAACACAGATAAAGGGTAGACATGAGTAATATGTTTTTGAATATAGGCATGCGCATAAAAAAGATAAAGGCTAGACATGAATAAGGTGTGTATGCATATAGGCATGTGCATAACACAGATAAAGGGTAGACATGAGTAAAATTGAATATCACCATTCGCTAAATAGCGTATATTGCACTAGTTTATATCGAATTGATGCAATGAATTCGAAATCGACTATCATTAAACAGGATCTTAAAGGCATTTTTTGTTGTTGTTGTTGATAAACACTCTGGTACCAATTAAACAAAACATACTCCATAAATACATAAACATAAAAACTCTGGTGTCAGCTATGCAAATCGTGTCATAAAGAGTATTCATAAACCTAAAATTAATATACTTATTCAATGCTGTAAGACTCATGAAGCAAGAGGCATTTAGCTTACACAATCCATCCCCATGTTCCATGGCGACTATTAAATGATTAAATACCACTTGCCTGAAGGCATCTAGTTTTGGGAAACGTTACCTATTCATCAATATTTGAAAGTGAATGTGAATGTCATGTGGATTACTATATTAGACAGATAAGCCTAGGTTCATGGTAACCTTTCCATCACAGTAGAAACTGTATAATCACTGTAGATACCGTATCAGCAAGACACGCACCTGCCATCTATAAAACAAATCGATCTTATCAAAACTCTCTCTCTCTCTCTCTCTCTCTCTCTCTCTCTCTCTCTCTCTCACACACACACACACACACACGCACGCGCACGCGCGTGCATGTTTTGTCCTATTTTCATATGCTGTTAATGGCTGAGGACCGCTCCCAGTAAATGATCGATGATTCATTGAATTGGTTTTACATGTATGTATGTATGTATGTATGTATGTATGTATGTATGTATGTATGTATGTATGTATGTATGTATGTATGTATGTAACTACGCGAACTGAGGTGAGACGTGAGTGATCAGCGAGGAAAGGAGCACCTTAGACCACTAGGCCACCAAGGGTATTTACAGCAATAAAATGGCTGTGCATGTGTTAAACTATCATCAATGTAATAAAATGAGTTATTTATCTGCTAAACAATCCAGAAGGAGATAAGGGCGATTGTTTATGGAAGCGTACATCATTATGTTTAATTCATCCTACATCTCGTGACATCTAAGCTACAAAAACGAAAATAATAGATACAGTCTATCATTAAAAGTTTACTTTTTCTCGCCTAATTACTAATCTGTTGAACGAAAAGCATAGTCTCTCCTAATTACTAATCAGTTCCAAGGAAAGCAAAGATTGTCCTTTTATAATCTCACAACGGAAGAATAATGAGCACGTGTGATTATAACCAATCCCGTTAATCACCGATATCTGATGATAGCTTGGGCTGTTCATCTTGGCGCCTTGTTATCTGCTGCTGTAAATTGTGTACAGTATTAGAGAACTCTCTCTCTCTCTCTCTCTCTCTCTCTCTCTCTCTCTCTCTCTCTCTCTCTCTCTCTCTCTCTCTCTCTCTCTTGCCGATCTTAAATTATACCTGCAATACATATTGTTTATTACTAAACAAATTTTTGAGGTAACTCATGGAGTGGGAGATAAAACGGGCATTGGGGTGGGAGATAAGACGGACGTTAGGGGCGGCTTTTTTTTTTTTTTTTTTTTTATGGTTTAACGCCATTTTTCAGCACAATATATAGGCTATACATGGCGGCCAGTATTAGTGGTGGAGGAAGAAACCGGAAAAACCCCGGAAAGAACCACCGACCCACGAGAAGCTACTGGCAAGCTTTCTCACTTAACTACATTAGCCGAATCTTAGACTCGAACCCACGCAGACAGAGGTGAGATGGCAGTGGTCCGTAACGGACAGCGCTTTAGACCACTCGGCCACTCGGGGCCCCAGGGGCGGCTTTAGCTTTCTGACATGGATATGTATTTATGTAGGTTAAAACAGAGTACAATATCAACATCATCACTACTATCATTATAATTTTCATCATTATCTTTGTTTTCCGTGATAGTAGTGGCTGTAGTAGTAATCATCATCACTCCTGCATCTTCCCTCTGGAACATTGGGTCTTCAGCACAGTTCTCCATTTGTTACTGTTTTGGGATATGTTTTGCCTCCCTCCTGGACATGTGGATAGTCTTAAATTAAATCCGCTGATCTTCGCCATGTCAGGACTGGTCATCCGCTATTACGTTTGACTTCAGGGTTCCACTTCAGGGCATGGTGGGTGATATAGGGCTAGTCTCTCCTCCGGGTATATCCAATTCATATCCACTAGATCTCCTTAATGGTGTCTGATAACTGTTTCTGTTACGTTCTCAACCAGAACTCCTGGTTGGAAACTCGGTTTTGTCATCTGATGCACATGATCTGTCAGAGACAAATATTGATGAAGCCATGCAGCTTCCGTTCCAAGTTCTTTGTGTGTCGCCATGTCTCTGCTCATAGAGAAGCAATGCTGGAGTTGAAACGTCTACGCTTTGTTTTCTGGTAGATTTGATCAATTCTCCAAACTGATCTAAGAGTGCATAGCGTGCCTTGGCAATCATGCCTTGACGCCATTATGTATTCTACCTCCGTTTCACAACGCTACCAAAGCATGCAGACTATTCCACATCCTAGTTTGTATTGACTCGCAGGCATTTGGTCTTATATGCACAGATCTTCAGGCCGGTTGTTCGGGCTAGGTATTGTAGGCTTTCTGTCTTTAATAGTATATATTGGAATTTGTGTGACATCAGTCCAATATCATCAGCAAAGTCACGAGTTTCAAAATTCTTTGTCAAGATCAGTTGTTTTTGTTTTTGTTTCTGCGGCTTTCGTGTAATTTGTCAACACACGATATTACTGTGCATGGCGGGCAGTATAACTGGTGGAGAAAGAACACGAGAAATCTCCGGTAAGAACCACTTAAGCACATGAAACAACTGGCAAGCTTTCTTACATACCATCATTGGTCAAGCCGGACACTCAAGCTCAAGCGGTCAAGATCAGTGGTAGTAATAGTAGTTGTTGTTATTGTATTAATTGTTGCCGTATCGTCTAAACCGATGTTTATGCAAAGGGATAAGGTAAATTCGTCGAAAATCATCTGGCTAACAACGGTGAACCCATACTTTCCGTATATCAAGTGAAAAACAACTGCGTAATTTGTATTATTTTTACTAAACAAAATTCGAGACGGTCTCTTTTTATCGATTGTGTTTGAAAACGAAACTTTTGATTGGCTCATGCCAGCAGCGTGAAAGGTCATGTTAGGTCACAATGGCGGTATTAGTTTACTGGCGTTTGTAGTGATTTGTTAAGCAGATTTATGAACATTCATGTAAAACAAGGAAATCTCTGCATGGGTAGACACGGGTGATAATTGAGCGTTGCGGAATGTATACGCGTCGTGTGACCAAGTCGTATACGATGCAGTTTCGTTTGACATGCATTGGTTGTATCCAGTGTCCTGCAACCAAGTCTTGTACCACGCTGAATCGATGGGCATGGAAATAACGTCATGCTGTTGAACTTTGAATCATCAATAACATTTACAACTCTCTTATTTCTGAAAATGAGATATGCTGGTCAAAATAGATAATCACTAACGATAACTTTCTGTAAGGCGAATTTAACTGTTTTGTCTAATAGGCACCCTAAAAAAAGAAACTCCAATGGTCACCAGAATATCATAACTTTTATCGATGCAAATCAGATCGTAACTGTGTCGATGAAATCGATCTTAAAGATTTCTGAAATGATTGAAAACGACAGCTTTAGCATTCCATTGTAAGCAACATTTATCGCTCATGTAACAATATGTCACAAATGGCACATTTGTTGACTTTAATTTAACACGTTATTGTCTATATCGTTCAAACGAAAAGGGAACTGAGTGCCACAAACGTCTCATCCAATTCATTCCTGCTGGCAGACTTCGAAGATTACCGTAATTGTTTTTTTTCTTCAATGCAAAGTAATCGTTCTGTTCTAATATTCGTAGGTAAGGCATTGTAACATAAACATACAGTATGTCTACTTGGCAAAATTGTACGGGGCATCATTCTCCACTCTTATAACCAAAGTAATGAAGAAAGGTAGTAAAATTGGACGTACCACAGTGTCTTAAAAGAAAGGAAAATATTTCGCTCTCTTAGAACAACAAAAACAAACAAAAACTTTAATATAGAAGGTCGCTTACAAATAAACGGAAATTAGTAAATTGTATGACGCCATTATATGGCTTGATAGTATGCAAAGCACTTTGCATGACGTATGTAGTGTACATACAAAGATCGGACATAAATGTATTGGAATGAAAGTATTGCCATGCGTTTTTGTAACGATTTCCTGTTACACTATATCAGACTTGGAACCCGACCATTTCATTTTTGGGCGGTGTGGAGCACTTTTTTGAATGCATATTCCGCCCCCACCCTCACCAAACTAATGCATAAAGTGTAAAAATCTATTGCGCTGATTTATAGAAAAAAAATGGAATTAGTTCTATCCGTCCATTAGTTTCATTTTGTTTTATCTTGAGTGAATAAATGATGGATGGAAATGAAGAGCCAGTCTAGCTCGTTCTCCACAATCCCCTCCAAAAACGTACCGCGAACCAAATATTAAATGATTGGTCCCTTACTGAACCTCATTTACATATAACCCAAAAAACACTTGATAGGTACAGAAAAACTGGAGACCATCTTGAAGATAAAACTGAAGACCATCTTGAACATAAAACTGGAGACCAACTTGAAGATAAAACTGGAGACCAACTTGAAGATAACTGTCCATGAGAACATTATATTGCGCACTATGGTAACATATCAGCAATAAAAGTATGAAAGAGTTTCATCTGATTTGGAGAGTTGTGCCGATTATTGCAGACTTTGCAAAACCTGCATCCTGTGTATTTATACCATAGACTTATCTTTTGAACTGATGCAGCAAAAGGAAAAACGGAAAATGTTCTAATGCATATCTGATAATACAAATTTATAGGCGCAGTTAAATTTTACATGTGATATATATATATATATATATATATATATATATATATATATATATATATATATATATATATATATATATATATATACCAGTACCGCTCCGGTGGCCTAGTGGTTAGAGCGTTCGCCGCGGAAGCGGGAGGTCGTGGGTTCGATCCCCGGCCGAGTCATACCAAAGACTTACAAAAATGGTACTAACAGCTGCCTCGCTTGACGCTCAGCATTAAGAGGTTAGTGTTAGGACTGGTCGGCCTGGTGTCAGGATAATGTGACTGGGTGGGACATCATGCTACATGTCTGCGGCATGATGCCTCAGTGCTAGACATCACTATAAACTGCCTCACAGCAGACATCGTAGCGATATGACTGAAAAATTGTTAAAGCTACGTTAAAAATCCTAAACAAACAAACAAACAAAATATATACCAGTAATCGAGAAGGCGTAGACATGTAGTGATTCAAACCAACGGAATCTACAGTAAACTTAGATTAATGTAATTTTAATGGAAACTGAAATAAGCATTGATTATTATTATTATTATTATTATTATTATTATAAGGTCGAACGCCATTTTCCATGACAAGATAGGCTATACATGGTGGCCAGTTTAAATGGTGGAGGAAGAACCCGGGAAATCCCAAGAAAGAGCCACCAACCCACGAGAAGCAACTGGTAAGCTTTCTCCCGATTAATGTAATTATAGTGGAAACACAAGTAAGCAAATGTTGATATAGGTGGAAACAGCAATAATGTAGAAACTTCTTACATTATGTAATTACATTACCTTTTAAAATTCTTCTTGTAACTCAATTTGAGACGGATGTTAAGATTGTTACGTGAAATGCTATCTGGGTAAACTTAATTCTAAGATGTACATCGACTCACAGTGTCACAAAGGTACTAACCTACGTGTCTATCTTTAAAACAAAATATCCCAAATATTTATGTTTCTAATATGCTTGCACTTGTTCTTGTAACCTGAACCTTTTAATGAAAAATCGTCCTTTCCAGGTACCGGAAAATCGTCTTTTCTTTTTTCTATATATAACTTATGTGTGTATGTGGTGTTGGAGAGGGGGTGAAAGTCGACAAGCAATGGAATTGTATTTCATTCTGGGATATTTTGTTCCTTGTCCTGATTGTATTGTATTACTTGTTCAATGGATTGATTGCCTTTTCCTGTTATGAATCAGACCATGAGCATTATTTTAAGCTAAGTGAGAGTTGATTTTTTTTGGAAAAAATATTATCTCCCTCACCACCAAACAGGATATTAAATGGTGGGTCCCTTTTAGAAATTACATCAAAATATTTTCTTTTTTTATTCATTCACAATACACAGATGAAATTTACAATTCGTGCTGTAATCAATACTTTTTATTTAAAGAGGTGCACTCAGCACCGAAATTGTGTCTACTACAAGAAATGAAGTACGTCAGCAGTCGTCCACATAACAGTCTCTGTCAAGAAGTGCAGTATTTTAGATATCCGTCTCTCTCAAGGAGTATACTGTTTTAGAAGTAGTTTAGATATCAGACCCTGTCAAGAAGTGTGGTATTTCAATTGTCGTCTAGATATCCGTTTCTGACAAGAAGTGTAAAATTTGAATTGTCGTCTAGATATCACTCTTTGACAGCAGTGTAATATTTCAATTGTTGTCTAGATATCACTTTATGACTAGAAGTGCAGTATTTCAATTGTCGGTCATATATGACTCTGAAAAGATGTGTAGTATTTCAAATGTTGTCTAGATATCACTTTATGACTAGAAGTGTAGTATTTCAATTGTCGGTCATATATCACTCTGACAAGAAGTATTTCAATTGTTGTCTAGATATTACTTTAAGACTAGAATTGTAGTATTTCAATTGTCGGTCATATATCGCTATGACAAGAAGTGTAGTATTTCAATTGTTGTCTAGATATCACTTTACGACTAGAAGTGTAGTATTTCAATTCTTGTCTAGATATCTGTCTCTGGCAAGAAGTGTAGTATTTCAGAAGTAGTTTAGTTAGTAGTCACTGATAAAAAGTGTAATACTTCAACTGTCGTTAAGATATCATGGTCTGTCTGAAAGTGTATTATTTTGTGTTGTCTAAATGCTAGTCTCCGTCAAGAGGTGCATTAGTTCACTGATAGTCTGGATATCTGTCTCTATCAAGATGTTAATTATTTTAGTCATAATTAAATATCAGACTTTGTCAAGAAGTAGAATTTCAACTGGCATTTAGATATTGAGTATTTCATTAATACTCTAGATATTAGTCTATGTCAAAAAGTAGTATTTCAGCAGTCAGTCTCTGTCACGAAGTGCATTATCCAGTCAGTGGTCTATATATCAGTCGGTCAAGAAGTGTAGTATTTCAGTCAACATTAAAATATCACCCACTGTCAAAATGTGTGGTACTTCAGCAGTCGCCTAAATATCTCTGTCACGAAGCGTAGCATTTCAGCTGTCGTTAAGATAACAGTCTCTGTCAAGACATGGAGTATTTAAAAAGTTTTCTACAAATTCGTCTAGATATCACTCTTTGTCAAGAAGTGTAGTATTACAACGGTCGTCTAAATAACCAATTTTCAAGATTGGTAGTAGTTTAGTTGTCGTCTAGATGTCAGTCGCTGTCAAGAAGGGCACCATCCCCTCAGTAGTTTAGATATCGGTCCGTTAAGAAGTGTAGTATTTAAGTGAACATCAAAACATCAGTATCTGTCATGAAGTGAAGTATTTCAGTTGTCGCGTAGATATCAGTCTCTGTCAAGAAGTGAAGTATTTCAGTTGTCGTGTAGATATCAGTCTCTGTCATGAAGTGAAGTACTTCAGTTGTCGTGTAGATATCAGTCTCTGTCATGAAGTGAAGTACTTCAGTTGTCGTGTAGATATCAGTCTGCCATGAAGTGAAGTATTTCAGTTGTCGTGTAGATATCAACCCCTGTCACTATGTATACTATTTACATCGCAACAGCGTACTTTGTGCCGTGTAAGACTGTATTTATTCATCAAGTATATTTGCTCAGAACGAAAAGTTTCAAAAAGTAAAATTGCTAACAACTGCAACATTGAAATGTAAATAATTCAAACAAGCGCGGCGTTCTTTCTACTCAATAATAATGACGAACTAATGCTGATGCAGAACATTCAATCTGGCTTGATATCAAGTGGATGCAATAATCGTAAAGTTTGCATATTGTTTACAGTTGGAAACATTCTCAGATATAACAGATTTCTGGCATCACACTTCTTCTTGGTTTCACCAAATTATTTAGAACACGGCACATCAACAGTTAAATTCCTCTTTACTATCCTTACGCAGATACAGGAAAAGTGCCTAGTCTTAAAAAAAACTTCTTGGTAGTTCTTTTTGTAATTTTCCTCACAAAACAGATACATACTTTATTTAGTTTTTATATCCCGCATGTGGATGGGATGTAATCTTCCAAGGTATGGCTTAGTTTCATATGCTGGCAATAAATATTTTACAAAGAAAGAATCTTAACAGGATCGTTATATAAAGTTGAACACTTGCTGAAATACAACCTAATATCCATGCCGTAAAAGGTGACTAATGGAGGATGGAGGTCGGTGTGTTAGTTGTTACCCATGGAAACAGCAGGCCGGTGGCTAAGTGGTTACTAATGATGGTAGGGGACCGGTAGCTAAATGGCTACTAATGAAGGTATGAGGACAATGGCTCAGTGGTTACTAACGAATGTAAGAGGCCGGTAGCTCAATGGTAGTATACTAACGAAGGTAGAAGGCCGTTGGCTCAGTGGTTACTAACGAAGGTAGGAGGCCCGTGGCTCAGTGGTAACTAATGAAGGTAGGAGGCCCGTGGCTCAGTGGTAACTAATGAAGGTAGGAGGCCCGTGGCTCAGTGGTAACTAATGAAGGTAGGAGGCCCGTGGCTCAGTGGTAACTAATGAAGGTAGGAGGCCGGTAGCTCAATGGATATTAAGTAGGAGGCCGATTGCTCAATTTATAGCGTGCAGTACTCGGGGTGACATGATAGGTCCGATGTTCCTCCATGTCATAAGTGACGACTATTGGAGGTAAGAACCATCAATGTCAAGAGAGTTGGACTCGCGACTTAATGGATCTGAGTTTGAATCGTACCATCTAATCAGTACAGATCGGCTACCGTAGTTATGCCCTATGATAAAGGGCATTACACGAAGTACATAAGTGTTGTTATGGTATGAAACGCCAAACAAAGGAAAACATGTTATTTTGTAAATGTTGCCTTGATTTTACATATTCCAGAAGAGTTGCAGGGTGGGTGGGTGTATTACCATCAATGCAAACTTGACTTACCCGTAAGACAATATTCACTTAAATCGCATTTTATTGCCATAATAACTAAGCTGTAAAAATTAAACACCTGCATGAAACATTCACAATAGTATATAGTTTTGTTGGTTATAACATTCACAATATTATATAGTTTTGTTGGTTATAACATTCACAATAGTATATAGTTTTGTTGGTTATAACATTCACAATAGTATATAGTTTTGTTGGTTATAACATTCACAATAGTATATAGTTTTGTTGGTTATAACATTCATAATAGTATATAGTTTTGTTGGTTATAACATTCACAATATTATATAGTTTAGTTGCTTATAACATTCACAATAGTATATAGTTTTGTTGGTTATAACATTCACAATAGTATATAGTTTTGTTAGTTATACTATACAAAAATCTGAGCAGAAAAGAAGGCAAGACGTGATTTGTTTCGTTCACCAATCGTCTTTCAACTGCATCGTTCAGCTGAATTACCTCTAACGAAACCTCAAGTTCTTTAACGCACATGCCAAACACGTTTTCATAATTCGAGTCCATTGTAAACATCGCAGGTGATTTTGCCGTGCTAACAGTAGCAGCACGATGTGGGGAACCAATTACCCATTTGAATCCTAGAGCATCAATTAACTATACCTGATCCGAGCCATCGTTACCATCGTTACCATGTCATTTTCTTTGATCTGTTGCTAAACTGAGCCACTTCATTTGTGCTGGACTGTTCCAAGCACGAAACGTTTTGCGTTTCTAATGGAAGCGAAACGCAGACAACACCTATCATATTGAATCGCAGAAAAATCGCCATTACGGCATGTTGATTGGTAATTGTTCTATACACTAGATTAAAAATACACGCTAACCCTATTTATTTCCCCCTCCCCAACTCCCTACTGTGTAAAAAAAGCTAACTGTCTTAGTTTAACAACAGAATGGACTCTTCAAACACAAATTCAGAAGCTGTCATTATTGTTATGCTACATAGTTATGTCTGTGGTAAACGGTTATATTGTTTCAAAGTTCACCCGCACACCTAAAACGACGTGAACGAAACAAAATGCATTTAAATTGATCATTGTATTTGCAGCTACTCGTTTTTGGCATTAAACTGGTTAGCTTTCAGTTTTCTAATGCCCCGTACGACCTGCAAATTGTTGAGTTTATCTCTAACAAAACACTATAAATAACGACTGCTTAACTGTTTCCCTGAGCAGACATTGGTATTAATTTCCTGGTTTGTTGAAAGACAATTAAGTTTGAAAGGCATCTTCAACTGAGTGCATAGATGGGCCAGAGTGGCGAGATAGCTATTAAATTTGCAACAGATGGTGTGTGTTCGTCAAAGCACATGTAACATTCAGAAGGCATAGCGGTTATTAATTAAGCAATATACCGAAAGAAAAACCCACTGGCATGCCAAATAAAACTTTTTCATTAAAATATCTTATTCAGACGGACATCTGACGCATTTCCAAAGTCTCATTTCACCATTTAGTCTTTCGTTAGTCTTAAATAAGCTTTCGCAGTTTAGAGTTTAAAAAAGCATCCATTCCTAGTGTTGTTCCGTAGAACGAACTTTATTCTCCAAACACAATATATCCTTGATTCTCTCTATGCTTTATGCAGTATTTCCAATTGTTTTCTATTTCTAATATTACTTTCCGATGGTAGTGAAATTCTGGAATGGTGGACCTCTGTCATACAGTTCATTCTCTCTCTCTCTCTCTCTCTCTCTCTCTCTCTCTCTCTCTCTCTCTCTCTCTCTCTCTCCACAGAACTGAACGTACAAGTCATCTGAATTATCTACAATTATATATACCTGAATCAGATATTGGCAATCAAAGCAACGATAAAAGCCATCGATGAAAGGAATCAATAATTAAAAACTCCGGCAGGGTTTATCGCTCTTCCACACACCATATTAATCAACAGCTTTACCTCTCTGAACGTCATACAATATATTAATCGATATCGTTATCATTTTGAAAGTCATACAATATATTAATCGATATCGTTATCATTTTGAAAGTCATACAATATATTAATCGATATCATTATCTTTTTGAAAGTCATACAATATATTAATCGAGATAATTATCTTTTTGAAAGTCATGCTTTAAAAGCTTCATCTACATTCTAGACAATGGTAAGTACATATCAGTATTAAAATTTAGAGGCACGTGATGGAACAACGATAAAAACCCACAGGTGCTCGACGTGAGATTGATGTGAAATAAAAAAAAAAAAACAATAATCTAAAGGGAAAAAAAATCATGCAGAGTGATAAAAATACCTCAGATTACCCACATGACCCATTTTTACATAGGACCCTCTCTATCTTACTATATAAAAAGAGAAGATTTTTAACTTCCAAATACTTGGTTCCACCCATGACCCTCGATTTCATTCTGCTATTTCCTTAGTGAAAAGCACATGACATTATCTATATCTTGTTTTACTCCTGAGATATTGTTCTATTCATCAAGCCATCGTTGACTTTTCTACGTTGTACCAAACAGAAGTTACGTCTTTCGAAACATGCGATTTTCGCAAATTTTTCATCTTGGGACAAGTGCTAGCTCATGTGACGACCGGTGAAAAGAGCTACGTTTACCGTGTTTTCAACTCTATGATACATGAAGTCTTTAATTACAGAACAGTGGTAAATGCAAAAGTAAGTTTGTACTTAATATTAACTCGATTCAACTTTAGGAATCTTGTTCCATGGAAGAATTAGACATTTTCTACTTCACTGCACATATCGTAAACAATCAGTTCAAAACAGTTAAACTATTAGGCACACACGTCAACGCCGAAATATGATTGGCTCAAAAGGTTATTCATGATACATGTAGCTCTTTTCACTGGTTGTCACATGAGCTCGCACATGTAGAGAATGGTCGGGTGCTTTTAAATACGGAAATAGCAGAATGAAATCGAGGGCCATGGATGGAACCCAGTATTCGGAAGTTAGGAACCTTCTCTTTTTATATAGTATGATAGAGACGGTCTTATGTCTGAATGGATAATGGGGGTAGTCTAAGATATTTTTCTCACTCTGTATGATTAGTTTTCCTTTCGATTAGTATTTGTTTCTTCACATCACGCTCGCGTCGAGCACCTGTGTAAAATCCTAGATAATCCATATATTATGAGGTGCGCGTGGTGATATTAAATATATATAAGCATTAGAAAACTGACTAAAAGCAAACAATTTATCTACATGCAGAAAGAGAAATCTATGCACAAAAAATGCGTCCAATATCTATAACAGAATAACCACTTCCGTTTATTCTGATATATATTTCGTGATCTATGCAGACATACTTCCTTTACACCATAACGAGATCTACATCACAAAAGCAATGTTAACGAAATTACAGCCTGTTTCATATGTGCAACATCTTAGTTACGCAGAGTATACATGCTTATTATGCGAGAAATTATACAAACAATTATAATTCCACTTTATTCTGCTCAACGAATGTATTCCAACTTGTGAAAAACAATGAAGCATACATATTTTTGGAATAACTAAGAATGAGAAGAGATCGTCTTGAATGTCTCACAAACTAATACAGATTTGCTTGACATGCGCGCATCACTCAACCGAACAATTCACAAACCAACAAAAAATACGTGTTTTCTAAGGGACCAACCGGTTAATTGGGTGTTTGTGATAGAATTGCGGCCCTCAAAAATAGCTTAACGACAATAGTATTCCTCTGAAATATTGGGTAAAGAATATGTCATATCCATTAATACAAAAATAAGAATATGTCATATCCATTAATAAAATAATTAGGAATATGTCATAACCATTAACAAAAGACATAAGAATGTGTCATATCCATTAATAAAATAATTAAGAATATGTCATATCCATTAACAGAATAATTAAGAATATGTCATATCCATTAATAAAATAATTAAGAATATGTCATATCCATTAATAAAATAATTAAGAATATGTCATATCCATTAATAAAATAATTAAGAATATGTCATATCCAATAACAAAATAATTAAGAATATGTCATAACCATTAATAAAATATATAAGAATGTGTCATATCCATTAATAAAATAATTAAGAATATGTCATATCCATTAATAAAATAATTAAGAATATGTCATATCCAATAATAAAATAATTAAGAATATGTCATAACCATTAACAAAAGACATAAGAATGTGTCATATCCATTAATAAAATAATTAAGAATATGTCATATCCATTAATAGAATAATTAAGAATATGTCATATCCATTAATAAAATAATTAAGAATATGTCATATCCATTAATAAAATAATTAAGAATATGTCATATCCATTAATAAAATAATTAAGAATATGTCATATCCATTAATAAAATAATTAAGAATATGTCATATCCATTAATAAAATAATTAAGAATATGTCATATCCAATAATAAAATAATTAAGAATATGTCATAACCATTAACAAAAGGCATAAGAATGTGTCATATCCATTAAAATAAAATAATTAAGAATATGTCATATCCATTAATAAAATAATTATATGCATTATAGTAGCTGAATCACACAAAAATGTTCTTGAGGTAAAAATCACAAAAATATATTCCAGTCAGAAATAAAATCTTAGCTTCCTCCAACCGCCAATCCTCCTAAGACTTGCATGGTCGGTTCCACTAAGACTTACTTGGTCGGTCACTACTTCTTTAAATCGAGTGATTCGTTTTTTTTTTAAAACTTAACATTTTATTGGCACTACTTAAATAATTGTGTGCTGAGGTGCCGTAAAACACTAGTACAAAAAAATCAAGGGACAAAAGGTGCCGTAAAGCACTAGTACATAAAATAAATCAAAGGACAATAGGTGCCGTAAAACACTAGTAAACACAATAAATCAATGGACAAAAGGTGCCGTGATCAAGGGACAAAAGGTGACACTTACGAAAGGAATATTGCGATACAGTCGCAAAAGGAGAGACATTAAAATACGTTGACCAGATAAAATATTCTCATACCATTAGAAGTGGGTAATTTTGTACTCAGTCCGGACACTTGGCAGTCTAATCCCACCTTCAAAAATATCAAAAGCACAAACATTAGCACTGATAAAATAGTACAATAATCTAAGTTTCCATGGGTGATGGATCTGTCTGGTAATACAGACCGCATCTCAGTTTCATTGGATGACAGTGACAAATTATCATTCAGGCAGTCACAGGTCCCTGAACTGGAACTTTCATTCGCACAGAAACTTCCTTCATTTAATGCCTAACGCACAAAGCTGAGATTTGAATTTAGTAGCATCGAAGAAAATCTTCAGTCCAACAATATGATGGAAGGACATTTACCATGGTGTGGTGATGAGCCAGACTCTTTACTTGCAACTCCTTCGGCACTAATTAACATACTTTTATCGATGTACTATATCCACCCTTCCCTCAATCCCCACCCCCAACAAACAAACAAAAAACAATGCATTGTTTGCTTTTATCTATGACATTATGGTTCTTTTTCCATTCAAGCCACGGTTATTGAACTGAAAACATTCGTCTTGTGTCACTGTAACGCTGACAATTACATGGCTATTCAACTGAAATATTTCGTCTCGTGTCACCTTGGCAGTTACAATTTCATGGCTATTCAAATGAGATACTTCGCCTTTTTGTCACTAACGGTGGCAATCCCATGGCTATTCAACTTAAATATTTCGTCTTGTGTCACAGTAAGCAATACTTTCATTTATATACAGGCATGCAGATCAGTGAGAGATTATCTTGCAAAACACAGACCAACGCTTGCGTTAGAGATGATGTCATTGACCATATATTAATGTACAATTATCACGTAATAATAATGACGTTTATCAAACGAATTAAGGACATGTTGGTCCTCCCCTGAGGATCGAGACACTCAGAGCTATAGTTCTGTTAATGTCGCAGCTTGAACGCCATTTTCAGCACATATGGCGGCCAGTATAAATGGCAGATGAAGAACCCTGGCAAATACCGGGGGGAAACCATCCCAGGGTAAGCTACTGGTAAGCTTTTATACACGCACGTGGTGACCATGGCCTTGACTCGACTCCACGTGGACAGAGATGAGACAGAAGTGATTGGCAAATGAAAGAGCTTTAGACCACTCAGCCACCCGGGGCTTCATTAGGTATTAAACATTATCCAATCAGATAAGACCTTCCATACATAGCGTCATTTGAGATTTGTTGAAACAAAATCCAAAGCGGTTGGTGTGGAGTATGTTGCGTGACATTATCTAATGTATGTATGTATGTATGTATGTATGTATGTATGTATGTATGTATGTATGTATGTATGTATGTATGTATGTATGCATGCATGTATGTATGTATGTATGAACTGAGTTACATTTGCAAAAACGTAGCTATATATTGCCAAGTAAACATTAGGTCGTACACTGTAAAGATAGCAAAATCCTACAATATTTAGGAACATATAAGTTTTAAAAACAGTACTATACAATATAAAAGAGAATAGACTCTGAATTCACAAATAATTAAAAAGCACCTAAATGAAATCAAAACTTAAAAATATTATATCTTTACAGTAAATTTGATATTTATTTATGAAAACCTTATTCTTTCATAAAGATCATTATTGTCTCGGATCATCATTAACAATGCGTCATAATCGAGTTAACAGTGAACAACCAAGGTGACGGGATGTGGGAGGTGGCGAGTTGCAGTACAGTGAACAATGTAGCGAACAAGATAAGCAGGAAATAAAGTATGTTCTGTTTCACGCGCTCCTTGTACTGGTGCACGAGATACTTGATTCAATTTTAGGCGGCAGTGCTGCTATTCAGTTGTACGTTAATTTTACTTACGGCTTAAGAAGTTAGAACGTCCGCCTCGGATGCGGGAGGTCGCATATTCGAACCCCGGCCGAGTCATACAAACGACATATAAAATTGGTCCATGCAGCTTCCTCGCTTTGCGCTCAGCACGAAGAGGCTAGAATTAGGATTGGTCATCCAGTTGTCGGGATAATGGGACTGGGTAGGGCATGATGCCAAAGCTATACATCACTATAAACTGATACACTGCAGATATCATAGCAATATGGTTAATACTTAAAGAGGCCCAGAGTGGCCGAGTTGTCGGAAGCGCTCTCTGTTACGCTCATCTCTGTCTGTGTGGGTTCGAGTCTCACATTCGGCTAATGTGGGTATGCCTGTAGCTTCTTCACCATATTCTAGCCGTTGAAATTACATACACTCGACACTGATAGATTTTCTCCGTCTACTCATGAGTAGAGTATTTCCAAATTTCCAAAGAACGTGACATTGCTACTCTTAACAAATGCGGCTGGTATGTTAGAACCTTAAAGCTACTTTTCGGGTCCTTAAAGTATTTGTTCTGGTCCTGAAAGGACTTTTAACATCCGTGTTTTGTTTCAGGTGACCCTATAATCCCATGCGGTGAAAAATAAACCGTTGCTCTCTGGATACTTATCAAACTAGAGTTTTAAATGACAATTAGGTTAACAAAATATTTTTTATTTAAAAAAGAGATATATTCCCTTTTTCAGAAATGTTGAGATTGTGGACTGGATTTATGATGCACGTCGAGTCTATTGCTTTGCTTCAAAACTCTTGATTATACGAGGGAGAAAACACTCACCGTATCGAGTATATTGTAACTAGCTACCTAACCATTCCACATTTGCATACTATTTTACGTAAAACAGATCTAGTACGCCTCTTAACATGGGGTCATGACATTCTTTGTATGTTATAACCGAGGATTGTATTTCGATTCTAGCATATAATATTCACAGACTTAAATTTACCAATGTCTTTTATGTTATTTCTGGAAGCAACCTGCATAATCAGGCCACACAAGCTTGTCATCTGTGAAATGGTCTCCGATAGAAACAACTTGTTAAAGTGCCTTTTATTTTTTAATTTTACAGTATGAATTATCGGGAATTGTATAGCAACAACACCTACAGGAATCCATCTTCTAAATTTTATCAGACATCGAGTCATGTCGTAACCTAACTTAGTGGTAATATACAAGCCAAAGCCGCCCTGCAGTCACTTTATTTTCTGAATGGAGGATTCCATATATTGACTTCAAAAAATGTATATTGACATATTTTGTATACCTGGCAAAAGACGTGGAATAAAAACCTGTCATATAGACTTCGATTCAAGTAATTATTGTAAAGTGGCATCCGTCTTTTGAATAACAACGAGGTGGTGTTGTGTCGTCCGAGTATAAACTAAACGCACCTGCCTTAGGCATACATCCAAAATGGTGACTCTCGACCTGATATCATCCTTCATCCACTGGTAAATAGGCGCATTCTGGTCAAAAGCATTAACCCTTTTATTTTTTTAAAATTCTTTTTCTTAAACTGAATTAATTTAAGAAGCTTTTCAACAAAATGCTTCTAGAAAGTGTTAGGACTTCTTCAAAGAATGCAGTTTATAGAACAAAGTACGACACTCAACGTTTAATGCATTTTATATTTATTCCTGTGTTTCGAAATAGTTATAAATGTATCGTAAATAAATATTAAGAGTTTTGACTTGCATGTTTTATTTTATTGAAATTCATGTTTACCTTTACCTATATATATATATATATATATATATATATATATATATATATATATATATATATATATATATATATATATATATATATATATATTTGGGTGGGGGTAGCCCTTCTTGCACATTTAGTGTTAAACGTTTAATCAGCACTAACTGGCCAGAATTGTGTTGATGTGCTTTTTAACAACACACAAACAGAAAAACACACACACTCACGTTGCTGTTTTAGGGTTTAATGCCATTTTTCAGCACGTAACATGTTATACATTGCGGCCTGCATAATTGGTGGTGGAAGAACCCATATCATCCATCCGTCCATCCATACATTCATCCATAAAGTTGTTAGCAATAATAATAATAACAATAACAATAACAATAACAACAACAATAACAATTATTATTATTATTATTATTAATATTATTATTATTATTATTATTATTAGTAGTAGTAGTAGTATTATTATTATTATTATTATTATTATTATTATTATAAATGAAGAAGAAGAAAATGAGAAACAAGAGACAGGACAAGATGAAGATAAGCAGCAGCGGTAAACCAAGAACCATTACTTATATTACTTATATTACTTATATTACTTATATTACTAATACTTTTGTTTGTTTGTTTGTTTGATTAGGATTTTTAACGGAGCTTTAACAATTTTTCAGTCATATCGCTACGATGTCTTCAGTGAGGCAGTTTCTAGTGATGTCTAGCACTGAGACATCATGCCGCAGACATGTAGCATGATGTCTCACCCAGTCACATTATCCTGACACCAGGCCGACCAGTCCTAACACTAACCTCTTTATGCTGAGCGTCAAGCGAGGCAGCTGTTAGTACCATTTTTGTAAGTCTTTGGTATGACTCGGCCGGGGATCGAACCGACGATCTCTATTACTAATAAAATTAATAATACTAATATAATAATATTAATACTACTGATACTAAAAATACTACAAATACTACTACTAATAATAATACTAATACTAATAATAATACTAATAATACTAATAATAATACTAATAAAAATATGAATACTACTAATACTAATAATATTAATACTGCTAATGCTAATTATACTGCTAATGCTAATAATATTATTTTCTCCACACGATTTATCAAGAATAGTGTGTTTAGAGTGTTTTTAAACCAACAAAAGGAACTCCCTACAACAAATACCACAAAGGTATTAGTAGAGGAAAGGAACGAACTACACCAAGGTGGAAATTATAAGTGGGAAATTAAGTTACCATAACGTTAAACTAAACAACCGTAAAATTCGATCTAACTAAATAACTGTAACATTGGATCGAACTAAATAACCGTCACATTTGATTGAACTAAGTAGCCGTCACATCGGATCAATCTAAATAACTGACATTTCATCGAATTAAGTAACAGTAACATTTGATGAAAGGAAATAACCATCACATTTGACCAAATTAAATTTCCGTCACATTTGATGAAAATAAAAAACCTTAACATTTGATCAAATGAGACAACCATAACATTTGATGAAATGAAATAACCGTAACATTAAATCAAATGAAATAACCGTAACATTAAATCAAATGAAATAAGCGTAGCATTCGATCGAAACTTGGAAAATGTCAAATTCGCAGGAAGTACATATCAAACCTTGCACATAAAATTTAAATGGGGCATGTTTTTATCGTGTCTAGCATACACGACTTCATCTACGTCGTGCATATACGACCTTCATCGTGTCTAGCATATCCAACCTTCATTGTGTCAAGCATATACGACCTTCATCGTGTCTAGCGTATACGACCTTACTGTGTCTATCATATACGACCTTCATCGTCTCTAGCATATACGACCTTCATCGTGTCTTGCATATACAATCTTCAACATGTCGTGCATATACAATCTTATTCGTGTCTAGCATATACGACCTTCATCGTGTCTAGTACATACGACCTTCATCGTCTCTAGCATATACGACCTTCATTGTGTTGTGCATATACAATCTTCGTTGTGTCTAGGATATACTAACTTCATTGTGTCTAGCTTATACGACCAAATAATCATCTGTAGGAACCCAAACGACGCAAATAAAAATATTACGAGGGTAAAACAAACCACACTAGCTAGTTTTACATAAACAAACAACGATAACTAATTCTTGCTATTACTGCGATGAAGTTGGTATCACATGAAACGGTCTTTATCTTTAACACTCCTATAAATAAATAGATCTTACCTGTAAAAAAAATGTACCAAAATTGCACACCTTTAGCAATGCGATGTTTGCGGAATGTTTTGCTTTTAAAGTGGGCGGGAAGAAATTATCTTGGATGTATTTTATATTTTTTTCTCATGTATTCTTTACTGTGGTTATTAAATCGGCTTGCTAGTCGGATTTGCGCACAATTCACTCGGAGAATTATTGATACAATAAATATAGGTTCCTTTATATATTACACACACATCTCACCTCTCTCCACCTGAGTTCGAGTCTGGGCCGGATTCATTGTGGATATGTGAGGAAACTTAAAATGAACTGGTGGCCCTACCCAGGGCCTTAATGGTTCTTCTTACTTCAAAATATGTTGGCTTCCGTGTATATTTATTATGTGCCGAAAAACAGCTTTAAAGCTCACAAACCAAGCCAAACGTTTTCATCCATTTTACTATAGGCATGACGTAGATACAAGAACACAAATAACAATTTACAAGAATTTAGAGTCGGTCCAAAAAGCTTTATAGTTTATGATGTGTGTTAACATACATGACGTAAACTTGATTTGGCTTAGTTTGACTAGATTATCTTAAACATTGAAAAACTGTTTACATGTCTGTCGTGTAATGCGATACAACTATAAATTATTCCTAACTTTGAAAGGCGATCTATAAGCATCGTCTTACAAAGGTTTCTTATGATAAGGCAAGATAAAGTAAGTTGGCGCATGCGTTTGAGCATATCGTGAAAAACATAATAAACTTTGTTTGGAGAGTATTGCGCGGCAAATTAAGAGACAGTTTTCTTTAAATTAAAATTTTCACAATTTTATCCACAATTTTATTGTGGTGTAGCCACAGATTGAAAGCGGTACAGTCTGAATCATTGCTTTGTAAAACACTGTAGAGGAATGCACGAAGATGTGTCACATGTGGTAAATGGGGCTTCAGTTGACAAATCAAATAAAGAAGTTCTAATGTACTGATCAATGAATACCATGCTTTGAAAAGAGGATTTGTAGGAAAGGATAAAACATTTGTCACAATTCACTGTAGCGCAGCCATTATTTTCAAGTAGCAATTTAAGTCGGTGTCTGTTCAACGTTTTGGTAGTATATAATTAAAGTGCATGCAGTATCAGATGACAAAATTTTACTCCAAATTTACTTGATTGACCTACTTTGGTAAATATGTAAGACTGGGGTGTAATTAACTGATCTAGTGTGTTGAATGTGGGAGACCGGACATGGCTTGGGAAATTTGAAAGACGGATATTTACTTGACTAACCTAGTGTGGTAAATGCGGAAGACGGGGATTTACTTAACTGACCCCTAGTGTCGTAAATGTGGAAGACGGGGATTTACTTAACTGACCCTTAGTGTCGTAAATGTGGAAGACGGGGATTTGAATAACTGATCCCTTGTGTGGTAACTGACCCTTAGTGTGGTAAATGCGGAGGACGGGGATTTACTTAACTGACCCCCAGTGTCGTAAATGTGGAAGACGGGGATTTACTTAACTACCTTAGTGTGGTAAATACAGAAGACGGGGGAGTTACTTGACAAACCTAGCTAATGTTGAAGACGGGCCTTTGCTTAACTAGCCTAGTATGGTAAATGTAGAAGGCGTGGATTTATTTAACCGACCTTGTACAAGTAGAAGGCGTGGTTTTACTTAAAGACTCGTGGTACTAATCCAGTTCCCATAGTCAACCTATGCCAACACCACGCTAGAAAAATTCAATAACTTGTGGATGTCAGCTTCAGTGAGCCTGTTTATTGTCTAGACCTGCATGTGTTTGAAACGTGCTTTCAATTCCGCAACAAAGAGGTGCTAATTTTAGTAATGATCGAGTTTACCGTTAATAGCAAGATATATAAAACTAACCCAAGTAGGGCCCCAAATGAGGAAGAGTCAATTTATCGCAAGAGTTAAACAATTTAAAATATAATTTGCTTAAAATTGAAGATATTCCATTCTCCGAGACCCCAAAGATAAACATGTATAAAATAGAAAGTAATGAAAACTAAGCACGTGGTAATTTTATACTAAAGGGTTAGAATTTATTTCACGTGTTACGAGTCTATGCACTTAACAAAAACTAACAGAAGAGAGTGAAGACAACGAGCTTTGTAAAATTTAACAAATAATGTATTTCTCTAGAATACAAGGTGAAAAATTAGAAAAAGAACTTACGGTAATGTACAAATTAGTATTTTCTAAAATCAACCATTTACTAATTGAAAATAACTTTGTAGCATGATTCAATGAGCATTGTTTATTTACATGATACCCAAAGTCACTTTGGATTCTCCAAAACCCTGACAAAAATCAACACGTTTACCTGGATAATGATTTGGTTAATTGGCTCATAAACATACAAAATAATGAAGCTATTACGAGTTGTTTACATCGATGATATAATTTCAAATATATATATATATATATATATATATATATATATATATATATATATATATATATATATATATATATATATATATATATATATATATATATATATATATATAAAGAGTCAATCAGGTCAAGCAGAAATGAACTCAGTATTGGACAAGAGCACGTCCAGTAGACAATGTTACATTATCATAGCATGTAACGAAATTAAAAACAATTACAGCTAACCGACAAACAATTCAATTAAATATACATAACACATGAATATTTGAAAATAAAAATCGCCCGAAAAGTATTAATACCGAAACCGATCTAAAATAAACGCTCATTCGTCATGTCACTTAGCCATGAGACCAAGAGACAACCTTTCACGGCTGGATATGGTTTTGTGAAACGGACATTCCCAACACGACAATGTATTCACTCGACAGTAGTCATTTTACACTACTAGAATTGCTGCATAGTCAGCTGTTCGGCAGTACATAGTGAATCATGCAGTCTGTTCATGTTGTTGTTGTTGTTGTTGTTGCTGTTGTATGGTTTAACGCCATTCTTCAGCACAAGATAGGCTATACATTCCGGCAACTATAAATGGTGAGGAAGAACATATAAAACCCATTAAAAAAAAAACATCGAGAAGCTACTGGCAAGCTTTCTCACACACCTACATTGGCCGAACCCGAGACTCGAACCCACGCAGACTGAGGTGAGATGGCAGTGATCAGTAACGGTGAGCGCTTTAGACCACTCGGGGCCACCGAATCATGCATGAACCATCGATCAGTACTATCACTATGAAATACTAAGCGTCGTATTAAAGTCGTCAGATGATACCTGTCAATTAGATGATTCCTGTCAATTAGATGATAACTGTCTATTAGATGATACCTGTCTATTAGATGATATCTGTTTATTAGATGATATCTGTCAATTTGATGATACCTGTCTTTTAAATGATGATAAAGTTTGTGGACTTTTAAAAACTTCTGAACTTTGTAAAGCAGGTTTTAACCAAGATATCATGCAAGGCAGAAGAAAGCGCGTGTGTATGTCTGCGTGTGTATGTCTGTGTGTGTGTGTTATTAGGATTTTTAACGTAGCATTAACAATTGTTCGGTCATGTCGCAACGATGTCGGCTGTGATGCAGTTTAGAGTGATGTCTAGCACTGGGGCATCACGCTGCAGACATTTAGCATGATGTCCCACCCAGTTACAGCAATTTGACACCAGGCCGACCAGTCATAACACTAACCACTTAATGCTAAGAGCCAAGCGAGGTAGCTGTTAGTACCATTTTTGTAATTCTTTTGTATGACTCGGTCAGGGATCGAACCCACGACATCTCGCTTCAGCGGCGGACGCTCTAACTACTAGGCCACCGGAGCGGTCTGAGAAAAAAAGTGTGCGTAGGTCTTCAATAGATCCAAGTAGTTGTTGTTCTGTTGAAACTGCATACGCTAACAGCAAGGGAGTCCATGAGCTTTCAACGCACTACATAATAATGGGGAGGGGGGGGGGCGGAGCGAGTGGCCGAGTGGTCTAAAGCACTCTCCGTTACCAATCACTGCCATCTCACCTCTGCGTGTGTTCGAGTCTCGAGTTTGGCCAATGTGGGTAAATGAGAGGGTTTGTTAGTAGCTTCTTTTAGGTCGGTGGTTCTTTCCGGGGGTTTTCACTGGTTCTTTCGTCACTTATATATACTGGCCGCCATGTATAGCCTGTATTGTGCTGAAACAATGGTATTAAACCCTACAATAACAACAACATAGAAGATGGCTAGAATGTACGTGTACAGAAAGGAAAGTGACAACAAGAATTACTAGGATATTAACAGTAATATTGCCTATATCAACAATGGTGTTCTTTCTGATCTTTTCTGATACACGAAATAAATAAATATGGACAGATGTATGATTTTGAAGACATAGTCTTGGGTTTGGTTTCAACCTGCAATATATCTTGAAAATAACTCGTGAATCACTCGCGTGTTTTGCTTCCCGTTTGTTTCTTTCTTTAGGTGTATAAAACATTATGTTATCTTTCCTGTCATAGTACTTTTTAACCTGCAAATTTATTTCAGTTGCTTCTGGCAGATTCCTGCCATATCTTCGTAATAAAGCCAACAGAAATTCTAGGACGCATCGTTAATGTTTTGATTGAGTCTACCATACCCCTTGTAATGAAATATGAGACCATCAAGACCGTACTTACATAAATTCCCGTCAGTCATTATATACTACAAATATACCCAAAACATATTTCAAAGTCAAACGAGAAACAGAGAAAAATAAAAATTATATAACATGAAAAGTGTCAAGTAGATGTTTTGACTGTCTAAATTAGCGGTCACATGTTTGTTTGCTTTTTATATTCGATGGATGTATATGTAGCAAGATTCGCCATCACGGTGATCCATCGCTGTCTACTAGATACAAGAGAAAAAATAACGGAATTCTCACGGTAGGGTCTGCAGACTAAAAATAACTGCAAAGGTTAGTTGAGGATGTTAAATCTTGTTCCGGTGTAATTGTTTTAGCATTCTAAATGCGAGTCAAGTCATTACAAAAGACGTTAACCTTTTCAATTCGTCGTACACACAATACGTCTTGGAGTGGTATTTTCCAAGATATTTTTCCTCCGACGTTTCTTCCTCATTCCAGATCACAAGAAAGGAACGATAATGGTCAAGTCAACGCCTTTCCTTTGTGCAAGGAAGGTTGGCAATGTGAAAAGTGGGTTTAGCCTCATGAATGGGAGAAAAGGCAACCTAATTGTTTCTACTGGCATATTTGGGCGATTACTGTTTAGTTGGTGAAAGTATGGTTCCTGTGTCAAGCATGCCTGTACGAGAGTTACAGTGGAGAGATACGGGCAATAGCGCTGGTACATTTTACGTCTGTGAAACGTAACAAGCAGTGACATCAGTTTATAAAAATAGACATTCGGACAAGGCGAGCCGGTGTGATGTCGTTCAATTTTCTTTTCCGTGTTATTATGCTTATAATTTTTCTTACTGAAAACCATGTACGAGTCATTCAATTTGTTCATCTGAATATAGATGTGAATTCCAATATTTAGTTACAGTGCAGCTAACGCCTGCGGACTGTATAAATCATATAATCAACTTTGATGAATCTTTCTAGAACAGTATAATACACAAACTTCTTGTATTTTACTAGGAATAGCTATACCCTGAAAATTCCAAGGGAAATGTCAGTCTCTGATTCTGACGTGTTAATTGCAAACAAAAGTAAGAGCAAAGCAGAGAAAATTTATATATTTACTTCAAAGTCTGTTTTAAAAACAAATCGTAATTTTTAATAATAGTTTAGAACATAAAAAAAATGTATTATGTTCATTTGAGTTAAGGTGTTGAAAAAAGCAACACTGATTGCTTATATTTATACTACGTGGGTATTACATCTCCTTAATTAAAAGATATATACATTTACATTTTTTCGGTAAATATAATTGTATCCATGTATTGATGGAACAGCAATACAAAACCTGCTCTCCCTAATGATAACAAACACCGTTAATATGATACACATTTTACACACAAAAATTAACTAAAAAGGAAACAGACTAGATATTTATGAATAGTACAGGTTTCAACAGATTCATTCGGAACACACACACACACACACACACATATATATATATATATATATATATATATATATATATATATATATATATATATATATATATATATATATACATACAAAGACGTTATTTCCCTAAAATACATAGTGAACATTTAAAAAGGACTGACATTATTGTTAATTAATTAAAAAATGGTCATACATGTTTTAGCACAAGTCCGAATGTAAAATGTTCTATCTGAATTCCAGTGGTATTTCAGTTAAATTCCAGTAATTGAATGTGTTGATATGCCTGTAGTCTCTAAAGTGGTAATGAGCCAATGGCCCAGATTGTGGCGATGTGCTCAAGTCGTTTATATATCACAACAATACAATCCAAAAATGTTCTTGCCTGAATTATCTTAAGTTCCCAATAACACAATAACTACAAAATATAATACTCGGCCATATTAATGTTTCTGGCCAAGAATATTCTTGATGAGAACTTTGGACCTTTAGTGAATAATAATTTGAATAAATTATTCCACACTGAATATACAATTCCACCCAAATAAAAATATGAACAAATCAATAAGACTGATTCTGCTTCGAGACGTTAAGGCAAGAATTACTAATTTTTCAAGTAAACAGCATGATATTAAAACCTAGAACACATCTATTAGGTATACCACATGTTTCCATGGAAAGATATCATATGTCCTAGATTAAGATTAAAATAAATATGTTTAGTTCCATTGATAATGATCCCAATATTGATAATATCCACCGAGAGAAATATCAGCTATGTAATATGCTGCTTACAAACTAAATGTCCCTAGTTTGGTACATAGTGACAGACTACATACTATAGTGTATTTCGTTTAGGTCGTTTACGCTACAATAAGGGCACTAAAACTCGTAATGCTACCGTGTTTTAACTGATATATAGATTTGCATATTACTGGTCAATGACCAGAGTCTGCTGTTAGAAAACGTAGACTCGTATTTGTATACAGTGTGCCATCATATATGTGTACCTATCAAGATCTCAGTGATGACTTGACCAGTCTAAAGTATCAAAAGCATAGTGATGACTTGACCAGTCTAAAGTATCAGAAGCATAGTGATGACTTGGCCAGTCTAAAGTATCAAAAGCATAGTGATGACTTGACCAGTCTAAAGTATCAGAAGCATAGTGATGACTTGACCAGTCTAAAGTATCAGAAGCATAGTGATGACTTCACCAGAGGTATACGTATCAAAATCACAGTGATGACTTGACAGTTTCAGGTCAGGTCAACAAAAATGTCACGCGTAAGCTTTCGTGGTTATTCACTACAAATGTTACTTTTCAACTCAACCAAAGCGCGCACGTGTGTGTGTGTGTGATTTGGATTTTTAACGTAGCTTTAACAATTTTTCAGTCATATTGCTACGATGTCTGCAGTGTGGCAGTATATAGTGATGTCTAGCACTGGAGCTTCATGCTGCAGATATGTTGTATGATGTCCCACCCAGTCACATTATCCTGACACCAGGCCGACCAGTCCTTACAATAACTTCTTAATGCTGAGCGCCAAGCGAGGCAGCTATAGGTCCCATTTTTGTAAGTGTTTGGTATAATTCGTCCGGGGATCGAACCCATGACATCCCGCATCCGACGCGGACGCTCTAACCAAAGCTTGTTGGCATACGCTTAGCTTTGTTATACAATCAAAACCTCTATGTCCTCGACACAAGTCATATAAGTACCACACGGAACACAACTACTAACTAAAAAATATAATACTCGGCCATATAATACACACAAGACATATAAGTAACACACGGAACACAACAACTACAAAATATAATACTCGGCCATATAATACACACAAGACATAAGTAACACACGGAACACAACAACTACAAAATATAATACTCGGCCATATAATAAACTCAAAACATTTAAGTAACACACGCAGCACAATAACTACACATTATAAAACTCGGCCATATATTACACACAATATATAAAAGTAACACACGGAACACAATAACTACAAAATATAATACTCGGCCACACACAAGACATAACACACGGAACACAATAACTACAAAATATAATACTCGGCCGTATAATACACTTAAGACATTTAAGTAACACACGCAGCACAATAACTACACATTATAATACTCGGCCATATATTACACACCATACATAAAAGTAACACACGGAACAGAATAACTACAAAATATAATACTCGGCCACACACAAGACATAAAACATGGAACACAATAACTACAAAATATAATACTTGGCCGTATATTACACACAAGACATAAAAGTAACACACGGAACACAATAACTACAAAATATAATACTCGGCCATATAATACACTCAAGACATTTAAGTAACACACACAGCACAATAACTACACATTATAAAACTCGGTCACATATTACACACAATACATAAAAGTAACACACGGAACACAATAACTACAAAATATAATACTCGGCCACACACAAGACATAACACACGGAACACAATAACTACAAAATATAATACTCGGCCATATAATACACACAAGACATTTAAGTAACACATGCAGCACAATAACTACACATTATAATACTCGGCCATATATTACACACAAGACATAAAAGTAACACGGAACACAAGAACTACAAAATATAATACTCGGCCACACACACACAAGACATATAACACACGGAACACAATAACTACAAAATATAATACTCGGCCACACGCACAAGACATATAACACACGGAACACAATAACTACAAAATATAATACTCGGCCACACGCACAAGACATATAACACACGGAACACAATAACTACAAAATATAATACTTGGCCATAGCGGGGAAATTTAACTCTTCAGCTAAGAAAACCAAAAATGAGCACATAGAGCACTGATGATCATCACGATGTCCGAAATAACTTAAACGTATACTTTGTGAACCCATGTGTGACGGACGGACAGACAAGGGTAACACTGCCATAGTGCGACACACAATTTATTCATATCCACTTAAGGAAGATAATTTTTTATTCTACCTATGGAGAAAAACGTTTTGTGGGAGTGCTGTGAAAATATGTCAATGATGACAAGATACATATTTTATTGATGAGTAAAGAATTCAAAGGTAAATTGACAATACATTGCTGTTGGCACGGTAATATAAACAGCACACCAAATGAGTTCTTGTATGTTTAAAAACAGAGAAAGAGTGACTCATAGTCGGGGGTGGGAGTTGACATATCAGCTCTGACGCAACCTGTCTTAGATTCAGATTCAATTCACATAAAGGTGAATATATTTTCCTCCAGCTAGCATGGTTGAAAACTGTGCTATTGGTCCATAATAACATTAAATAAAAACGAGAAAAAACTGGTTCATATTTAAAACTACTTCAGCCAATTCCGATTGTCTGTCAGTTGTTATAAACACTCAAATATAAGGTTTGATAATCTCTCTCTCTCTCTCTCTCTCTCTCTCTCTCTCTCTCTCTCTCTCTCTCTCTCTCTCTCTCATATATATATATATATATATATATATATATATATATATATATATATATATATATATATATATATATATATATACACACACACATATATGTGTGTGTGTGATTCTCTCATCTAAACGTTAAATAACACTGCAGCTAGCCCAAGCCTTAATAGCTGTACATATGAAAGTTTTAAGCCCAAAGTACCGACCTCGTTTCTGTTGCAATTCATTCATTATATTACAATTCAAATCAACTCAAGAATAAATTATATGCACATTATTAATACTTGTTTATATTTTAAAACGAGGCAAAGAACACTATCATTGTCATTATTGGAACTATTGCAACATTATTTCCTTTCAGGACCATGCTGGCTGAATGGCCCAAAGCGCTCGTCTTTACCGATCACTGCCATCTTACTTCTGTCTGACTGGGTTCGAGTCTCTGGCTCGGCCAATGTGGATAAGTTAAAAAGTTTGCCAGTTAGCTTCCCGTGGATTGTTAGTTTTTACTGAGGTTTCCCCAGGGCTCTTCCTCTACCATTTATACCATGGTACCATGTATAGCCCATCGTATGCTGAAAATGGCGATAAACCCACAAAATTAAACCAATCCGTCTACCGGACAACCGCTGCGATGGCCTAGTGGTTTGATCGTCCGCTACGGAAGCGGGAGGTCGTCGGTTCGAGCCCAGGCCGCGTCATACCAAAGACTTACAAAAATGGTACTAACAGCAGCCTCGCTTGACGCTCAGCATTAGGAGGTTAGTGTTAGGACTGGTTGGCCTGGTGTCAGGATGATGTGACTGGGTGGAACATCATGTTACATGTCTGCAGCATGATGCCCCAGTGCTAACATCACTATATAAACTGCCCCACTGCAGACATCGTAGCGATATGACTGAAACATTGTTAAAGCTACGTTAAAAATCCTAATCAAACAAACGTCCACCGGACAACAACATTACTCGTTTACTATAAGGAAACACGCACTAAGATTTACAGATGTAATAATGAGTTAAAATGATTCATTGATTACACAAGTTTATCGTGCTTGAAGCGCGCAAAACAGTACATTTCCGAGACACCATGCAAAGCAATTTATAATCTAAGGTTTATGAAGTATTTCCCCTATCGAGTTACCATACAAGGAGAAATACATTAAATATTATTCAAGTGTAAGGTGATATACATGACAAATTATACACCTGTAAGGTGACACGCGTGAAATATTTGTTATACACCTGTAAGATGAAAACATGAGTGCATTGCTGTTACGACTTTTAAAACGACTCAATGCGATTTAGTATTTTAGAAAGTTTTCTCATGCATTTCTTTCATACAATGAATTTGTGACAGATTTATTACGTGCTCGTACTTTTCTCCGTTAACTTTATGTTTTGTGCCTAAAAGTAGTATAGTGTATTCGGAATTAATTTTGCAAACAAACCATGTACACTCCTCACTCGTGTCATATGCAATTGAGCTTTCGGTTGATTAGAACTGTTTGTGTATGAATTAAACACGCGGCTTCGTCCAATTGAAAGTAGAGATTATATAGATAACGATGTTAAAGAGTTCACAGAGTCACAAACGAAATTTTGCAATTTTTTTTTCTTCTTCTCTGCCCCATTTACCTATTTTTATACAATGATAGACTAGCGATACAAACGATAATACAGAACATGGCCAATGTCCCTCTTACATTGAACAAGCAAGTGACAGGACATACTCGTGTCTTCTTGAGCTTTAATTGACTTTATTGCCGCAATATCTCCAGAATCGAAAACATTTTAAACAGTAGAATTAAATTCTGATATACATTCAGTGACATTTAAATTTTTCAATACTGAATGGAGATCTGTAATTTTTAATACAAATGTTTTATGCTAAAATTAAACTCAGGAAATATATTATTGTTTAAATGTTGGTCGTAGTGACTAAGGTACGACCTTACAAAATTTTAATAATAAAGCTCGTCTACGTCTGAAGAAAACTTTTATTCTACGGCCAACCCGTAATTTGTAAGGTCAAACAGTTTCAAAACATTAGATCAATGTAACCAAATTAACCCCGAGATAAACACTAAACATATATATTACGGTTAGTGACGTCACTTAGACAACCATTTGTTCTGGAGAAAGAAAAAAAAAACTTGATAAATTAAGTTCTCTGGGGTTTCAGTAAGATTAACTACCACTCATATATGTAATTTCAAAATTTATATTAAAGAAATAATCCTTTACATTTGAACGTAAAAGTTTTTTTTTATTCTTGAATAGAATCTTAATTTATTTGACTACAATCCTAGCAAAGACGAATTCGTAAAATTTATCACTACACCAGTAGGATTTTATTTTCAAGGATGTAAGTGGCTTTATCTCCGAAAGCTGCTTTTACATTAAACTTAACACGCTCCAGCTAAAGTTTCTGGAAATCGGTATTTAATTGGAACGTATGGAATGCCCGAACTTTTTTTATGTGATTTAATATCGCAAGCTTTGTCAAACACGAATGCGATGAATAGTGGAAAAGACCCATTCTGTTAAAATATACTCAAATAGCGTAAGCACCAGGTCTCGAAATAAATCTGACAATGTATGTTTTCTGTGGAAAAGCGAACACAATACCAGCGCGGTTTTATAAACAACGCAAACTTGACTAAAGGATGGAATAGTCAAACTTTTTCGTTGTAAGTAAAACACTAGTTGGAAACTGCCAAATTTCATGAAAGTTACCGATTCTCTCTCTCTCTCTCTCTCTCTCTCTCTCTCTCTCTCTCTCTCTCTCTCTCTCTCTCGTACACACACTCCTGCACTACATGCAAAAGTGAAACATATATCATATAAAGCTATGTTGAAATGCAGGAACACAAAGTAATGACTATTACAAGTCCACACCGTAATTACCAGTACAAGTCCACACCGTAATTACCAGTACAAGTCCACATTGTAATTACCAGTACAAGTCCACATTACTATCATTTTACACTCAGAACAGGACTCCATCATATTAAATACGCACAAAAATGAAACGTATAAAATGAGTATATTTTCCTTATTATGCATCATACATGTCTGGTATTGCCCTAGCAATGATTGGCGCTTTGCAATCAAAATTCGTTTGCATAACAACGTTTTTCTAATTTTAATATGGCTTAACTTCACTATACGATTATATACATGCTGAAGGGAAATCTGAAAAAGTCTCTATTTTTTATTTTATAATATTTTCATAAACTGAACTTACCTTCAGCGCATTGTAGTCCAACACACCTGCATCCTGGCCCATCGTCGCGGCTGAGGCAAAGACAAATTCCACAGCGGTTGTCAGTTTCGCACGCTTCTGGTGGGAATTTTTCCACGGAATTTCCTTCAATCATTTCTCCTCTGACTGGAATGCATGTGCAATTTCCATAAATGACATTTCGAATTTCACCTGTGAATCTCTTCTCAAAATAAGAAGACGGAAGCGAAAGCTGCTTTAATTTCGTTTGGTCCAAATTATAATAATAATCAGGAAGACCTCCGAAAAATACAAAATTATTTTTAGCAATTTCGCCAAAGCTGAAATCCGATCCGAACGCAACTCGGCTGTCAGATATTCCATCAACGATTAATATTGTTTCCATACGATTCCTTTGAATTTCAACCCGATGCCATCGATTATCGTTTAATCTCGATGCTAGAAACATTTCAATGCTACCTTCTTTACCGTCGACGATGTTCATACGTAGTCTGACCCGTCCGTCTTTTAGAAGAACTTCGACGTAATCATACGTGCCGTTATCATCTGTGTACATGAGTAGACCATCTGTCTGCGTAGTTTTGAACTCGAAACTGAAAGTTGCGTTGACACATGCATTCCACTTGGGGAACTTTGCGTACGTCTTAGCCTCGCCCGTAAACCGTAAGGCATTTGCAGTCTGAAATACTAGAAACAACAGAATAATATATAAATTCAAGGGTAGAAATACACCCATTTTATACCTCTTCATGTCTTAATACCTCCAATACAGGAAAACGGATTAGGTCTGTCACTAACTGATGTTAAGACCCAAGTTACTATAATATGTCCAAGAGTTGATATATCCAACGTATTAATGAGGAGCGGGCAGCATAATCACTAAACCCAAACTATGTCACATTGAACGAGCATTTCCGACACCAATAATTGCACATGCCCACGTCTTTTTCATGACTGAATGATCCCGGCGCACCCGGATTGCACACTGACAGGTTGGTGCATTCTTACCTACACGTAACAATTTCCGTACAATGATTATTTCAAACACAATAACTCCTCTTGTCGCATTCTTCTCGGCCTATAGTTTGGGCATGTTCCGTAACTATGAATATTAATTGGCAGCTATACGTCCCGCTTACATGAACACATACACTCTGTTCGTGAGGCTAGACTGCCTTAAACTAGAGGTGGTTTTAAATGCAGAATTTAAAGTACAAAGCAGTACGCTTACTTACTAGCCGTATTGTGAGACAGAGGTGTGTATATTGCCCGACAGAAAGTTAGGCCCATTTGGCTCTCGTTTGTAAACACCGCCAGACGTAAATGCTTTTTCAAACTATCATTAATGTTTTAGCTATTACAAATTAGGCAATTTATTCCGTGTTATCTAGACGAATCAGGCATCAAGATCACAACACTCTGTACTAAGCGGGGTTGTCACTATCAACCCCCCAATAAAGAGCCTACATGACTGGTCGAAAAAAAATATCCATGTAAGGGTCAAGAGGTGTATGATAGCCAGGAGCCTGAACCGACGGATATCACCGTGTCTGGATAGGCTTGACCGCATATCATCATTAGCATCCCAGATGACGGATCAGAGGATTGAACCCTGATCTAGAAACATGAGAGAGAGAGAGAGAGAGAGAGAGAGAGAGAGAGAGAGAGAGAGAGAGAGAGAGAGAGAGAGAAGGGGGGGGGGGAGAAGAGCTACATGTGTGTTGTCCACGACCAGTTTTCATTATTTTAATCCAACAACGGATTAAAACAAATCGGTTACGTATTTGGTTCAAGTTGTTCGTTTACATAGATTTACCCCACAAACAAACAAACACACTCACACAACAACAACAACAACAACAACAACAATAAGTGAGATAGTTTTCTTAAACTTGGCTTGAATTAATATGTAGCTACAATACTCGATTTTAAGCCACGCTCGCTTGAACATTTGAGCCTTTAAGTTCAGTGTAGGAGGAAATTTGCCTGAAGTTCTTTTGGGTTAAAATTGGTATATACATTTCCTAAAACACTTGATGGCTGTTCTTAATACTTGAAAATATAAATCATTACAAAGTTAAGATAATTCCTTCTGCTCTAGGTTATCTCACCCACCCTTTTGTTCGTTGGGGCAAATTAACAGAAGAAGAAAAAAAATCAAAATTTGCCTTAAAGGTCTACTAGCGTCAGAAACACATTATTCATCAAAATGTTCGTTTTTCGCTGAATAACTCAGAAATGTACATTTTAGATCTAGATTTTAACTCATTGAGGAGAAAATTATGATTTTTTGATCATAAATCGATGTTTTACGGAAAACGCTCCGGAAATATTTGTAGACATCCAGTGAAAAATCGGATTTCCGAAAGTGACGCACATTGGGGAAGTCCCTCAAGTTTAGCGTATGTGGTGATTATGGCTGATACTAGCGAATTTATGTCAAATTTGACATGCTCAGCTTCGTCGTTTGAGGAAGGTGAACCCCTTGAAGATAGCCAACTCCTTGAATCTGAAGAAGATTCTGCTCATTATGAAGTGAGGCCGTTACAATTTCAGCTCGATCGAGTCCAGAATCAAGTCCCCGAAGCGAATATTCGATGACCAAGATGATCAAACGAAGGTTGTGTGCGTGCACTACTAGACCTTTAAGGCTTTGGAAGGTTTAATTATTTGTTTGCATTTCTAAAACCCCTTCATATATTGCCTTCATTGTTGATATTGTTTGTGAAGGTTATGCAACTAATTCTACGAGAGGCACTCTCCTCGTTTTGATGTTCGAAAACAGGTCACAGTGATGGAAACTTAAAATCTAGGGCACAGTGATATAGACTGTGCCTTGATTAGTAAATACTTGTTAGAATCCATTCTTTTGCGTATGCTTCCTAAACTCTATCATGGTTTTCCTTCATTCTTTGAATCAATGCTTAACCCTATCATGGTTTATCTTCATACGTCGGATAAATCATAAACCTATCATCATTTTCCTTCATACTTTGAATGAATCCAAACACTGTTGTGCTTTTTCTTCATACTTTGGATAAATCGTAACCCGTTCATGATTTTTGTTCATACTTTGGACGAACCCTAAACCCTATCATGGTCTTTTTTCATATTTCCGATAAATTGTTAACCCTATCATGGATTGTGTTCATACCCTGTACGAATCCTAAACCCAATCATGGCTTTTCTTCAAACGTTGGATCAATCCTTAACTCTATCATGGTTTTCCTTTATCATATCATGGGTTTCGAATTCCTATCATGTTTATCCTTCATACTTTGGACCAATTCTTAACCCTATCATGGTTTTCCTTATATAATTGTGATGAATCATGAACCTTATCATTATTTTCCTTCATTCTTTGGATGTATCCTTAACTCTGTTAGGAATTTTCTTCATATTTTGGATGAAAACTGAACGCTATCATGATTTCTATTCATAATTTGGATGAATACTAAAACCTTTCATGATTTTAATTCATATTTTGGATGAACACTGAACGCTATCATGATTTCCATTTATAATTTGGATGAATACTAAAACCTTTCATGATTTTAATTCATATTTTGGATGAATCCTAAACCATATTATTGTTTTCCTTGATTCTTTGGATAAATCCCTAACCCTATCATTGTTTTCCTTCAATCTTTGGATAAATCCTTAATCCTATAATGATTTTGCTTCATATTTTGGATAAATCCTAAACCCATATCATAATTTTCATTAATATTTTGGATGAATACTGAACACTATCATGATTTTTATTCACATTTTGGATGAATCCTGAACCCTATCATGATTTTCATTCATATTTTGGATGAATCCTGAACCCTATAATGATTTTTATTCACATTTTTTATGAATCCTTAACCCTATCATGATTTTTATTCACATTCTGGATGAATCCTGAACCCTATCATGATTTTCATTCATATTTTGGATGAATCATGAACCCTATCATTGTTTTCCTACATACCCTGGATCAATCTCAAACCCTATCATGGTTTGCCTTCATACTTTGGATAAATCTTTAACCCTCTCAGTTTTCGTTCATTTTTGAATAAATCCTTAACGCTATCATTGTTTTCCTTCATTTATTTTGCTAAATCCTTAATCATATCATGGTTTGCCTTCATACTTTGGATGAATCCGTATGAAGCTAAGCCAGTTCATGCTGAAACAGATAATTGTGTCCATTTGATATGAGGCGCCGTAGCGGACAAAAAGCTGGCCTATTGAGAAAGCGCAGGAACTTTCAACATCACTCATTGTATCAATACGTAACTTAGAAATTCTCGAAGTATGACATTGACATTTCAACCACCGCCGTGCAATTCAAACAACACAATCTGAAAACTTAACATAGTAAATACAACTTTCAAGCACTACTGTTTAATTCAAAAGATACAATCTTAAATCTCGACCTAGAAAACGTAACTGTAAGGAAGGGGCGTTTTTATTCAACACATGAAACTGGAAGTTTGGATATATTACATTTTAATTTCAAAATGCAACGTTCTGATTGGACCAAATGTGTCCGCTATGGCGCCACATATATTTCATATTTTCGTGCCAAGGTCACACTGTGAAAGAAACTTTGTCTTAGCGCTTGAGTCACAATGCCCTGCCCGTGATTGCGTACGTCAAAGCAACAAAGAAATGGTTAGAAATCATGTAACACGGCTATAGTTGGTCCTCTTTGTAATGGTACGAGAACCAAGGTCTGTTTGGTGCGAAAGGTCGCACGTGAAAATTGAAAGTTTTGTTCAAGAACAAAGCACCCGTACTGGCGCCGTAAATGTCACCACGATGACAAATGGCCCGGGGGCCTAGTCTGCTAAGTTGAATAGAAGATGGTAGAATCGACATCAAATCGGAATCGAGAAAGGGTGTGCATTTATTCATGTGATATTCTAGGTTTTGCAACCGTTGAACTGAATTGTAACTTTGGAACATGGTTGTAATGTATAAAATTAGGTTAATATGGCTGTAATGGTATATCAGTATATCAGTATATCAGATCATGGATATTTTAATATTTCTGGACACTTTGTAGGACTGAATGTACAGAAATGCGTCTGATTGTTCTAATATTGTTGAGAACAAGGAGATTAAGTATATATATATATATATATATATATATATATATATATATATATATATATATATATATATATATATTTATATATATATTTACTGGTGTGATGCAATTTATTGATGTCTGTATGATAAGTGGTTGATACCGGGCTTTTATTACGACGCTGTTAACCATCCAAGAACGTATGGAAATTTCGATGTGCACGAATGCGTGACCGAAAAATTTAATACGATTCAGTATTAGTTTGTGTGAGACGAGATGGCTTAGGAAATATGATAACGTCTTTCTGTTTTTACAGTAAGATTTTAGGGGTCAGACTAGTGGCATAATTTAATCCCTAGTCTCTAAGAGGGAGATGGAATAAAGACTAGTGGTAACGTCGATTGTAAATCGAAGGCTAGTCGGAAAAGGAGTCGAGGAGGAGAAATTGGAGAAGGAGCAGTCAAGAAGGAGAATGAGGTTGGAGGAAAATCGGAAGGAGAGAAGGAATTGGTGGAATAGGAATGAAACAAATGAGTCAGTCTCATGATAAAATATAATATGATATCGTTTTGTTTGACCCAAAAAAAATTCTGAAATTGAAGCGGGATATGATTAAAATTTTAAAACAATACAATGCAGGCTTAGTCTCTGGTAATGAATGACAAGTTAACTATACTCTTTTAAGAAATCTAGGTAATCTTAGCTGATTAAAGGGATCAACGTGTTTAAGCGTTTGTACTTTATTAACTTAAGAGGCTGACGATGTGTAAGGGGATTAATTGAGCCTCGTCATTTTCTCTCCGACTATGGTAATTAACACAGTTCTCAATGGTTAATTTGTGCATGATTGCTATAGTAGTCATGCCTCTCCTGACATCTTTATAAGTACGAAAGGTCGGTTGGAAAACCCTGCATTAAAGATCCAATACACTAGCAACTCTCCTGACATCTTTATAAGTACGACCGGTCGGTCTAAATTCATCTAAAATGACTCGGCAGAAAGAACGTGCGAGTGCAATACGTCAGA
Source organism: Unio delphinus (assembly GCA_029339505.1). Classification (NCBI taxonomy): domain Eukaryota; kingdom Metazoa; phylum Mollusca; class Bivalvia; order Unionida; family Unionidae; genus Unio; species Unio delphinus. Next base: position 1,532,726 of record JAQISU010000335.1, read on the forward strand.
AAACGAGTGTTAAGTGTAAATCAATCGACATATTGATTTTATACATTTATTGATTTGATAATTTATTGATTGTATACTTTTGAAGGGCTATTATATAAAGAAGCATAGGACAGCAATCAGGAGGATGTTGCAATTCCTCCGAATTTATGTTCCGTATTAAAAAATAACAATTTCTTTTGTCAAATCACGTGAGCCATACTGAGAGACCTGAGGTCTGGAGCGTTATTTGTTTTTCTCTCAAAATTAAAAATGGTGGCATAGATTTTTGGGGAATGTTTTTCAAACAAATAGGCCCCATTCCTCCGCCCAATACATAAAATGTTATCAACTTTGCAGGTCTCAGCATTGTGCATAACACATACATATCTTTTTTTATGAATTTTTTTCAAGACGGACTTTTTTCTTCTCCTTTATGTACCAAATTGAATGTTAGCGTTGCATATAAGTCATGGATGCATCATTCAGACGGGACAGCGAATGGACAAGGGTTCAATCGATAAAGACGACTATACTTATCAAACAAGAAGTTAAAAAAGTGCTGATAGATAACCTGATTCGGACTCAACTATTCTGCAGGTATAATTTATTTTCTGACAAAAGGCAGAAGCGGAAGTAACCGGCTGGTGGAAAATACATACGGTATTAGGTCATTTTGATTCGTATTTTACGACACTAGTAACTGAGCAATGAGCAGGGCCGTCATTTTCATTTTTCGGGGGAGGCGGGGTGGGTGCATAACTGTACAGGCTTGTTAATGTTCGTATATAGGCTACGGCAATTTTACAGCACATGCAAATTCAAAACTCTCTCCTGCCCTCGCCAAATGACTTCCCTGCTCACCAGATTTTGTATCTGATGTACAAAACGTTTACATTGGCATTTGGTTGTCATCGGTCGAACACACTCGGTCGAACACTTAGTCTGAGATCATGCATGAAAAGACTGAGCTGACCTTTCTACTTCTAAAGAATCAATATTACATTAGCAAATAATAATCGCTGCTTAGGATGATGAAACCATGAAGAGGGCATGAATGAAGGGGTAGTGCTTTCCTAGGAGAGAACGAGTAGTGATTTTCTGGGAGAAAGGGGTAGTGCTTACAGAGAGAAAGGGGTCGTGCTTTACAGTAAGAAAGTGTAGTGCTTACATAGTGCATACTAGACGAAAGATGTAGTGTTTACAGGACAAAATGTGTAGTGCTTACAGAAAAAAGCGTAGTCCTTACAGGAAGAAAGAGATAGTGCTTACAGAACGAAAAAGGTAGTGCTTACAAAACAAAAGAGGTAGTGCTTACAGGAAGAAATAGGTAGTCCTTACAGAAAGAAAAAGATAGTGCTTACAGGAAGAAAGAGTAGTGCTTTCAGGAAGAAAAGGATAGTACTTACAAGTCGAATTTTGCTGCTATCTTACATTTGTTTATACATCCGTCCACCCATCCGTCCTTCATTCTGTCCATCCGTCCATATATACCTAGCAAGGAATCGGAGCCGGATAAGGTCAAGCGTTGGGTGTGTGGGGAACTTCCCAAATTTTCAAAAGGGCGCTGACTTTCCTCGAAATGAAACCAAATCAACAGTCTAGGCCTATATACTCAAAGTCTGTATGATATCCCAATATAATGCACAAACATACACATCTCTTTTACAACTTGCAGAATATATATATATATATATATATATATATATATATATATATATATATTGTTACGTGCTTAGGCTTGAATAAGCAGCAACACAGAAAGAGTGAAAACTAACAAGCTTGTATAAATTGAACAATGAATTTATTAAGTACAATTATTTTCATAAAATAAATAAATTTACAGTTTTAGAGAATCAAATCCAACATTAATCCAATATAGAATTCACAAAAATAATCCACTAATGGAATTGTAAGAGTCCTGATAAATAAATGTTCTAATAGTTCCGGGTTCGAATCTTGACGATGTAATCCAAAATTGCTGATAATAATTTATCATCCTAATGAATTATGAGCACATGTTTTGTCCTCCAAATAGATAATAAATCCTCTTTCTTCAATGAATTGACACAAAGTCCAGAACAAGATAATAAAAATTATAACTCAAACATGAATACACAACTGTTCATTTTAAAGCCCAAAATTCTGCTGAATTGTTCTATCCCAAACAAGTCTATATAACTTGTTTTTCTTAAGTAAACAAGTGATCACGCGATCTTTCTAGAAATTCATGGAAGGTCACTACCTTCAGCAAGTCACGTATTCTTGAAATTAACCAATAGTATTAAAGACCTGTTTATTAATCTGAAGCAAGGTCAGATAAAGAGGTAACCAAGCCAAGGTCAGCCTGTTTACAACTAGAACCCAGGTCAACCTGAATTTTCCAGAAAAAATCTCCCAATTAATGAATATTAAACCCTAAATGACAAATTTGGATTTAATAATAAAAACTAAATAAATTAAATCCCATAGCCGTAACAATATATATATATATATATATATATATATATATATATATATATATATATATATATATATATATATATATATATATATATATATATATATATATATATATATATATTGAACAATCAATAACAATCCTGAATTATATTATCGTTTATTGTTTCATCGTTGATAGTAAGTTCTCTCTCTCTCTCTCTCTCTCTCTCTCTCTCTCTCTCATTCTCTCTCTCTCTCTCTCTCTCTCTCTCTCTCTCTCTCTCTCTCTCTCTCTCTCTCATTTCTTTGTTATATTTGTGATTTAGTTCCGATTAATTAGTACTACTATGGATTCCAACAATTTATTGTTGGAAGCATTATTGTTGGAAGCATCACCAATACAAACATTCAGCAATGGGTAGTATTTGTTTTGTTTTAGTATGGGTAGTAGCAGAATCATTATTTGTGGTTGTTGTTGTTATTGTTGCTGCAACTGCCGTTTTGTTGTTGTTCTTAGTTCTAGATGTTGAACAGTAACCAAATTAAATTTTAGCTGAAATATTGTTGTTGCTGGTAGCGTTTGTAGCAGCAACAGCAGTAGTAGTACCAGTAGCAGGAGTGGTAGTTTTACTACGTTGTCGCATTCGTCGTCGTTGTCGCATACGTCGTCGTTGTCGCATACGTCGTCGTTGTCGTAGCAGTAGTATTTGTTGTTCTTTTTTGTAGCAGTTGCAGTAGTGGCAGGGCCGGCGCTTCCGCTAGCGAACTAGGCAATCGCCTAGGGCGCTGGGCTGAGGGGGGCGCCAGAAAATATTGCAAATTGGGTTTTATTTCATGATGAGCGGGTGGGGGAGGGCGTGAGTGGGAAGGGGGCGCCAGATATCTGATCTCTCCTAGGGCACCAAAATGCCACGCACCGCCGCTGAGTGTAGTTAAGTTCGTAATGGCGCCGTTTGAGGTAGTAGTGGTTATTCTGAAACCTGTTAGTTATTTTTTTTTATCTGTACATTTTTTAAAAATTTGTACAGTTTGTTTATTTTATTCGTACATTTTGTTTTTTTTATCCGTTCATTTTGTTTTTTTTATTCGTACATTTTGTTTATTTTTTCCGTACACTTTGTTTATTGAAGTTGTAAATTTCGTTTATTGTATCCGTACATTTTCTGTTTATTTTATCTGTACATTTTGTTTATTTTATCTGTATATTTTGTTTATTGTAGCTGTATATTTCGTTTATTGTATCCATACGTTTTGTTTATTTTATCTGTACATATTGTTTATTTTATCTGTACATTGTAGCGTCAAGAATTTTGTGATCTTACATGTATATCAGTCCTGCTGGTACTGCATTTTTTTCCAAAACAGCTTTGAGGAAATTAAAGCAAACTGACAGCTGTTTTTATTTATGGTTATCATGAAGGAAGGTTGATATGCGCATGAATATCGTTTATAAATGAAGCGCGTGAAACAACAGTCCATCAAATTGACCACGATCACTGTTGGTAACACTAATTCTTAACAATATATTTGATTTGTATCTATTATGCATTTGCCAAATGCATTTACGGTTTATTATTTCTGGGTAACTGTCCTGGTCATACAATTTTAAAATATACTTCATTTGTTGTTAGGTTACTGTACTATGGTTGGCACTTTGTAAACTGAATGTAAAATGATTTATTTGAAGAGTCACCAGACTTCGCCTATAAATTACAAATTGCAAGTTAATTTCCATGTATCTATTTCAAAATAATGTGTGAATATTTAAAATATTGTGTGAATAATTACGAAATGGCAAAAAAACTTTATGCTTCGCTTGTCGGATGAATAGGGCGGGTATCGCCTAAAACGTTAGACATCTAGATAGTTTACACGTAAGTAAATTGCTTCGCAATAAAGTCATTATTTCCTCCTATCTGCCTTTCTATGTTTTGTCATCAACTATTGATGTCATTTGGATAAAATGGTACAAATTTTAAACGAAAAATATATCGATTTTACAAAGGTATTTATGGCCAGTAAAGTTAGCTAGCGGTTGGATATTCGTTTATTTATACAAGGTACGTTGCGTTGCTGTGCACGCAAATGGTTTGCGTTTGTGTAGTTGTTTGTATCGTGTGTACGGAGAGAGAGAGAGAGAGAGAGAGAGAGAGAGAGAGAGAGAGAGAGAGAGAGAGAGAGAGAGAGAATGTCCCATGCGTCCCCCGGGACACATATTTTGAAAATTAAGATTTGTACCATACGATATTTTGGAACCCTACCTTGTTTTAAAATGTTTTTATATTCAGTTTATATACATACCATTTCCATTAATGATATACCATTTCCATTATATATATATATATATATATATATATATATATATATATATATATATATATATATATATATATATATATATATATATATATATATATATATATATATATATATATATATCTTTTCCATTCTATCTAACTATCCACCTTTTCCCTTTTCCATTCTATCTATCTATCTATCTTTCTTTCTATCTATCTATCTATCTATCTATCTATCTATCTATCTATCTATCTATCTATCTATCTATCTATCTATCTATCTATCTATCTAATTTCCATTTTCATTATAGTTATAACCGTTTGAAATTGAATATACCAGATTAGTAATATGTGATCTGAGAGGAACAGAATTCGTACGAATTATAGATAATAGAAAATTATTGTCTTACAAAGTACGTCTAATGTAATCAGAGATATTTGGTGTCCTAATAACAACAACTCTAACAAATGTTCATCAGAGATATTTGGTGTCCTAATAACAAGAACTCGAACAAATGTTCATCAGAGATATTTGGTGTCCTAATAACAAGAACTCCAATAAATGTTCATCAGAGATATTTGGTGTCCTAATAACAACAACTCTAACAAATGTTCATCAGAGATATTTGGTGTCCTAATAACAAGAACTCGAACAAATGTTCATCAGAGATATTTGGTGTCCTAATAACAAGAACTCCAATAAATGTTCATCAGGGATATTTGGTGTCTTAATAACAAGAACTTAAACGAATGTACATCAGGGATATTTCGTGTGATAACAAAAAGAAATCAAACGAATGTTAATCATAGGTATTTGGTGTCTTTATAACAATAAGTAAAGGGGCTATCCCTTTAAAGCCCTTTAAAGACAACGTTTGCCATATTATTTCTTAATTACCTCCATCCACGGGACCCCGAGTGGCCGAGTGGTCTGAAGCGCTGTCCGTACGGACCACTGCCATCTCACCTCTGTCTGCGTATGTTCGAGTCTAAGATTCGGCAAATGTAGTTATGTGAGAAAGCTTGCCAGTAGCTTCTCGTGGGTCGGTGGTTCTTTCCGGGGTTTGTCCGGGTTCTTCCTCCACCATTAATACTGGCCGCCATGTATAGCCTATATTGTGCTGAAAAATGGCGTTAAACCAGAAAAAAAACAATAAGTAAAACATGTTAATCAGAGATATTTTGTGTCCTAATAACAATAACCCAAACAAATGTTATTCAGCAGCAGAGGGGGCGAATCAGACAACTTTTTTTTGTTTTTATTTTTGATTATACCCCCTCCAAAATAACACTAGACCCTTCTCGCGAAAAAATAAGTCTCCGACCCTTGTCTGAAAACATTCGCGTTTTCGTTGATGTCGCAACGTCGTTGTCACTCACCCCCTCTGCTGCTAGAACTTTCAGTTCTGGGTTAACCGAATATTTGATCCAGTCCTTAGGACGAAAATCATTTATGATTTCACAAATAGACTAATTTGTAAAACCTCCTCTTGTAAATCAATCAGATTATTAGACTGATCTGTGAGTTTGAAATTAATTCTGGTTAATGAATTATTATGACATCGCATATAGACTGGATTCACCGGGGACTCAATTATTAAAAATCCTGGAGGGGCTGTTGGTGCAAATGAATACAAAATATATCCTTGCTGAGCTTGATTTGATCGTTCTAAATTTATTTGATAGCTTCCTTCGATCACATCACATACTAAATTGAGCGCAATCACCGTTGAAATATTCACATTGAACGGAGCAATATGCCTGCCACCACCATCTGGGTCATTATTATGTTTGAGGATAGTTGTTTGTGGTTGTGGTTGTGTTTGTTTCCACGTATCATGGATTTTTTTGAAACCTTCATCGATGGCATCACTGAGAGATTTTTGTAATTCTGAGATATTATATCCTGGTAGTTTAAACTCACGAATATCTTCTACGCGTATATTACTTTTCATCGCAAACTCTGTTCTCGTTTTAGGATTATCGTCACCTAATATCTCTTGAATAATTTGTGAATGAAATGTTTCCATGTCATTGATGATTTTGTTACATATTTCTACAACGCTGATAAATTCATCTCGGGTGAGAGTGCCGGATTTAATGGATATTAACAACAGTAAAAAATCATATTCCATCGCTGTGAAATTTTCAGTAATTTTGTTCTGTCGGGGTACGAATTTGACAACGTTATTTTCTACTATTCCATTGAAAAGTTCCCACTTATTATAATCTTTATAACTCTTTATTGGATTATCAGATTTTATCCTGTCTGTGATATAATCGGTTTTTTGTGGTTCTGGTAATTTAACGGTTTTTCCACCGGGTGGTAATTCAGGCCATCCTAGTACGGTTCTAATAGAACTCTGATAGATATCTACGACGTATCCTTCTGTGCTTATTTCAATGGCAGATGATAGTGTCGGCACATGAACTGTTATAGCTATTTTTGATTCTTTTCCAGTAATCGATTTTATTCTACGCGCGAATTCATCATTGATTTGTTCAATTTGATATGATCCGGTTGGTATGGAAACAACATTCCAGTCTGGGGTACCGTCGGGTTTATTCTTATTTGCAAATACCAGTGAATTATTGGGTTGTTGACCACCAAATGATTTTGATCTGATATTTGGCCAACTATGGTATACTCGTAATTTTGCTAGCGCGATTTCCTTCACTGGGACCGGAGAGGGGAAATTCACACTGAATTCTGGATTCGTTGAGGTTATTGAGATCATGCTTGTTTGTACTGGGTTTGTGTTCTCCACTATTTGTTGAAGTAATTCCATCTGTGTTGTCATTGTTATTATACTCATGTTTTTGTACTTCTAATTTTGACATCGCAGAATCATATATATCTACCATCGCTGAAAACTCACTCTCTGATATAATTGTATCATCGAGAGATGACGATATCAATGAGGATAATTGCGAGTATGCAGTGGACACAACATGAAAATGAATTATGTAGTCTTGTAGTTTCCGTTGGCTGCATGAGGATATTTTTTTTGTGATTATTGAAATAATTCCAGCGATTGTTGTTGCCGCAGAAATGCAAATTGGAACAGCTATCGGGGCCATCATTGTCACTGAAGACAGTATAATACCGGCTCCGGTGATTACACCACTCACAGCGTACACAGTAACATCAATTGCGGTAATTCTCCTGCGATATTTTTTAATTTTCAATTCATACTCCTCAGACAAGGTTTTGAGTCTAGTTTGATACTCTCTGACCTGATCATAGCGATATTGCGATAATGAAATCATTTTTATTTTAAATACGCTATCGTTTTCAATTACGATTTACTTAAATTCGCTACGAATTCCACATACCACGTTGTTGAGACCCTAACCAAATCTTTATCAGTAGATGTAATTGTAAACTTTTCAGTTCTATCCTTGTCGATGATCGTTGAAATCGTATTATTGACCCCGGATGAACTGGACGATGAAATATTAAATTGAGACAATGGTGTTACTAGTGTTAATCGATAAATACCCTTAACGGTTGCAGTGATATCTAATTTGTTGTTTGTAGGTGTCCACTCCAATGATCCGTGTTGGATCGTGTATACTACGTTGTTGGTTTTCTCATGAGGAATTTTTGTTTTTTCAATGGCTGTTATCATCCTCGAAAGATCACCTTTGATGCCTTCGATGGAAGTTTTCGTCTCATCGATGGATTTTTTAATATCAGGGAGTTTTAGTTCAATTTTATCGAATGTAGTTCCAATAAATTTATCAATGATATTTCTTCGAAATGCGGTAAACTGTTTTATGTGTTCTTCGGTTTTAGATTGAAGTGTTGCTAGTTCTAACGCAGAATCGTTGAGAGTTTTTAATCGATCTGTAATCGTCGAAACGAGTACAACCGGTTTGAGTTTACCCTGATCGGAAAATAACGCGATAGTATCCTCGATTGCGTTTTGTTGTTTAACTAAAATATCATCCAGAGAGATATTACTGGTTTTCAATTTACCCTGATCGGAAAATAGCGCAACGGTGTTCTCGATTGCGTTTTGTTGTTTAACCAAAATATCATCCAGAGAAATATTACTGGATTTCAATTTACCCTGATCGGAAAATAACGCAACGGTGTTCTCGATTGCGTTTTGTTGTTTAACCAAAATATCATCCAGAGAAATATTACTGGATTTCAATTTACCCTGTTTGTCTTGAAATACAACTATTTCATTCGGGTCAACACTTGTTAAGTTCAACGTCTCAGCGATTTCATCTTTAATTTTTTTTTTTATATCCTTGATAGAATCAGGAGTTGCAGTGTCATCGGGTTTGGGTTTCAGAGGTCTTCCCCAAATATCAATCATGATATTTTATATATCTCTCTCTAAAAAGCGATTACTAGTGTAGTCATTAACGACAATGTGTGGTGATTTTCTAGATGCTGAAATAGCGTCAAGGACATTTAATACTTCACTGCCGCATATTGGTGGGTCATTGATTTGTTGTGTTGGTAGCGTAGAATACCAAGTCTTCATTGGAAGGGTTTTTATGTAACGCATAAACTCTTTTGGTGGGGCTAATCCATATGAATCAAAATAGACAATCCCACGTGGATCAATAGCGTATGCAACCCAGTGAGTTCCAGGTCCGGTGCTGTTATCGAGATTAATAATACCTGTTTCAGTTTTGTTTGGTTGATGTGGTAATTGATCTTTCATAAAAACACCTCTGAAATTTTTAATCACTAGTTTTTTAGCAGCATCCATTAAATCAAAATTGGACATTGGAACCATCGAAGATTTGGGAACCATAGGTTCGGAAATTGAAGATTTGGGAACCATAGGTTCCTCAATTAATAAACCGTTCCTGGTAGTCTCAGGCCTGATCCGTGAACGGATCTCCCGCTGTACCATGAATACGGGGTTCCTGGTAGTCTTAGACCCTTTCCGCTGTACCATGAATACGGGGTTCCTGGTAGTCTTAGACCCTTTCCCTTTTTTTTATACCCTTGACCTTTCTTCGGTTCATATGATTCAGCAATGCTCTGTACCGCTTTTGTTCCCAAGCCTCCAACTACCCCCAATGCGGCCGCTTTTGCTACTGCTGGGGCTGCTGCCGCAACCAATGCTGGTATTGCAGCAAACAACGGAAATATACCACCTGTTTTTATCATATTTTTGATAGCAGCCGCAGAAAGAGTAATCTGAACACCTTTTTTATCCTTGAAAGCATCATTGAAATGTTTCACTTGACGAGTTGTCAGCGATAATTTATTTGCCCCGCCATTCATTTGATTAGGTTTCAACGTGATTGTGGTTCCACATTGTTTAGCGGATTTTGATTGCAATTTTTTTAACTGACCAGGTGTCAATGACACATTGATATTACTATATGACATTATACAAATACAGATTGATTCTAATGGAAAAATCCTTCGGATTTTCAATTACATATTTTCCACTGGTGCATCTACCACTCTCATTCTTCCACCAACACCTTCAAGTAGCATTGATTTATCACTGAGAATGACAGCAACCGCTCTATAATTAGCAATAGCACCAGCACCACCAGGACGGGTTACACGGGCTCTAAAGTGTATATCAACGACAGATTGTCTCATCAAATCAAGATGTTCCAATGAAAAGTAATAAATCGGATAGAGGCTTTTAAAATCCAATTGTGATATTTGCAAACCGGTATCCACATTTTGATCACGTGCCATAAATGACAACAGGTTATGATAGACACGTGCAATATGATTCTGACCGTAATCAAGTTGTATATCCTCGGATGGTTCCTGCTGTCCGTTTATTCTCAGCGAGACTTCATTAACACCTAACTGATCAAATATCATATGACTTCGTTCTTGATTACCAACTCGCGCAGCATTCTGTAACGCAATAAATGTATGACGTGGAGCTGAAATCCCTTGTTTTGATGCCAGGTGCCATGTGAATGTACCATCAACACTGTCTTGTTTAATATCCGTAGTCACTGATAACCAACTCAACAACGACTTTCCTCCTTGATCCATAAATGATAGTAGTCGCTGTTCTTCTGTGATTGATGGAGTTAACACTGGCATCCACAATGATAGTTTTGTTAAAATGACTTTACCGGGAGCAACCCCAGCATTACGCCAGATTGCATCATCATCAGTACCCTTTCTCACGAGTGCTATTGTGTGTTTGGCTCCATAAATAACTTTTCGGACGTTTCTACAGAATCCAAATATGTGATGTAGTGGAATCGCACATGAAAATCGTCGACGCTGCCCATGCAACGTTGCTACGCGTGTTGCAAATCCTAAATTGAGATTACCATTAACGCCTCCGAGAATATCAAACGCAACTCCGGGTCTAGCTCGACGTTCTGGATTAGCTGCTTCCCCCTGATTTACTTCTGCAGTACCCTGTGCTGTTAACACTTTAATGAATTGAAGGTGATCAGCGTTATCAGAGGTATCCTTTGCAAACATCATAGATGGACCCGCTGATCTTGAATAATCATCAGAATATCTTGCTAACCCTATGATTGTTGTGGCCATATCAACTTCACGGTCAATAAATTCAATTTCTTTTCCATCAATGAGATATCTAGCGCTTTCAAATAACGCCATGATGCCGTTATTAACAAAACCAACTCGGACATTTGAGTTATTGTCATATGGGATATCAGCTGCAACATTTGTTACAAGTTCTCCTTCTACTTCAATAAACGCTTCACACGGTAGAAAATATTTACTGGTATCATGAACTTGAAGTTCAATTCGTGATCGGAGATCGGGTTGTACTGCGTGATAAGAATAAAATTGAAAATCGCGTACAGAATCATCTTTACGCACTGGGGCATCCATATCAAATGTTGGATCAGATGACCTTTTGAACATTTTATTCTATTTATCAGAGTCTAAATCGTGAAATCCTACGGATTTTCATCGTAAACGATTTTTCCATTTTCATCGTCGTAGTTTTCTAAAGCCACTTCCCGCTATCATATTTGCAATATTGCTTTGGTCTCCTTGATTTACCATCGACGCTAGTTTTTCATCTACTGCGTTATTTATTATTTTACTAACACTTGCAGGCATTTCTTCTGTAGACGGTAACGGTTTCTTTTTTCGCCTCACTAATGATGTTATTTTATCCTTCGCAGTTGAAAACGCTTTCCCGGCAAGATCTCCAACAGTACTAATACCCTTATCACGAATAACATCAATGGCTTTCATTCCTAGTTGTTTAGCTAACGGCATCACTTTTGGGGCCGTTCTTGAAAAGAATCCTAAAATGGTCTTGCCGAGGCCATCTCCGTAGTATGCTCTATAAACTGGAAACCGTGAATTAACTACATAGACGAGGGTTGGTTTATCATGATTGTAGTGTACGATCATTATTATAAAAACAATAGTGTTTTCAATTGTTATTTAATCGCTATGATACCCATTTGCTAACTCGTCAATGAAATCTCGATAGGTTTTGATATCCATGATACCGCCGGCAAATAACCGTCTACAGATATCAGCTGCTTCATTAATTATTTCTGGAGAGTTATTTCCAGCTCGGAATCCTCCTACAAGAACATCTAATCGTGATATATCATTGATAACACTATCAGGACAAGTGTTTTCAATTCTTGGATTTTGCAGTCCACTTCCGCTATAACCAGCTGCTTCATCTAGTTTTTCTAAACCCGTTTCTTGTAAATAATCATCATCATCATCAGGTGGTAGTTGTTGTTTTTTTTGTCTCCGTGTTGGTGTTTGACGTCGTTCTTCTAACTCATCATCATCATCAGGTGGTAGTTGTTGTTTTTTTTGTCTTCTTGTTTGTCTACGTGTTGGTGTTTGACGTTTTAGTTCTTGCCGTTCTTCTATTTCTCGTTGTCGCTCTTCTATTTGTTCTCTTTTATAATTACTAATTCCCTTTTTAAATTCCTTGTATCCTATCTCATCCTTATTCAAACGACCAATCCCTTTATTTAGTTTATACAAATAATCGAACCAATCATTACTTGATATTCTATCATTTTTATACTCGTCCTTTAAAAAATCTTTTTTGAATTATAACTTTGAGCAGCAAAATTACCAAAGGCTTGATAATCCTTTGATTTCAATAAACTAGGTTTTTTTATTAATATTTTAGCATGATCAGTAAATTTATTCAACAGAGAAACAGTCGTTTTTTTCGGATCAGTTTTTTCAGTTTGTTCAGTTTTCGCTGCTAGTTTTTCAAGTTCACCAATAACAGATTTTCCCGTCTCGGGACCATCTCCCAGTAAAGCACGCTCTACCCCCTTCGTTGCTGTGGTTACTGGTTTAAACAATTCTTCAGACCCCAGAGCAAAATCAGTTTGTAAACTCTGTCGTTGTTGCAGTTTATTCCTGACAGAGTCACGAATTGGTATAAATTTCTTAATTGCATCTAGTCGCTCACGAGCCAATCGGGTTGTTAATGCTTCATTGACCATTATTTGAAATCAGAAACCATTTTTCAATTGTAAAACAATTTTTCCCATCGATGATTCCATCCTTAACGGTCCAATTTTTTATTGCTGTGAAATATTTTTATTTTCGCAGTGTGAAATATTTTCACTGATTCAATCAAAAAATGACAGAAAAAAATGAAAATCTCAAGGAGATTTTACTGTTTGACAAAATCTTTTGAGGGCCGGTCAATCAAAATAGTTCATTTTCTTGAATTAACGCTCGTAAGTTTCTAATTTTAGAATTAACTTCCTTTTTCAATTCATATTCGTTACCCAATTCTTTTCGTATTCCTTCCACGATAGTATATAACGGAACAAACACATCTACTTCACTGGAAAATGCAAGAGAGTCTCGAATAGAATTTTGAATTTTTTTGATGAGTGCATATTTCTTTGGTAACATATACTTGTTAGTGCTAACTCCGTATTCTATATCCTGAAAATCCGACTTGATTTGATCAGGATTTAACCCATCTGACAATTTAATATTCTGATTTTTCAATTTTGCAATTTCAACTATGATGCTATTCATAATTTCAGAATTCATATATGATAATACATATTTCTAATTCATTTTTCAAAAATAAAAGAGCCGTTAATATTTTAAAAATTCAGTCTGTATATATAAATATCTTTTTTAAAAATTCAGTCTGTATATATAAATATCTTTTTTAAAATTCAGTCTGTATATATAAATATCTTTTTTAAAATTCAGTCTGTATATATAAATATCTTTTTTAAAAATTCAGTCTGTATATATAAATATCTTTTTTAAAAATTCAGTCTGTATATATAAATATCTTTTTTAAAAAATCAGTCTGTATATATAAATATCTTTTTTAAAAATTCAGTCTGTATATATAAATATAAATGCAGACAAAAATAAATAACAACCATGATGAGCGGTTATCAGTCATTTGGCCCCCTTGATATAGGCCACTGTGTCTTTCATAGGGTTCTTTCTATGAGTATTTCCATTTTTTTTTCTGAGATTTCTTCGATCTCGATTTGACACTATTTGGCCGGTAATTCATTTTTGAACACCATACGGGGCTACCCAAATGTGACGGAGAGCTAATTACATCCATGGATGTTATTTATTTTAGGTCATTTATATTTACATTCACCGGAAACATATTCCCCTAAGAGTGAATCTAACTCGTCAAATAACGGGTTAGAATCACAAGAGGGTATGTTTACGTGAAATGACCTAGAGGTTACATATATACGACAACACATCTTTGGAACTCCTTGGTTGCCTTCACATCCAAGTAAGCCCAAAGGAAACCCGAAACATACATCTCCGGAAGGGAGGCCTAACGTGGCAAACGCCGTCTTAGACCGCCCAGAAGATATGCTTGGGGTGACGTCACAACATATACTTAATTAAGGACAGCACAAATACCGTATATATTTCCACTCGAGTGTTGTGGCAAATTGTAGGTATACATATACTTAATTAACTTAATTAAGGACAGCACAAATACCGTATATATCTCCATTCAGATTGTAGGTATACATATACTTAATTAACTTAATTAAGGATGGATTATAATTCAATGATGATGTAATGATGATGGGACGGCACAGACATCACAAACATGAAACGACGGGGCTGATTTTCAAAGGCCAATTCGACCAATCAAAGCAACCCATGAAATTAAACCCGGTTGCATGATTGAGTAAAAGTCAACCACGCACACGTGTCAATGGCGTGGGTTATTTTTTGACTGGTCGAATTGGCCTTGAAAGCCCCAGCTTTAAACCTTTCATTTAGTATATAAGGCGACTAATACAACAGCTTCAATCCACAGAGTGTGTTATTTTATTTTCTTGAATTACTTGTTAATGGTGCTTCACAGTATTTAAATGAGACAGAATATTTGCATAAAGCACTAAAAAAAAAGAATATAATCGTTTGAAAACATTTTATATTTGATTTCTTTTCTAATTAATTATAGCCCAAGCCGCTGAATCACAATTTAAGGGGAAATAACCCACGCCATACTGTAATGTAATTTTTATAGATGTAGCATTTGTACATCTTTTATAGGTGCCATGTCGGCATCCTCTTTTTTTTAAATCTTTATTCAATATTTACATATTAAATTATACAACTGATAGTCAAAACCCCCCAGCACCGTCACTCATACACACATTTTCACCACACTCACTACATACAGACATTTAAAAACACTTATATTTACACATAATAGTAGAAACATATATGAGTAGATGGGAGGGGTTGTTATTCCCTCCCTTATCAACTCGACACCATCTAAGGGAGAGAGTATATAAAGGGAATTAATACATCAATCCGCAAGGTATGCTATTTTATTTTCTTGAATTACTTATTAATGGTGTTTCACAGTATTTAAATGAGACAGCATATTTGACTTAAACACTAAAACAAAGAATATAATTGTTTGAAAACATTTCTTTTCTTACAAAACAATGCCCAGCGCTGAATCACAATACCCATTAAACAAGTTAACACAATCTAAGGGAGAAAGTATACACGTGTGTTATCCTGTAACGCCTGCATCTCCGGATCACATCCTATGTTTATGAAATACGCATTAATCGCACGTGAGACAGAATATTTGACTTAAACACTAAAAAAAAAGAAAATATTTCCTTTCCTATAAAACAATACTCAGAAGCTAAATCACAATGATAACTCCCTTGGTTATATCATTTAAGAGTTGTCTCCCTTGGTGTTATAGACACATACGAAAATCGAATTTTCTGATAATACCATTACGGAATGCTTCATAATTAACAAGCACGGAGGGTGAGGTCTGAATTCTTGGTTCATTTGTATAATAACACTATTTTTCTAATTCATTGTTTGGTTTAATTATAAGTCTCTGTATATAATCTTGAGCAGTCTTTATTATTTTGTCATCGTTGGGGTCAATGACAGTATTTTTTATTCTTTTATCATAATAGCGTTTTAGTTCCCTGTATCGTTTGCCGCCACACATAACGCATAATTGCGACTTCCCCCTGACCCCAACCCCACATCGAATACAAGGTAACGGACCAAGGCTTCCACGACGAAAGCTTTGCATATGATACCAACAGAATTCATTTCTGCATGATTTGTTACACGGTGTCACTGATCCAATCATAAGCCATTTGCAATGATTCATTATACTTAAATCTTTCATTTAAATACTTGTTTTAATTATAGTATGGAGGAGTTCGAGAGATTATCGAAAATTAAGCCCTGGAAAAGTGTTCAATTCAATCTTGATAGAGTTTCTGATACACCAAAGAATAAAATTCTTGATAGAACCTTGATTAGTAAAATCAGAGACTGTTTTAATGAATTCAAGCGTGATGGGGCAGCTCATTGTTGGTCAACATTTCGAATTGATGGTGTTGTTGACGCTACCATGAATGATGAAAAAGCAGCAGTGATAATCTCACGTCTTGGGGAAGAAAGAAATTTTTTTCGAATAAAATTCCTTATCCGTGATAATGGAAAATGGATCATTAGGGACAAATACGAGCCTATTCTTAAGGACAAAAAAACTGTCACTGTGACTCAGGATTCAAAACCAGGAATTTTGACTGGACTTGATAAACCCTACTACGAAAGATCTTATCCTGTCACAGTAGTTGTTTACGGGATATATCCGCTCAATGAAAAACCTGATATTTCAAAACTAGCACCCATGAAATATTCGACAGGGCTCAATTGTGTAGCAACACGAATAATAGAACACTTCACAAATGCGTCCCGGGGAAATAAACTAACTGATCTAAGACGAAAAAAAATAACCGAGTGGGAACTGACAGTGAAACAGCATGGGGCAACAATTCAAGATATAGCCAAATTAGAAACATCATTGAGATTTCCAATATCGGTAAGGACAATCACCGGAGAAGTATTATACGAATCGAAATATAAATCACAGGGAGCTCCCATTGAAATTATTAATCATAACGCACACGCGTGGTCATCTGCAGTAACAATATTCCCACGGGATAGAACCGTAAAATATCTGTTTGGAACCGAAGAGTTTTTTTCAGAGCAGAAATTATTTGATGCTATTTACCATTTGAGTAAAAACGATTCTGTGTCAGTGTGGCTATTTCATAGTACTTCAGACGAAGAATGTAGATTTGATCAGTTTGTAAGGCCTAACGGAGAATTGTACCGTACTGAAGAACTGCATAATCAAATGAAACAACTAGCTAGTGAGTTTTCTCCCCAGAGTTCTCTGGGGGAAGACAACGATAAATTATTAGCAAACTGTTTTACAGTACCATCAGTTGCAGCACATTTTGCTAGAAAGAAAAACGCGTGGAAACCAACCCGAAGTGAATTCTTATCAGATGTCAAATTGTCCTGTCTTGAATACAGCCATGGAGGATTATGGAACACAAAATACACCGCTGATACCGTTATTTCAGTTGATATGATTGCATGTTATCCAGGAAGTTTTCTTGGGTATGGAGAGTGTGAGAAATATTTCAAACGATTTGGACACCCTACACACGAAATGACCCGTGTTGCTATTAATGGACCACTGCCACATTTCGATTTAATCGGATTCGCTTGTGTAGCATCATTTGAAATGGCTGAAGGGCTTCATCCGTGTAGTTATCTTTGGATTGGTAAACACATGTCTGAAAAACACTGGATGCCAATAGTGTTATTACGGTATATGCTTGATTGTAAGATGTTAAAATCATTAATTGTCAGTGAAGCAATTATATCCTATCGAGCACAGAAATCAGTCTGGTTACCACAACCTGATCTAGAAAAAATAATTAGCGAAGAGCGAAAACTGTTTCCTGATTTTAATGAACAACAAATCATGGATTGGTCCAGACAGTTATTTGAAATCAGAAACAATGAAGCAAAAGATCTTGGACGAAGAATAATCGGTAAATTTACCCAAGGTGGCAAAGATGATAATACGAGATATTCTTCACGATTGATTATAGACAATGCTGAATACGATTTTGTAATCAAATATTTAACGAATAGGGGCTTATATGTCAATCGTAAGGACGCATTTATGTCCGATGGAACCAAATTGGGTACAATTGTTACTTACACTGATGGATACCATCCGCAGTACACATATTTGAGAGCTTCTATGCTTGGTTATGCTTCTATCAATCTGTTTTCAATGATCAATAGATTTCCTACCACCGCAGTTAGAGTTGCTACTGACTCATTTTACATAAATAGCAAAATGGCTGATTTTAAGGCTACTGGCAACGAGAATTGGGGGTCATGGAGAATTAAGAAGGAAATGCTTCATGATTATATTCCATCAGCAGATGTTACCATTGAAAATAATTACTTAGAAAGCAATCAGTGTTCAGAATTTTCTAGTGCACCACCGATTTCTGATCCAATCTGTAGATATAAAACAATTTATTTAAACGGCTGTGGTGGGTCAGGAAAAACAACCCGGATAATTGAGTTATTCCGTCGTGGAAACGCTAGCGTTTCTAACATGATTGTGCTAACACCGACTCACAGACTCACCAGAGAGATGAAACAACGAGGGGTAAATGCCTGCACTTATCATAGTTTCTTTAGATGGAAGGGAGATAAATGGACTCCTGAGCGCATGGGAGAGAAATTTATTCCTGAAATTATCATTTGGGATGAAATAGACACAGTGTCCGAAGATGTCTTAAAAATATTTCTTGAGTGGTTGTTATTGAAGAAT
This sequence comes from Unio delphinus, assembly GCA_029339505.1. NCBI lineage: Eukaryota > Metazoa > Mollusca > Bivalvia > Unionida > Unionidae > Unio > Unio delphinus. The sequence continues at coordinate 1,551,594 of JAQISU010000335.1, forward strand.
ACAAAAGTCGTCATGTGCGGGGATCACGGCCAACCACCACCATTTGTCGGTGCATCCCCCCATGAATGGCTAAAGGGTTTTGTAGACTATTATGAAGAAATTGATACTGATCATAGATCACTTGATAATGAATTAAAAGAGTTTAAGAAATTAATTAGATTACAACCGGATAGAATCCAGTGTGAAATAGCCCGTGAAATAATTTCGGAAACTCCCATGAATGAGTTTTGGGAAGCGTGGAGACCAAATGATTTAATCATTGCAAGTAGAAAAATAGTCAGGGACACACTTCAGATGAAGTTATTTGAATTGCATAAACAAAAATTTGCAACACTTCCAGTACCGTTATGTTATATGCCATCGGATACACGAAAACAGAACATCGAAGTTGATATTCCAGGACCAAAATCCGAAGGATTTCAAAGACAGATTCTCGTATTAAATGATATTGTGCTGGTTGATATCAATGTCGTTGAAGATGCATTGCGTGCTAATAAATCCCCATGGACGCTAGGTTATGCAGCAACAATACACTCTTCACAGGGATTGACTATATCGGATACAATTGTTTGGATAGTAGATAATCGCATAGAATGGTCGAATTTAGTCTATCTCGCAGTGTCTAGAGTACGAAAAATAAATCAACTTCGAAGAATTGTCTTCGATGATGAAATCATTGGCGATGATAATGACACCACAATAGATGATATTATTGATAAAAAACTCTCCGGTTACAAACAACAAGACAAAAAAAACAACGAGAATTTGATATTGATGCTGAATTAATAATTACTCTGAAGCAACAACAGAATAATCACTGCGCAAGTTGCAATTGTATAATGCGTTGGCAGTATTCGGATAAGGATCCTCGCCAATTCACCGTTGACAGAAAAAATAACAATCTCGGTCATGTCAGAAATAATGTGATGTTGACTTGTCTTGAGTGCAATAGACGCAAGGGTGCTAGTTAAGCCCATGCGGTGGTAATTGAGTATCCTCAGGTATCACTTGTAATTGTTGTCTAGTAAAACCCCGTTGAGGGGCAGTTGAATCCAGTTTATAGATTGGAAGTCTACCCGTAGATCGTGTTATACTAGATATCTTATGTGCAGTAACACTCCAAATAGGATCAGTAGCCCTTTTTGTGCCACCCTCAAGCTCTCCTGGTTCGTATAAGTACCTCACAATGACATTACTACCAAGAATTGGTTGGGAAACGCTAAAATCTTTTTGAATTTCCATTTCAGGTATTGACTTCTTTTTAATCGCATTGATAGGTTTCATGTTGATGGTTCTAGTAATCTCGTTATTCAGTGCAGTAATCACAGCTGGTAACCTTTTAACCCATTCACGGGATCTTTTTTCTTGGATGAATTCTTTTGCGTATTGATATTCAAATAACCGCTCAGCAAGGGTTTTATTAAATCGTTCTACAATGGCCTGATCACGATGCAGTGCAGTATGCCCTCGTCTGATAGCGACATTGTGATATTTCATTGTAGATAACACTGCACCCTGAAATTCCTTGCCAGGATCAACTTGTAATAGATTTGGCCAGTGCAGAGGACTCCTTCGATAAATCCTTTCAAATGCAGAAGCCACTTCAGTGGCTGATTTTGTTTTTAACGGTTCTGCTTCTTTGTATCGACTTGCAATATCAACTACGGTTAATGCGTATTTGTAACCACGATCATGTGGCAGAAATAATAGATCAGCCTGATGAACTTCATTGGGTCCGGTCACATCAAAATGCGAGAAATTGATTTGTTTAGGCGGTGGTAGATAAATTTGCCATAGTGCCTGTTTGGATAACCAATGAGCCGCAGTGGTTTTTTTCACTTTTGCAGCACTAGCGAGTTTATGGATTGCTGATTTACCCCTCCAGTATCCTCTTGGGGAATAATAAATAGATTCCATGTTGTTATTAATTACCAGCACCTAACATCAATTTACTTTTCATAGCCGATTTTATCAAAAAGGAAGCCAATTTTTCTTTGAAAGATTTATCAGAAATAGCATTTAACGCATGAATTAATTTCACATCTGCTAGATGCCTGTGCTGCAGATTACTGCTTTTATAAGATACATCATGAAGGTGACAGGCCTTATCAATAGCGTTTATTGGTTCCTCACCGGGTCGGGGCTGATTTTGATCATTGAGTCTGATATCAAGTCTTGTTCCCGGTCCACAGTAGCTATATCCTGGAAGGTGTTTTTCTCCGGGGTATTTTGCCCATGGGGTTCCAGGGAGTTTTGCTAATTTGGCTGCGATATCACCTCCTCGTTTTTTTTTAAAGGTTCCTTGAGTTCCTTGGGTTTAGAAACAAATCTAAATTTCTTTGTACTACATTGTACGCATTTACCAGAAAGCGCTGATCGGTTATTTTTAGTTGTAATCGTCGTCAAGTCATCTGTGCCAGTACGTTTTTTACACTTCACACAATATAGATCCATAATTTATATATAACGGCATGAATATAATTGATTATTCAGCTACCCGACGACGGGAACCTATTAAACATCATGAAATGTTGCCGAATTCAATTAGAATGATTATAATCGGACCATCTGGAAGCGGAAAGACACAACTGCTACTTAATTTGATAACGAGATGGATGAAATGGAACAAATCGTATTTAATAGCCCCGAGTGTAGACGATCAGCGATGCTATGAAGTGCTAAAGGATTTTAACGAGAAAGCAAAAGAATTTCAAATCGATGAAGATTTTATTGAGTTTATTACTGATATAGAGGAAGCCCCTTCCGTGGAAGACATCGATGGAAGTATTAACAATTTAGTGGTATACGATGATATCATGTTAGATAATCAAAAAAATCCTGCTAGAATATTTTCCCGAGGCAGGCATAAAAACACTGATGTGATCTATGTCACTCAACGATACACACAAATACCAAAAGTGATCAGAGATAATTGCAATGTGTTGTGTGTATTTAACGGCGTTGATACTCATACGCTACGAAATATTCATCAAACTTGGTGCAGCGGTGATATGAATCATAATCAGTTTAGAAATTTCTTTAGTCACGCTCAGTCAAAACCACACGGATTTGTGACAATAAATTTAGCAGACCCTAGGACACGATATCGTATCGGACTGGATCAAATATTCGGTTAACCCAGAACTGAAAGTTCTAGCAGCAGAGGGGTTGAGTGACAACGACGTTGCGACATCAACGAAAACGCGAATGTTTTCAGACAAGGGTCGGAGACTTATTTTTTCGCGAGAAGGGTCTAGTGTTATTTTGGAGGGGGTATAATCAAAAATAAAAACAAAAAAAAAGTTGTCTGATTCGCCCCCTCTGCTGCTTATTCAGAGGTATTTGGTGTCCTAATAATAAGAATTAAAACATATTAGTCAGATATATTTGGTGTCCTAATAACAAGAACTCAACGAATGTTAATCAATGATGTTTGGTGTCATAATAAAATGTCCATTAGTACAGATATTACATCTGTTAAATGTTCAAGTCAGGTCAGTGTACCTGATTAAAAAAATATGACTACCAGGATTATTTTTACACCGTCTGAGACAATGAAAAACCAGCGGCAGACAGTGGGCATATAGCGCCCGGGGCTACGATGATGGACCAAAGACGTTTTGACGCCCCAACACCTCGGGCGCACGAGACAACCGGTTTTCCGACCACGCAACCCCCCTTTAGTACTCTACTGTGAAAAACGAACCTCCAGCAAAAATTTTGGTTGAAAAATATGACCCCGTTACTAATAAAGTGTTGAGCCCCCAACCCCTACTGTCGGGTCATTATATCGTCACTTCAGGAAAAAAAAGAACATTAATCAAGAGTAAAAGAACTCACGTTTACAGTGAGCTGGAAGGATTATAAAGGAATCGTTCAGCTGTTACGTTAGACCTATATTATGTCTATTTTTAGACTCGATTGTGCATATCTATATAGTGAAACTAGGTCAGGTATATGCACAATATGTAACTTTAGTCTTTAGTTACAGACACATTCTTTATAACAGTATCGCTGGTTTTAACAGTCAGGTCACGGCTAACCTTAAATTTCAAAATGTAGACATAATACGACTTATGAGTGGATTAAATGAAATTAATCTTGGTTTTAGCGATTTTAGCATAAAACGTGGAGAAAAGGAATTAAGAAATGCCAGGGTCCATTTATAATTGATTACACTGATAAAATTATGTAGTATCAACCTGCTTATAACGACCACATGTATATAAAATCAAGCACATGCAGGTCCCATTAAAACATAGATCCAAAGGTATTTACCTGTGTATAAAGACCACCGTCTCATAATGATCACTTTTATACAATCTCCATATTGATAATTTAGTTTGCTTGTTTGTTTGATTAGGATTTTTAACGTAGCTTTTAACAATTTTTCAGTCATATCGCTACGATGTCTGCTGTGAGGCAGTTTATAGTGATGTCTAGCACTGAGGCATCATGCCGCAGACATGTAGCATGATGTCCCACCCAGTCACATTATCCTGACACCAGGCCGACCAGTCCTAACACTTACCTTTTAATGCTGAGCGTCAAGCGAGGCAGCTGTTAGTACAATTTTAGTAAGTCTTTGGCATGACTCGGCCGGGGATCGAACCCACGACCTCCCGCTTCCGCGGCGAACGCTCTAACCACTAGGCCACCGGAGCGGTTTTGATAATTTAGACAGGGTTGTCTGTATTTCATAAGCGTCTCAGATGAGAGAAGAGAGAGAGAGAGAGAGAGAGAGAGAGAGAGAGAGAGAGAGAGAGAGAGAGAGACAGAGAGAGAGAGAAACTTTAATGTTGAAAGCTTAAAAATTTGAATATTCAATCCGTTAAAAAAGATTCGTTTTGCAGTTTGAAATGTTGCTACCACCGCTTATCATCTGTCTGTCAATATATATATATATATATATATATATATATATATATATATATATATATATATATATATATATATATATATATATATATATATTTAATGTGAAATCATGGATGACATGTAACAAGATGCAGGTGTATGGTGATAAAACTGAGGCCATTGTCATCACAACACAAAGACTTTCTCATTCCCATCCTTTACCTCAAATAATAAATATCAGCAACACAATATTAAATTCACACAGTCAGTGCGAAACCTAGGTGTTACTCTGGACAATACCCTCCCATTGCACCAGCATGTCATTAACATTTGGAAGGATTCATATCTTGAGCTAAGACGCATCAGCTTCATTCTCAAGTGTATTTCAGTTGATGCCACGAAAACACTTATATGTTCATTAGTACTTTCAAGATTGGACTACTGTAACTCAATTATGTCTGGTTCGTCTCAATATCTACTCCAGAAACTTCAAAACGTTTAAAACACAGCTGATCTGATCATCCTTAGAGTACCACGATCAGAGCACACCTCTCCGCTGCTCTGTAACATACACTTGCTATCCGTTCAATACAGAATGAAACAATTTTGTTTCTTCTCTATGCTACGTTTTACTGACAGGCATAACTATCTGGCCTCATTCATGTGCATACATGAGCAAGATACTTACGATCCTCTTCTGACGATCGTATACTCATTATCCCCACTCTGAAAAAGAAGTCATATAGACAACGTTTTTTTTGCATACCAGGGTCCAGCAACGTTTGAAAGAATTGCCCATTGAAATTAGACAAAATACACAGTGATCCCTTTCAAGAGTGCTCCAAAAACTCATCTTTTTCGACTGCAAGATTAAAGACCTAATAATGTTTAATATCTTAATTATTTCACCATATTTTATGTTTTCTAATTACATGGTTTGTTTAGTTTTTTTTCTTTGGGGAGTGGTGTTGTAGTCATATCATTATGGATGTTGTTTAGCGCTTAGAGCATTTAAAAATTAGGCGATATACAAAGTGCTCATTTCGTATATATGGCTTTTCAACCTGTTATAGAAGGCAATATTTGATCCCAGCACTCACACAGCAATGATTTTGGAATTGGATCATGTTTAATGATTTTTTGGTGCATACTTCATCACGATTACTTACTACATTCATGGAGACAGGTTCAAATGCTGCTAACGGTTGTCGATGAACTTCTGTATTGCAACTGTATGGTGACGACGAGTCAATTGAAATTGTGTTGTGAAGCTGATCTCTAATGGTTTGTACTTGTGTGACGGAATAAATTTGGAAACAGGTCCGGAAGGTCTATTAGAAAGAAGGTAGTTGGAAGTGTACATTTTGTTCCTTGACATTAGTTTGTTAATATTCTCGAAGAGCTCTTTGCAGCTGCAACTCTCAGTGATCTTAGTACTGTAATGTGATAATTTAGCTAAATGGACTATGTTTGTGACGTTCTACTTAGCGGCTTCATATATTTGTTTATGAATAGTGAGTCTGGTGAAAAGGCAAAACCTCTCCGCTTTACAGCGGCACCTTTTAGCAGTGCGAAGCTGGTCCCAAACACTGTTATACCACGAAGAACACTTTTGAATTGATACTCTGCACTTGGTGACTGGGGCATGTTTTTCAAGCAATGAAAGCAGGCAGTTATGGAGTTGTTCTGCTATTGGAGATAAACAAGATATTTTTTTTTGCTTGGATGTCAGGCATTAGTTTGGTCTATTTATGATACGGAGGTTTCTCTTATTAACAAATAAAGGTGGAGGGTTAGGGATTGATATGTTAAGTTGGCATATATTTCAGAGGTGATCTGATATAAGTTCGTTGGATAAAGGTGTGGACCGTAGAATATTATCATTAGGTCTATGAAGAATCCAGTCTAAATTGTGATCAAGGGTGGTTTGTTTAACTGACTATTTAAGGCTGAAAACAAGAATGGAATCTAGGAGTTTTGATGTGTAACGGTTTTCAGGACAGTCAAAGTGAATATTGAAATCTCCAAAAGTAACCAGGCTGCCACCTATCGAATTTCCATACTCCAGGAGATTCGGAAACTGCTCCAAAAAGAAAGATTCAGTCAGTTTTTTTTTTGTAACACTAGGATGAGGGCAGTAGAGGCAGAACAAATAGTTAAACTTTGTTTCACTGTGAGTGCTGTTTGGACTGGTTCAAACGCTGTGCGGCAATAATTGAAGGCTGTGTTGTGTTTAAAGCATTTTATCATGGAATTGCTTGTGATGACAATTCCAACCCCTCGAGAGTGGTAAGGGACCAACGTGATGGAGTAACAGGTGGGTGTTATATCCGCCTACTTGGGTTCATCGCCTGATGTTTTTAGCAATGTTTCTGTCAGGAAGAAGACGTCGATATTCTGATCGTTGAAAATGTTATCTATTATAAAAGGGTCGTTCCAAACACGCAGCCCTGTTTCACAATGCTGTTGATGGAGAACGACACTGAAGCCAGGATTCTGGATAAATACGGTCCGATAGCAGCTGCAGCCTGTTGAGGAGGATGCGAGCGTACACTTTGCTAACGATGATCAGGAGCAATACACCTCTGTAATTGTTACAGTCACTTCGGTCGCCCTTGTTTCTGCAAAGGGTCATAATGGTGGTGTCGTGCATGTCTTGGGGGACTGGTCATTTTTCTCAGCAGAGGAAAAGTAGCTTATGCCGCAGCTGAAGCCACGTTGGTTTCCAAGGTTTGATAGCTTCCATCGGGATGCTGTCTCTACTTGGTGCTTTGTCGTTTGGGACAGACTCGATTTCTTTGTTGAGCTCCTCTAAGGTGGGCACATTGCAGAGCCCCTCATCAGTGAGCAGTTTCTTTATGCTGCAAAAGGCCTCATCGGTGACTTACATTTCTATGGAGTACAGCTTAGAGTAGGGCTCCACCCATTTAGCCATCGGTCGCTCACGATCTGTGATCTTCTCTCCAGTTTGAGATTTCAGGGGATGGGCGAGTCCTTTCTCTATAGGGCCTAGTGCCTTGTTGATGCCATTGTACATGCCTTGGATGTATTCAGACTCGGTACTGGGGTGGATTCCTTCACACAGTTGCTGACAATACTCGTTCGCGCATTCTGCAGCAATTCATTGAGTGGTGCGTCGGGCACATCTGAGTTCAAGAAGCGTCCGCTCATTGGGGAATTTTTTTGTAAGATATTAAGGTTTTTCCTATGTCCTATAGTATTGGTTCCAACCTTGAAAGGTGTGCGTTGAACCAGTCCTGACTTGGCCGTTCTTTCTTGCCAAACATGAACATGGCTGTGCAATATATGGCACCTTCATGTTGTTCCACCTGGTTGTGGCATCGTGCCCTGGCAGGTCCTGGAGAGCCTAGTCCAGGGCGAACACGTACTTCTTAACCTTGGAGGAGACCGATATATGCGCAGCGTAAATGCGATGGCGACCATTTAGTTTTGAGGGATGTAGAGTGTGTAGCTGTAGTCGCACCCTGCTGCTCACAAGTATGTGGTTGGAGTCGCAGTCTGCACTATGCTAGCTTATGGTAGACAGCAGGCTGTTCAGAGTAGAGCTCCTAGTGATGACCATGTCAAACTGGTGCCAGCGATGAGAGTTTTCATGACACTTTATGTTATGGCTTACACTTGAAGAAGGTGTTTTTAACGCACAGGTTATGGTAGGTTCACAGCTGCAGCAGATTCTGACCGTTTTCGTTGGTCTTTCCAGTGCCATGATGTCCGAGGCTGGCATGCCATGACGTGTGGTCCGCAAGTACTCTGGCATTAAAGTCACCAAGGATTAATAGTGGCTCGTCTTTAAGGCATCCTTTGATCTGTTCGTCCAGCTGTCTATATAAATGATCCTTTTGGTCTTCTGAATTCGTGAATGGTGTAGACACTGAGGATGTTAACCTGTTGCACTGGCAAGGCGGATGGATAAGAAGCGCTTAATACCCTCTGAGAGAGGCACAACCCACGCCAGGATTTATTTTATGGCCAAACCAACTTCGTGCTAGTGGAGATCCTCAGTTTCTCGATACCTTTCAGAAGAAAGTGTACTTTTCATCTCTGAGAGAGCCGCTGCAAGCGAGTCTGGTTATCTGAAAGGCAGCTATGATGACATTTAGTCTGGTAAGCTCTCTGTCTATGATAGTCGTCTTACTTGTATTGTCCACCTCCCAGAAGTCGTCAGAGATGTCTGTGCGCATGGAGGCAACGTTTCAGCTTGCGAATCATAGAGCTGGAGACTACTTAGTTGAATTCCTTTTCTTTTTTCTGGTACGGAATTTCCGTTTGCTTGTCATGCTGAGCGACACACTGAGCTCCAGGCACCCTCTGAAGCAGACAGACGTTGGCGGGCCTTGCTGGTTGGTACCAAAGAAATTCTGAACATCACCTCTGGCACCAGTTTTGACGAAGGAAGTCGTACTTGACACACTGAACTCCAGGTGCCCACTGAAGCAGGCAGACGTTGGCGGGACAAAAACCTTACTAACTGGCTTGAGGCGGACGATATTCAGCCAGTGGGACGCGATGATCCTTACCAATGTCGAAGCTGACCCGTGGTGCCCCAACAGTTTCCGTGTTGTTTCTTCAGTCAGGAGTGAGGCTGCAGTGGGCACTCCAGGGTGCAAGCCTGGGCGTGGAGTATAGGGATCATGGGATGTCAAGACGTCAGGATCCACCTCTTGTCCTTGCTGGTTGGTACCAAAGAAATGCTGAACATCACCTCTGGTACCAGTTCTGACGAAGGAAGTCGTACTTGACACCCAGCTGCTTTATGGGCTCCACTTGTTCTGTCAGGGTTTACTTCCGTACCCATTCCTTCTTCCGAAGATATCCACACGTCAGCGGAGCTTTGAAATATCAGAGTTTCCTTCTCCACTACGACTGACAAGGCTAAAGAGCTCCATCTGTCCGGGTTTGGAATCAGAGTTGTCCGCCTCTTAGATTGGCTGCCTACCAAGAGTAACGAGTCCAGTCCAGTCTTCCCACCCACCTATACTACCAGGCACTCGGTCGCTCCACACAGCAAGCTCGTGTAAAAAGGGCAGAAAATGAAGATGCTGCTGTCTACACAACAGTCCAGGAGAGGCCATATGCAAGGAACCTCCTGCCTAGTAGAGCCAAAGAGTGGTTCCGTGGCTATCACTACACACGGAAAGGACATGTTGGCGAGCGGCACATCACACCCAGACCATGCACGCCGCAAGGGATATATTATTTGCTGATGACACGGCTCTTGGGACCCACAAGGACGATGCACTCCAGAGACTGGGAGACTATTTCGCTGATGCCTACAAACGGTTTAGGTTCACCATCAGTCTGAAAAAGACAGAAAGTCAGCGCGGAAGATGCCACCTCTGATCCCGCCATCAAAATCGGCGGTGTCACCCCAGAAGCAGTCAACAACTTTACTTACCTGGGGTCAACCATTAGCAACGCTCTCTCGCTCGATGTGGTAATGCACAGAAGGCTGTTAAAGGCAAACACTATGATGGCCCGACTAATAAAGAGGGTGTGGGAAAACAACGTGCTGACAGAGCACACCAAGAATGAAGTTTACGGGCCTACGTTCTAAGTACCTTGCCATATGAAAGTGAGACATGGAGCACAAGCATAAAGCAACTTCTTCCATATATGTACCTAACACACGTCCAGAAAATCAGCTGGCATGACTGCGGCTCAGACAGAGAGATCGCACCTTGAAAGTATTCGCAGCATGTATTCCCCGCTGAGCAAATCCAGCCTTGGATGACTGGAACACATCCAACGTATGAAGGATGGGAAGCTGAAAAAGGACACATATATGGACAGCTGGCCACTGGCACCAGACGAGTCTTAATCAGCTTTAAGGATGCGTGCAAGAGGGACATGAATGCATAACACATTTCACCCGACGGCTTGGATGTACAGGCCGATGATCGAAGGACCTAGACACTGAATATCCCCAAGAGCACAGTTGTCGCTGCTGTGAGATGGCCAGCTGGCAGCAGAAAACGTGAGAAAAACAAGAGTGCACCAGTAAACCCAGCAACTCGGACTACCCAGTACGTTTGCGCCAATTGAAATTAAGAACTGTCACTCGCTCATATGCCTACTCAGCCACAGCATATATTGCTTTGTATCATATGGTCGTGTGAACCAATTTTATTTTACTTTGTGTCATGGTTTTTTTAAAACTAATTTTCTTTTTCTTTGTGCCGTATGGTTGTGTCAACCAATTTTACTTTGTGTGAAGCATGCGTATTATTTACGTTATCATTTGATTGTGTGAACCATATTTGTTATATATATATATATATATATATATATATATATATATATATATATATATATATATATATATATATATATATATATATGATATGATTCTGCGAATCGTACTCGTGCTTTTTCATTTTCATTATATATTGTGGATGTATGAACCATATTCATAACTGTCCATACAATTTATTTTAAATAACCTGTTATGTAGGGTAGTCTTATATCAAATGTAGTGGGTGAATGCTTAAGTCGAGTTGCGTATGTATTGTCGTGAACATTTATTTTCCATTTTACAAACTTACATTCACTCACATTTTGTTGTTATCACTCAGTTCAAACACATCCATTGGGTTTAGTAGTGTTACGTATATATTAACGGCACGCCAACACATAAATGGATATATGGTGTCAAATAAAAACAAAGTAATGAAAGACCGAATGATGCCAATATACAAATCTGGCAAAAAGACCAAAGTTACAAATACTAAACACTTTCCAAAAAAAAATGAGAATGAAGTTATGTGAAATAAAGATGCAGTGTTAATCCGTTCAAATTATGTTTGAGGTTTATAAAATAAAAGATAAACATACAGAAGCCTTAAAAGACATGGGCATACCGTTCGGTTAAAGTTTTAAAAAAACAGAATCTCCTTCCCCCAATACGAGATTTTCCCTGGTGGTACATGATCATAAATTGTGCAATTTGAGCTCTTAAAATAACAAACAAAAACAAAACAAGCAAAATAAACCAAACGACAAGAAACAACAACAACAAAAACCAACACTTACTGAGGTGGGGGTGATGTTGTGTTAGTAAACTGTACACGAATGTGTTTCCCAGTCCGTGAGGGCTAACAGGCGATGGGATCTTGATGAGGTTCTCTGTTCAATATGTTTTGCACTCTGGTCGAGGTTCACCGTTCATGAGGTATTCACACTGGTCAAGATTAACCATTCCGGACGTATGCACAATGTCGATACTTTTGTCATACAGGCGATCGACACAATATATTCAACCTTACCTCTGTAATTGGTTTTATGTAAAGAGCACAATGATTATGATATTCCGAATCTTTTTCTTGAAATTTAAATTTTAATTATAGAGAACTTGCCCATTTCTTGTCAATATATAGCATCTTCCATTCAAACAATGAGTGAACAAAGAGCCGCTTTTGACACCTTATCTGACCATTCATTACATTTAATATGTATCTGTCTTGGTAGCCAGCAGTGCAATCCTTCATCCATTGTATGTACAAAATGTTTTTCTGCACGCTTTGTGATATTAAGATGTTTAAAAGTTTAGCTTTAAATCCTTTTTCTGAGAAAATATAGAATTTATAGAGTTGTATCGGTACTGTTGAATATTATTAGAATGACAAAGAACAATATCGACCTAGGCCTTCGATACGATTATCCGCTAGCTTGATTTGTGACTCCTGACCCAAATAACCGAAGAGATTTGCTAGAGTACTTGTGAAAAAAAAGCTTACCGACGAAACTAATATTTCATACTTGTAAACTTGACAACTTATCGACAGGAGATAAAGGGAAGCCGAACGAGAATAGAAATCAACAGAAAATAGTACGATGTTTACAACATGTGTGGCGGTGAAAACCATTCAAATTCTGAAAGTTTTCATCCTTGTCGTGTTATCGTTTCGAAACCTTATCCCTGTATGGTAACTACCACGACACTAATTGGGCCAAAGTAATATAGTAACGTTGTGAAGGGAAACAATTCATGTGGCCAACTTACAGCAGGCCTTCAGAGTTGTGCCCCGTATATCTAAGCGTCTGTTTAACACCATGGAACAACAAGAACTTTCAAGACATGAGTAAAGAAGTTATGTCAATTTCTGATGGAATGAGAAAGTTTAGTAACCATAAAACATATGAACAGTAGTTGAAAGGGTGAACAGACCAAGTTTTTAGACAAAAATAAATTCTCGTTAAGAATAAACGGTCAACAGGAACAATCTGTGGATATTTCTGTGGATATTTTACTTAATTACGGACAAAATCAAATAGCACTCGTATATCATTGTTTGCTGATATTTATGGGACGCGATCAAAATGTAGATACTGGTCTACAAATAACACAATTAGATTTTAAAACCCTATATCCGATTTATTATGTTTCGCTGGAACATCTTGACTTAACCAGACAATCCGTCGTTGGCATACACTTCGAAGCTCGTGTAACCAATCCTCCTGTTATCGCGGCGTGTCCACCAATTGTTTACGGTTCAAACAGAGCAATTGCCGTCATTCTCAGTGACAAATCAATGCTAGTCGAAGGTGTAGGTGGACGAATGAGAGTAGTTGATGCGCCAGTAGCAAAAAATATTTCTTTAGTCGTGCAACATGAATCCCACATGGAATTATAATGTGAAATTTACATGAGCCTCAAACGCGATATCGGATCGGGCTCAATCAAATATTTGGCTAATTCATAGCAGCTAACGAAAGCGCGACCGTAAATACGTACGTGTTTTATATGGTTGCCAAATAGACTAGATGTTTCTCTGTGTAGAGGCTTTAAACTTGGTTTATGATTGACAAATAGAAACTCGTATGAAACCGAAACTGTCATTTATTAGTTTGTCTGAAGGTCTGTTCACTCACTCCATAGAGGCTTTATTTTTGTCTAAAAACTTGGTCATTTCACCGCCCTCTATTACTTGAACACATACACTCTTACACTGCTCAGACTACAAATTTCTGAAAATAAAGATAGACCTTCATCAGCTTGCAGTCAGGCTATTAAGCAGTGTGAGAGTGATTATGTAGCAAGGGTGTACAAACCGTGACCCGGACCCTTCCCTTATAGCAGAAAAATCGGACCCGTGAACAGTAATTATATTAAAGAAATTCGTATTCGTGTCCCTCGAGTGGTCTTAGAAAATGCAACCCGGCCCTTGGCCGAAAAAAGGTCGTGCACCTCTGTCCGATATGTTTCACAAGTACACCATGTAGAGGAAGCAGAAAGCCAATTTCCTTTCCCATATCACACTCGGATTGCGTGGAAAAGCGCGATACATTTGCTGTATATTCCGGACAAACACATGGATATTGCACATCCCTTCACTGCCATTTCTGCCAACCTTCATTCCAAGTATCGTTGTAGATTTTGACTTTATATATGTACATGTCACGATTTTCTAGACCAGCTGTTCATTTGGTAACACTGTTCATTCTTCTATAGCTAGCAACATACGGAATGCTTCATCTGTTTTCGGCACGCGGAATGCTTCATCTGTTTTCGGCACACGAAATCATCGAACTTGCTTCTTCACTGTCTGGTACACTATTATCTAAAAATGTAACGCAAACAAGGCACAACTCACTTTTATATGCATCGTCAAATTTCCATTACTGAGTTTATCTAAGATGATTTCCAGTTATACTTGTAGCTGATGACGTCATCCATATAAGTGTCAAACTTACCTTGGACTTGATCTAATCAAATGACAAAATGGCTTCATTGTAATCTATTAGAGGTAGAAATGTCCTTTGTTAAGTTATATAATTTGCCAGAATCTCTTCATGAGCTCAAAGATGGTGGCTTAATTTTCATTTCCAATTTATCAGATTATATAGACGCCAAGACGGCGCCCGGTGCAACTTGCACCCCCTGCATCACCCCCACCCCAGCTACGACACTGATGTAAATCATTCACTATCTGAAAATAAAGTCGACATTATTATTTTATTATTATTATTATTATTTTATTATTATTATTATTATTATTAATTTTATTATTATTATTACAATTATTATTATTATTATTATTATTATTATTATTATTATTATTATTATTACCAATGTTTTGTCTTTCTATAATATCAGTTTAGGGTATCTATGCAGGTACTGTTAGTTGTTGAGCCATTCAAATTTAAATATGGACGTGACTCTCTAAATGATGTTACTTTGATCAATGTATGCCGTCTTGTTTAATATGGTTTTGCAATGGAAGTTAACTTTTCAGTCGAGTGTTATTATGTACTGGTCAGTGTTATTATGTACTGGTCAGTGTTATTATGTACTGGTCAGTGTTATTATTTACAGGTCAGTGTTTATGCGGTTTGCAAAACAACACATTACAAAATGCCGCTGTTGCTTACAACGTATTTCGTTCATAATATACATTTTCGTCAGCTCACAGTGTTTTTTTTTTTTTTATCCATAAAGGAATTTTTAGGTGATCGAATTCCTGGAGATTATGTAATCTGGCATTTTATAGTGATGTTAAGCACTGGGGCATCATGCCGCAAACATGTAGCATGATGTCCCGTCCATATATAAATATTTATTCCCTTTTGAAAGTTTCCATTTAAAACTAATATGTGTAATCCTAATCTTTCGACACAGGAAAATAGATGTGTAGCTAAAAGTCAGATTTTAATATGCAAAATAAGTATAATTTTCTTTCCTTTTTTACGCCATCTGTGCGTCTTAACTTGAACTTGACTGTCTATCCGTACGTTAGCTCCTGAGTCACAGTAATCTCGTTCGTATAATTATGCAAATATTGCTTTACCAAGATAATTACAATGTCATGACTTTGTGTATATCGACCTAATTATATTTTTTATCCAAGTTATAAATCAGTATTTAAGTGAATGAGGGTGTTACATTATGTTTGCATGTATAATTGTGTTCATGTGCCTTTTGCTTGCGTTACTTTGTGTACTAATCTGCGTACATGCATTGGGTGAGATACTAATTACTGAATTTCTCATGTATTACAACGATATACAAAGGATTGACATATATAAAACAGATTATTTATGTTGTAATCAAGAAGAGATAGCTAAGTCCAATTATGTTTTGTTGCTGATTCGAATGAATATTTTACATTGCTTTGTGGAACGGCCTTACCATTGTGTGGAATGACCTTACTATTGTGTGGAATGAGCTTACCATTACCATCGTGTCGTTTAAAGACATTGTTGAAGTAGCTGTTTACTATGACTATCAGAACAAAGACTACATTGAAGAATTGCAAGACGAATGAGGACTAAAACAGCTCAATACACAATGAGACACCTGATGTATTACTGGCATTGTTATAAGTATTGATACATATCGAACCAATGTATTGTTCTTTATCGGAGCAATGACGTTATAATCAGAGCATTCAATTATTTGTTTGACAAAGATGTGCTATCAACATTTGGAACTTCATTCCGAGGCAAAGACATCATATGAGGTATTATAATCTTTTATTATTAGCCACATTGGATAATTTGCCAATTGCTACAAATACGTTCTTCCTTCATATATATAATTTGCTTCAAAATAATAATAGAATACTCTGTATAAATTTTGCAAAAACTGTGTCCCATCTATCCTTACGATTCTACATTGCTTTGACATATTGAAAGTGACTGTGATATCATGAAATTCTGTATTGATTGCGCATGCGTTAAGGAATATATATTGGAGGAATGTTTAAGTGCAATATTAGTATAGAAGATAATGTACATAGTTAGGGTTTCAAGTTGCATGCTTACTGTCTGAAAAGCTAATGCGTATCGCAGCGTTTATAAAACTTCTTTGCATGAAAAATTAATACGATACCCAGCTTATTGTTTTGCAGAAACACAGCATATTTTTGTACACGTTCATTCAATGTGCATGTCATCGTACTTAATTTCGACCATCCAATATCATCGGTAGTTAATAGCTACCAGTTATAGAGACATGGAGAAAAAGCATTGAAAAGCATTGGATACATGCAGATTAAAAACAACACAAAACCTATATTGATCACAAATTCATATGTTCGATCCATTCCAAATGAGCCTGTACGGGTAATGTGTCCATTGCGTGTGCTGCACAACTCTAACTGCATGTAATGAAATTATACATATTAAATTGTGTTAAACAAATATAGCCTATATACTGTTTTGATGTATTGTTTGCATAACGTTGTAATGTTATTCTTATTCCAACAATATTTAGACAAATGTTAATTCATTGTGTTAATTCATGTGAAAAGGAATAAACTAAGGAAGAAATTAGTAAGGGTGACGTTTCCAATAACAACACATTCGTCATGTAGGACATTAGTTAGGACAACATCTGCTATCTCATTAAGGCCCTTTAAAGACATCCTTTGTCATATTATTTCTTAATTACCTCCATCCACACTGACGAAATTTACTTTCGCATATACACTCGAAGGGTATCTTGTAAAACACCTTTGTAAGTGTTTTTGAAATCACTTTTAACGAAATATTTTAACACTAGAATAAATTTGTTATTAATTTTTTTTTCTAACGAGTAAAAGATCCACACCATCTGCAATAAATACTGAATTTTAAAACTTAGTGTCATACTGATATATTGCTTAAAAAGCGACCGTGTGACGAAATGATGGACTTGAAATGTTTCAGCCATTGTCACAAGTTATCCAGAGTATACATGTCATTATCTAGGCATCAGAGTACAGTGTCGATTATACGCATGCCAGTTCTCCGATGCTTAGGTCAGCAAAACGTTCTCCGAACACAGGACATATTCAGTGCAAATGTTTCAATTACCGTGATGACTATTCATATAGAGAATATCCACGTATACAGATAACAAGATAAAGGAAAAGATTCTTCTTTTGTGGAAATACTTAATTCTTACCTACTTTACTCTCTCTCTCTCTCTCTCTCTCTCTCTCTCTCTATATATATATATATATATATATATATATATATATATATATATAAGAGCTGTCCCGGTTGGAAATCATTGCTGCGCTTGAAAGTTGAGTCTGGTGTGTACTGGAGCTAGCAAGTGTAGCTTGTCCTCGCCTGCTTTCAAACCAGTGATGAGAGCGTGTCGCCAGCCGCGATTGTCTAACGCAAGCTCGTACCAGGTATTGACATCGATGTAGAGAAAATATTTAAACTTACGGTTTTAGAGAATCAAGTCCAAAAATTAATCCAAAAAGAATTCACAATATAATCCACTAGTGGAATTGCAAGAGTCCTGATAATAAAATGTCCTAATAGTTCCCGGTTCGATTCTTGACGATGTAATCCAATATGGACGACTATGTCACGTGATGAAGTCAGTTTTAGTTTTATAATAATCCAAATGAGCACAAGTAATTTCTAGATAAATAACACAATAAATTCCTCTTGATCACAAACGAATTTGAAATAATTTACACTCAAACAATAACACACATATCTTTGTATTCCAAAGCCCAGACTAACTACTGAACCGTTCGCTTCCAAAACACAACTATATACTGATTCTCTCGTAAACAGAAAGGGGTCACGTAATTTTCTAGAAGGTAATTGAACGAACCCATGCTCGCAAAGTCACGTATACATTATGACCTAGAAAGATGTCCTGGGAATCAACCAATCATTTTCAAAATAAAGCTCTAATGTCCTTGAAATCAACCAATCATTTTAGAAGCTTGTTTACACTCTGATCCAAGGTCAGAAAATGAGTTTAACATCTGTTGTTTACTTGTAGAGGAAGTTTCTAGAAAAATTTCCCAAAGAATGATTTTTTAATCCAAAATGTCAAATTTGAAAATGACAAAAATGAATAAATTTTTTAATCAAATATACTTAACAGCCAGCAAAATGGCTTAAATAATGTTTTCATGAATGTTCCACCATTCAAATGCATCCGACTTGTTAGGATAAGTACGGTAACGCTTTTTGTAATAATAAATGTCCAACCATTGGATTGTTCTTGATTCAAGCAAGGAAATGACAATCATTGCGTGGAAGCATTTGTTTGACAAAGTTCATTTTAAAGATTGGGAACTTATTTCAGAGGCAGAGTTATAGAAAAAAATATATAAATTAGAACAATTTAACCGTATTAAAGGTTATTGCGATACAAACTTTAAATGTATACAATGTTTGTACATTGACAAGATGATTTGCAACGTAAGATGTATTTATGAATGTATTTGAGACACAAACTAAACTTAATTTTTTTGACATAATGTACATATCTGCAGACTCTAATGCCTTGTCCGCCAGTTTCATAATACAAGTTGTCGTATTATTCTTATTTGCAAATAAACGAAGCATGAAAGCAAACAACATATTAACAATATAGAAAAACACAGTATTAACATAACCTACGTACCGTCCATTGGATGTGGGAGGGCATTTTAAAAGTGTAAGAGTGAGGAGGATATTGATCAGACTAGTGGTCATTTTGTTTTTCATAACATTATGACAGAACAAGACCAACAAAAAAAGGCTTAGTAGCCAAAAAAAAATGATCTTGGAAGGTTGATGACAAGAATGAATGTATGTGTTCATATCCATGTGGGCGAATTCATTGTTTGTGTACTAGAGCATCATCACTTTCCTTACACTCAATTATCGATCCAATTCGAAATATATATCCGTCGTAGTCATAATTGTATTTCTGTCATGCAAAAGCGCCAATGGATTTTTCTCAATTTCTATATCCAGGTTATCGCACGAGGATTCACCAAAAGATGGCGATAATAATCGCCATTATATTTATAGCTTTTACTAGTACTGCTCAAACACAAACTTCAACAAGCACTTTATTCACAACCAGTTTCACACCAACAGCTATTTCATCGACAGCCAGTATGATATATTCTCCTGACACCGTTCCAAATAATTCCATATCTACAACAGCTATTTCATCGACATCAAGTGTGACATCTACTGATGGAACCATTCCTACTAGCTCTATTTCAACAACAGCAACTTCATCGACCGCCAGTCTCACATCTATTCCTGGCACCATTATACCTAGCTACATATCTACAATAGCTACTTCATCGACAGCGATTGGGACAACTATTCCTGGTACAGTTTCAGCTACCTCCATACCTACAATAGCTAGTTCATCAACCGCCAGTGTGACATCTTCTCCTGGTACCATTATACCTAGCTCCATATCTACAACAGCTATTTCATCGACAGCCAATGGGACATCTAATCCTGGTACAGTTTCAGCTAGCTCCATATCTACAACAGCTAGTTCATCAACCGCCAGTGTGACATCTACTTCTGGTACCATTATACCAAGTTCCATATCTACAACAGTTATTTCATCGACAGCCAATGGGACATCTAATCCTGGTACAGTTTCAGCTAGCACCATATCTACAACAGCAAGTTCATCAACCGCCAGTGTGACATCTACTCCTGGTACCATTATACTTAGTACCATATCTACTACAGCTACTTCATCGACAGATAGTGCGACATCTACGCCTGGTACCATTATGCCCAGCACCATATCTTCTACAGCAACTTCATCGACAGTTATTGTGACATCTACTCCTGGTACCATTATACCTAACTCCATTTCAACAACAGCTACTTCTTTGACCGCCAGTGTCACATCTAATCCTGGTACAGTTTCGTCTAGCTCCACATTTACAGCAGCTAGTTCATCAACTGCCAGTGTGACATCTACTCCGGGTACAATTATACCTAGCTCCATATCTACAATAGCTACTTCATCGACAGCGAAAGGGACAACTATTCCTGGTACAGTTTCAGCTAGCTCCATATCTACAACAGCTAGTACATCAACCGCCAGTGTGACATCTACTCCTGGTACCATTATACCTAGCTCCATATTTACAACAACTATTTCATCGACATACAGTGTGACATCTTTTGATGGTACCATTCCTACTAGTTCTATATCAACAACAGCTATTTCATCGACCGCCAGTGTCACATCTAACCCTGGTACTATTTCAACTAACTACATAGGCACAACAGCTATTTCATCGACAGTCATTGTGACATCTACTCCTGGTACCATTATACCTACAGCCATATCTACAATAACTATGTCATCGACATCAAGTGTGACATCTACTGATGGTACCATTCCTGCTAGCTCCATATCAACAACATCTCCTTCATCGCCCGACAGTCTCACATCAAATCCTGGCACTATTATACCTAGCTCCATATCTACAATAGCTACTTCATCGACAGCCAATGGGGCATCTATTCCTGGTACAGTTTCAGCTACCTCCATATCTGTAATAGTTAGTTCATCAACCGCCAGTGTGACTTCTACTCTTGGTACCATTATACCTAGTTCCATATCTACATCAGCTATTTTATCGACAGCAAATGGGACATCTAATCCTGGTACAGTTTCAGCTAGCTCCATATCTACAACAGCTAGTTCATCAACCGCCAGTGTGACATCTACTCCTGGTACCATTATACTTAGTACCATATCTACTACACCTACTTCATCGACAGATAGTGCGACACCTAAGCCTGGTACCATTATGCCCAGCACCATATCTACTACAGCAACTTCATCGACAGTCATTGTTACATCTACTCCTGGTACCATTATACCTAACTCCATATCAACAGCAACTACTTCATTGACCGCCAGTGTCACATCTAATCCTGGTACAGTTTCAGCTAGCTCCACACCTACAACAGCTAGTTCATCAGCTTCCAGTGTGACATCTACTCCGGGTACCATTATACCTAGCTCCATATCTACAATAGCTACTTCATCGACAGCGAATGGGACAACTATTCCTGGTACAGTTTCAGCTACCTCCATATCTACAATAGCTAGTTCATCAACCGCCAGTGTGACATCTTCTACTGGTACCATTATACCTAGCTCCATATATACAACAGCTATTTCATCGACAGCCAATGGGACATCTAATCCTGGTACAGTTTCAGCTAGCACCATATCTACAACAGCTAGTTCATCAACCGCCAGTGTGACATCTACTCCTGGTACCATTATACTTAGCACCATATCTACTACAGCTACTTCATTGACAGATAATGCGACATCTACGCCTGGTACCATTATGCCCAGCACCATATCTACTACAGCAACTTCATCGACAGTCATTGTGACATCTACTCCTGGTACCATTATACCTAACTCCATATCAACTACAACTATTTCATTGACCGCCAGTGTCACATCTAATCCTGGTACAGTTTCAGCTAGCTCCACACCTACAACAGCTAGTTCATCAACTGCCAGTCTGACATCTACTCCGGGTACCATTATACCTAGCTCCATATCTACAATAGCTACTTCATCGACAGCGAATGTGACAACTATTCCTGGTACAGTTTCAGTTAGCTTCATATCTACAACAGCTAGTTCATCAACTGCCAGTGTGACATCTACTCCTGGTACCATTATACCTAGTTCCATATCTACAACAGCTATTTCATCGACATCCAGTGTGAAATCTACTGATGGTAGCATTCCTACTAGCTCCATATCTATAACAGCTATTTCATCGACAGATAGTGCAACATCTACTCCTGGTACCATTATGCCTAGCTCCATATTTACAACAACTATTTCATCGACATACAGTGTGACATATTTTGATGGTACCATTCCTACTAGTTCTATATCAACAACAGCTATTTCATCGACCGCCAGTGTCACATCTAACCCTGGTACTATTTCAACTAACTACATAGGCACAACAGCTATTTCATCGACAGTCATTGTGACATCTACTCCTGGTACCATTATACCTACAGCCATATCTACAATAACTATGTCATCGACATCAAGTGTGACATCTACTGATGGCACCATTCCTACTAGCTCCATATCAACAACATCTCCTTCAACGCCCGACAGTCTCACATCTAATCCTGGCACTATTATACCTAGCTCCATATCTACAATAGCTACTTCATCGACAGCCAATGGGGCATCTATTCCTGGTACAGTTTCAGCTACCTCCATATCTGTAATAGTTAGTTCATCAACCGCCAGTGTGACTTCTACTCTTGGTACCATTATACCTAGTTCCATATCTACATCAGCTATTTTATCGACAGCAAATGGGACATCTAATCCTGGTACAGTTTCAGCTAGCTCCATATCTACAACAGCTAGTTCATCAACCGCCAGTGTGACATCTACTCCTGGTACCATTATACTTAGTACCATATCTACTACAGCTACTTCATCAACAGATAGTGCGACACCTAAGCCTGGTACCATTATGCCCAGCACCATATCTACTACAGCAACTTCATCGACAGTCATTGTTACATCTACTCCTGGTACCATTATACCTAACTCCATATCAACAGCAACTACTTCATTGACCGCCAGTGTCACATCTAATCCTGGTACAGTTTCAGCTAGCTCCACACCTACAACAGCTAGTTCATCAACTGCCAGTGTGACATCTACTCCGGGTACCATTATACCTAGCTCCATATCTACAATAGCTACTTCATCGACAGCGAATGGGACAACTATTCCTGGTACAGTTTCAGCTACCTCCATATCTACAATAGCTAGTTCATCAACCGCCAGTGTGACATCATCTCCTGGTACCATTATACCTAGCTCCATATATACAACAGCTATTTCATCGACAGCCAATGGGACATCTAATCCTGGTACAGTTTCAGCTAGCACCATATCTACAACAGCTAGTTCATCAACCGCCAGTGTGACATCTACTCCTGGTACCATTATACTTAGCACCATATCTACTACAGCTACTTCATTGACAGATAATGCGACATCTACGCCTGGTACCATTATGCCCAGCACCATATCTACTACAGCAACTTCATCGACAGTCATTGTGACATCTACTCCTGGTACCATTATACCTAACTCCATATCAACTACAACTATTTCATTGACCGCCAGTGTCACATCTAATCCTGGTACAGTTTCAGCTAGCTCCACACCTACAACAGCTAGTTCATCAACTGCCAGTGTGACATCTACTCCGGGTACCATTATACATAGCTCCATATCTACAATAGCTACTTCATCGACAGCGAATGTGACAACTATTCCTGGTACAGTTTCAGTTAGCTTCATATCTACAACAGCTAGTTCATCAACTGCCAGTGTGACATCTACTCCTGGTACCATTATACCTACAGCCATATCTACAATAACTATGTCATCGACATCAAGTGTGACATCTACTGATGGCACCATTCCTACTAGCTCCATATCAACAACATCTCCTTCAACGCCCGACAGTCTCACATCTAATCCTGGCACTATTATACCTAGCTCCATATCTACAATAGCTACTTCATCGACAGCCAATGGGGCATCTATTCCTGGTACAGTTTCAGCTACCTCCATATCTGTAATAGTTAGTTCATCAACCGCCAGTGTGACTTCTACTCTTGGTACCATTATACCTAGTTCCATATCTACATCAGCTATTTTATCGACAGCAAATGGGACATCTAATCCTGGTACAGTTTCAGCTAGCTCCATATCTACAACAGCTAGTTCATCAACCGCCAGTGTGACATCTACTCCTGGTACCATTATACTTAGTACCATATCTACTACAGCTACTTCATCGACAGATAGTGCGACACCTAAGCCTGGTACCATTATGCCCAGCACCATATCTACTACAGCAACTTCATCGACAGTCATTGTTACATCTACTCCTGGTGCCATTATACCTAACTCCATATCAACAGCAACTACTTCATTGACCGCCAGTGTCACATCTAATCCTGGTACAGTTTCAGCTAGCTCCACACCTACAACAGCTAGTTCATCAACTGCAAGTGTGACATCTACTCCGGGTACCATTATACCTAGCTCCATATCTACAATAGCTACTTCATCGACAGCGAATGGGACAACTATTCCTGGTACAGTTTCAGCTACCTCCATATCTACAATAGCTAGTTCATCAACCGCCAGTGTGACATCATCTCCTGGTACCATTATACCTAGCTCCATATATACAACAGCTATTTCATCGACAGCCAATGGGACATCTAATCCTGGTACAGTTTCAGCTAGCACCATATCTACAACAGCTAGTTCATCAACCGCCAGTGTGACATCTACTCCTGGTACCATTATACTTAGCACCATATCTACTACAGCTACTTCATTGACAGATAATGCGACATCTACGCCTGGTACCATTATGCCCAGCACCATATCTACTACAGCAACTTCATCGACAGTCATTGTGACATCTACTCCTGGTACCATTATACCTAACTCCATATCAACTACAACTATTTCATTGACCGCCAGTGTCACATCTAATCCTGGTACAGTTTCAGCTAGCTCCACACCTACAACAGCTAGTTCATCAACTGCCAGTGTGACATCTACTCCGGGTACCATTATACATAGCTCCATATGTACAATAGCTACTTCATCGACAGCGAATGTGACAACTATTCCTGGTACAGTTTCAGTTAGCTTCATATCTACAACAGCTAGTTCATCAACTGCCAGTGTGACATCTACTCCTGGTACCATTATACCTAGTTCCATATCTACAACAGCTATTTCATCGACATCCAGTGTGAAACCTACTGATGGTAACATTCCTACTAGCTCCATATCTATAACAGCTATTTCATCGACAGATAGTGCAACATCTACTCCTGGTACCATTATGCCTAGCACCATATTTACAACAGCAACATCATCGACAGTCATTGTGACATCTACTCCTGGTACCATTCCTACTAGCTCCATATCAACAACATCTCCTTCATCGCCCGCCAGTGTCACATTTAATTCTGGTACCATTATACCTAGCTTCATATCTACAACAGCTATATCATCGACAGCTAATCGGACATCTAATCCTGGTACAGATTCAGCTAGCTCCATATCTACAACAGCTAGTTCATCAATCGCCAGTGTGACATCTACTCCTGGTACCATTATACCTAGCTCCATATCTACAACAGCTATTTCTTCGACAGCCATTTTCACATCTACTCTTGGTACCATTTTAACTAGCTCAATATTTACAACAGTTATTTCATCGACAGCCAGTATGACATATACTCATGGTATCATTTCTACTAACTCCATATCTACAACAGCTATTTCATCGACAGATAGTGCGACATCTACTCCTGGTACCATTATACCTAGCACCATATCTACAACAGCTATTTCATCGACAGCCAATAGTACATCTAATCCTGGTATAGTTTCAGCTAGCTCCATATCTACAACAGCTATTTCATCGACAGCCATTGTGACATCTACTCCTGGTACCATTATAACTAGTTCCATATCTACAACAACTATGTCATCGACATCTAGTTATGGTACCATTCCTACGAGCTCCATATCAACAACATATCCTTCGTCGCCCGCCAGTGTCACATTTACTCCTGGTACCATTATAACTAGCTCCATATCTTCAATAGCTACTTCATCGACAGCCAATGGGACATCTATTCCTGGTACAGTTTCATCTAGCTCAATATCTACAACAGCTAGTTCATCGACCGCCAGTGTGACATCTACTCCTGGTACCATTATACCTATCTCCATATCTACAACAGCTATTTTATCGACATCCAATGGTACATCTTATCCTGTTACAGTTTCAGCTAGCTCCATATCTACAACAGCTAGTTTGTCAACCGCCAGTGTGACATCTACTCCTGGTATCATTATATTTAGCACCATATCTACTACAGCTACTTCATCGACAGATAGTGCGACATCTACTCCTGGAACCATTATGCCTAGCACCATATTTACAACAGCAACTTCATCGACAGTCATTGTGACATCTACTCCTGGTACCATTATACCTAGCTCCATATCTACAGCAGGAACTTCATCGACATCAAGTGTGAAATCTACTGATGGTACCATTATACCTAGCTCCTTATCTACAATAGCTACTTCATCGACAGCGAATGGGGCATCTATTCCTGGTACAGTTTCAGCTACCTCCATCTCTACCATAGCTAGTTTATCAACTTCTGGTACACCAGCTATTTCATCGACAGCCAGTATGACATATACTCCTGGCACCATTTCAATTAACTCCATATCTACAACAGTTACTTCATCGACAGATAGTGCGACATCTACTCCTGGTACCATTATGCCTAGCTCCATATTTACAACAACTATTTCATCGACATCCAGTGTCACATCTACTGATGGTACCATTCCTACTAGCTCTATATCAACAACAGCTACTTCATCGACCGCCAGTGTCACATCTAATCCTGGTTCCATTATACCTAGCTCCATATCTACAACAGCTATTTCATCGACAGCCAGTATGACATATACTGCTGGTACCATTTCAATTAACTCCATATCTACAACAGTTACTTCATCGACAGATAGTGCGACATCTACTCCTGGTACCATTATGCCTAGCTCCATATTTACAACAACTATTTCATCGACATCCAGTGTCACATCTACTGATGGTACCATTCCTACTAGCTCTATATCAACAACAGCTACTTCATCGACCGCCAGTGTCACATCTAATCCTGGTTCCATTATACCTAGCTCCATATCTACAACAGCTATTTCATCGACAGCGAATGGGACATCTAATCCTGGTACCATTTTAACTAACTCCATATCTACAACAACTATTTCATGGACATCCAGTGTCACATCTACTCCAGGTACCATTCCCGCTAACTCCGTAGATACAACAGCTACTTCATCGACAGCCAGTTTGACATCAGTAGTGACTTCAACGATATCCATGTCTGCTACTGCAATGGTATTCATGTCTAGTAGTATAAGCACATCGAGTATTAATGTGGTTTCAACTTCGTCAACTGCATCAAAGACTACAACTAACCCTTACCCAGTGACTACACTCCAGCCAACGAATTTGTATCCGACCGAGACACCTAACATAGGTAATATTTACATTTGTGTTATGAGACTTCAAAAATTCATCTTATGTAAACGAGTACGCCATTTTAAATATTTATGTCCTGATAGGGCTATAACCTTCAGTTTAATCGACAATGGGTGATCGAAGCCATTTACTGGCCCTAAATCCAATAGGCAAGAATATCAGAAAATCTGTTGAATAACTATCTTTAATTAAGAACTTTACATATAATGCATTCTTGTCTTTTTTAAAGTCCAGTTTTTGCAATTATACAATTATGAATTCCATGAATTCTTCATCATGATGACGATTTTTATTATTATCATAATCATCATTAATTATTATTATTATTATTATTATTATTATTATTATTATTATTATTATTATTGACCGTTCCTGTGACCGAGTGGTTAGAGAGTCCACCTAGGATGTTGGAGGTAAAGCGTTTATACCGCGACAAAGTCATACCAGAGACTTATAAAAATGGAACTAGCCACTCGCTTGGCATTAAGAGGTTTTTCTTAGGACATGTGGGTCTGGTGTCAGGATAATGCAACTGAATGGGACATGATGCTCTGTGTCTTCGGAATGATACCCCAACGCTAGACATCACTATAAACTGTCACACTGCAGACATAATAACGATATGACTAAAATCGTTAAAGCTGCGTTATAAATCCAAATACTCACACATGTTCATACAAACTTGGAGTAATCGTTGGGTGAGCTGGAGATGTAGTACGGTGAACTGACTTAATCGGTTGTTTGGCTTGGAGCAATCGTAGGTGAGCTTTGAGAAATCGTAGAGTAAACTGGAGCAATCGTAGGATGAGATCGTTTAATCATATAGTGAGCCGGAGCAATCGTAGGATCAGCTGGGGCAATCGTAGAGTGAGCTTGGAGAATAAAAGGTAACATTGAAGAACAAAATAATGTTTTCTTTTATTTCTTCGTCCCCACTCCACATGTATGTATGTATGTATGTATGTATGTATGTATGTATGTATGTATGTATGTATGTATGTATGTATGTATGTCACCTACGATATCTCCAGATCACCCTACGATCTCTCCAAGCTCACCCTACGATTGTGCTAGCTTATTCATTTGAATGATTTGGCGTGCTAACGTATTTTGTTGAGTGAATTCGTAACTCCAGCAACTGTGAGTAACTGAGCTAGCGATCCCCAGACTTCTACATAGATGCTGATGGCCATGTTGATATATCACGTCTTCGAATGAGAGGGGGGGGGGGGGGGCGAAGGCTCTTTATCACGATCAAACTCGCCGTGCATTTTGAGAACTCTATATCGCACTAAGCTGCACATTTTTTTCCCGGCTGACCTTGTGTGAAGGTAGACTCCCACGCTTGACGAGCCGATCGCATTTTTCAGTAGAATAGATGAATAAGGATCTTGAACAGTCTGCGGACAAACATACAACCCTGTTTGACTCCGCTTAGTATCTAACTATAAAGTTTGCCTGCTGCAAAACAAAATTGTTTGATAATAAAACAGTTGTTATAATATGTATTACCTTAATGACAAACAATGATTAATTAATTATTATTATTTTTTTAATATTATGTTGTATATACGTCCTACATTCATTTAATGCTTGGTTTGTGGTTGTAAGAGTGTAGGCGCTTTCGTCATACATCTCCATACAGTGGACACATAGTTATAAAGTGTCATTCATTTCAATATCAACTTTACAAATATGTCACAATCTTTCTTCATAACATACATTTTTATATTGTAGTAACTCTAAGTTGTACATAAACATCTCTGAGCTTAATAACAACAACAGCAATAATAATAATAATAATAATAATAATAATAACACTAATAATAATAATAATAATAATAATAATAATAATAATAATAATAATAATAATAATATAAATAACAATAATAATCGAAGCAAATGCTACACGCTTAGTATACCAAATTTCTGAACTAAGCACTTTTTATTAATTCTTTTACATCATATGCCAGATTTCAAAAGAAGAAAAAAAACAATCGTTGATAGTAAAACATCACATGATCTGAAATATTTAATTAGCATATGATATTATTTAAGTGATTATTAAAATCTATCTCACTTATTTATTTCTAAACGTATCCCTGTTAAATTTGGATCTTCTAACTGAGAAGGTATTGGAGATTGCTGTTTTAGAACACTTATATTTTTTTAAAATAAAAGTGTTTTATTAATTATAGTTTTAAATAGTGTAATGATGTAAAGTAAGACGCAAATAAAGCCGAGTTTAGAAAATGAATTGATAAAGTATTATTTGTACCAGACTACATATACTAAACATTCATATAATAAGTTGGAAGTGATTTCAGCATCCCAACATTTTGCAGTCGTTCATATAGAGTGTCTCAGGTCGTTTTTAAAAGCGGATTCTTACTATTGTTATTTTGTTAAAAGATAACCTGCTGGGCAGAGTTAGAGAAGAGCTTGAATTATAAAAAAGGGCATTTAGTATTTAATTGCATCTTTAACAACAAAATAAAATAAAATCGGAAAGCATTATTTTACTCTTATCCGTGTAAGTAGTATGAGAAAATGGGAGTTCTGGCTCACCTGTGACCGAAGTGGATTCTGGCTTGCTTTTGTTTCAGGCGAACTGTTTTTTTGTGTGTGGCTCAACTGTTGAACACTATGTGCTAAACGAGTGAACAGAAGAATCCTCATGATGATACTGGCCTGTGTGGATTCTCGCTCACCTTTTCGCGGTATCAAAGAGGGATGGAAGGGTTATGGCTCAATTTGGTTTTTATTATTATCTCTTTGTGCCCATCAGCGAGTGTGTGTGCTACTGCTGTAGTATCGTTTGTCATCAAAGGGTATAAATTATTTTTTTCTTAATGAGTGTTGTGTATTTGTGAACGGAAAGTTCTTGTGGAGTAGTAACGAAGACATCAACGTAGTGATTGTGTGTAATACTGGTGGGTGGCTACTAGTGACTTTTTTATTTACTCCTTTGATTTTTTGCATGTTGATGCCATCGCCACGGGTAATGCAATGCAGTTTTGACCGAAGTCCTATGAATTCGTTTATAAAGTATTCTACACGTTTCATCTTTGAACTTTACTAGGACGTTTGTAATGTCGTCGGAGGTGGAAGGGATAGTCTCTTGGATAATTGCTGAGGTCGAAGAGTTCAGGATGATGATACATATCTGCATACCCATCGTCGGTGTGAATATCGTACAGAAGCCAGATGGTATCAGTCATGAACAGTGTGTAGTTTTCTTTACCGTATTTGTGTTTGATGAAATCGTAATGAAACTCTAGCATGAACATTTTGGAGAAATCGAGAACGATTGCACCTATATAGATAGGTTTGTCCAGAAAGAGATTAGTTTTTCTGGATTCGATGGCGATGAGTTCATCAGCTTTTCATGACGATGTTGGTTATTGACGATTTCGATATTATTTCGATGACGAGTATTTTCCATGATCTTTCTAAACCTGCTAATGTTCATGGGTTTGAAGAAGTTTTTTTCGACCTCCGTGACGGCTTTGCCATGTTCTGCTGTGTTGACATCGATGTAAGGTTTCTGCTATGGAGATTGACCAATCGTGATAACTCACTGAAGATTTTCGAGAACGAGACTATACTGGAGAGCTTGTTCGAGCAGTCGATAATGCATTTTGTAGTACGTTTTATGGCTGAGATTGGGTATGAGTTTTGTTTATCTTTTCTTCGAGTCTTAACTGCTTCTTTTGTTTCAGTTGCTCTGAAGAGCATCCATTTGGTGACAATAATTTATTCAGCACAGAAGGGATAATGATTATGCAGCTCATGGAGATTAGCTCGATAGTTGAGTTCAACTTTGGTAAAATATCCCCAGCCGGGGAGATATCCTTTCTGTCTTTCTTGGAGGAATTGTTCTTCGCTGATCCAGTGAATATCTCCCTTAGGGGTTGTGACATGGTCTATTCATAGAGATTGTTGGCGCCCAGGTAAACGATGTACACGGATCGTTTGGTCGGGTCGTAGTGTTTCCTGTATTTGTGGTTAGTGAAGGCTTATTGTTTCCTCCTCGTACCATTTGTTCGGTCAACAATGACATGCAAAGATCGGTGAAGAGTTTTAAGGTCACACGGGCTTGTTTAAACATGGCGTCCCATGAGAATCCTGGTAATGACAACTACTCGAGGCGAAAACGATTGAGTTGGTAATGATTTAAATGACAACTACTCGAGGCCAAAACGATTGAGTTGGTAATGATTTAAACTCGTGCGTCGAAAGTTTCCCAAAACATCCGCACGCAGGAGATCATCCGTCTTGAGATAAACATTGTGATAATCTCAGAGTTTAACAGGTGAATTAATTCCAGATCTTGTGTGCGTATTTATATCCATCATCGGTGATACCTGTCAGTCTTAGATGGGAATAAAAAGTCTTTCTTAGATTGTAGCGATGTTTGGTCAGAGAGTGAGGAGAAATGGATGTATTTGTAGGGATAATCTCCTATATGATTGAGAAGATTAACTTTGTTACCAAATTTCTTTTTGAGGTGGGTGAAATAAATACATTTTAGAGAGTTTTTTTTAGGAATGTTGACAAAAACTGAAACGAATCAATGAATCGGAAAGGTCCAATGGTGATCGACATGTACTTTTCGAAATGTTGGGTATACATTTGATGTTTTTCCGACTTCGGCAAGAATTTGTTGGACTCGTGAATTATTGAGGTTTACTACGATGAAATATCAATCATACTCTCGTAGATTATGATACATGATAACGAAGAAAGTCATGCAAATTTATCAAGACTTGGATACCGGTACGATGTTTCTAACCTTTCTGAACGTCTCAGAGACTCCCATACCCACATATAGATCCAGTGGATACAATGCTGACATCAGACCAATTCATGACGCTGAATGTATTCAATGGAAACATAAACAACCTTGTTCAGACAACCTTATTGAAAAACACTCCATGCGCAGAAAAAAAGACATCCAGCTACGACGTGACTAAGGCACCATTGCCACAACTATCATTTCTTTCGTCAAGACCACGGCCCCCAGGATTTATCGCTCCTCTCTCAACAAGAATCGCTGGAACGTTTCCTTCAGGATTGCTTGGCTTCGTGAAAAGGTCTCCAGCTGTCTGGAACTTCGCGTGGTAAAGGTATTTCAAGCATTCATGTCGAAAATCACGTAACATCAACAGTGTCACAGCAGAGGCATCTTTTCAAAAGATCAGCGTCCCGAGTATAGTATTCCCGAGGAGAGCTGTGTCATTAACCTTCAAGATTATCACTATGGGAATGCTACTCACTGGGTCGCCATCATAAACGATCCTCGTTCCGACGATGTGGAATATTTCAATTCAATTGATTTAAATCCTCCCTATGAAGTGTTACGATATATCAACATAGTGTCTAAAGGAGCCGTGTATAATTCGTTACAACTTCAGAACGTCGGCGGTAGCACGTATGGATGATAATGTATCGATTACATCCAAGCATGCATAATGGAAAATCCTCCGTCGAGGCACTTTCAGATCTCATCAATACATAGTATTTTCTGAATAATGTATATAGTATCATGAATTTGTGGTATCCGAAGTGCAAAGCCATAACGGCGAATGATGACCCGTCGAGATTGCTGTCATAACTTTGCATACAAAATGCACCATTGCAGACACTGTGAGCTCCACAACAAATATGTGCTTGGGAGACTTAAAGAATGTAGACATCGACAAATTCTAAGGCGAGCCATTAATGTAGATGCTCTCAGCGGAAAGCTTCCCAAACGTCGTGTTGGATGGATGTTTCCAGAACATAAAGATACAGGACCATATAATCCATTAGAACAACAACTGGATGAACACGATCAGCCGCTGCCAGGTCAGGAGCCCTACAACGGTGTCGATTCCATCGCGATGCATCACATCTATTATAGAGATCATCCCTATGATAAAGATCGAGTCAGGCTGAGGGACTTAAAGGATCTCAAACCTGAAAGATTCAGAGAACGTGTAGACAGAGATCTCGTGTCTGACATCATTATCACTAAGCATAAGTTGGGAATAGTTATGCCTAGCACCAAGATGTCAGACGATCACGTAGATGAACTGCATAAACCAGCACGCAAGCACTTTCCACATCGCAGAATCGTCACTGTGAATGTGATAGGGTCAGCAGATCTCGTTGACATGAAAGATTATAGCACATAGAACGATCCTTTTCCACTATGTAATGATAGTCATCGATGTCTTTAATAAATAAGCCTGGGTTACTCGTCTCAACATAAAAAGGGAGCTTATATCGTGCAGGCGCTAGATAGCCTCATAGGTTCAGGAAAGCCAAGTAAACTCTCGATAGATCATGGGAGTGAAGTTAACAACAAAACCGTCTCAGACTGTCTTCACAAATAACATTACCTGGTAAACCACTCATAATCCTCTCAACCCCTCTGTCGTGGAACGGTTGAACTGAACTCTCAAAAATCTAATGTTGAGAAAATCAACGGCGACAATACTAACCCATACTTAGAATTCCTCCCAGACATCACTGACCAATATAATCATACCTGGCAACGAAGCATTCAAATGAATCAAGCAGAATCCGCTTCCAAAAACCAAAAACAACAGGTCGCAGAGGCCTTTATTTTACAATCCAAATTCAAAGTTTTGGATCACATCAAAATCAGCTGGCAGAAATCCACCTTTGAATAAAGGATACACTTCTACCTGAACTGAAAAAAGTATATCTCGTCGATACCTACGCGCTCAAATATTAATCAGGAGAACCTATCTAATAGTAGTTTTAATAGCTGTAATTACAACAAAGAAAACCTAACCAAATGTCTTCAGATTGGTTTGGCTATCCGGAACGTACCGATAATCTTATCATACTTTTCCATTAAACCGCATGCTCGTGAAGACACCTCTTCTCAAAATTACGCTGAAACACATACTCAAGTGTTTCCAAATTTTCACGATATCGCAGCTGAACACGAAACACTTTATTGAGCCAGTGATAAACCTCATTTCTTTGAGGTTATGTCAAATGAAAACGCTTCAACATTTTGTGGATGTAATACTGCTGATTGTACCTCTGCATTGGACGCTGATGACGATCACTACTCTTCACCCACTCTTACCGTTCCGGTGGCCTAGGGGTTAGAGCAACCGCCGCGGAAGCTGGAGGTCGTGGGTTCGATCCCCAATCTAGACATAACAAAGACTTACAAAAATGGTACTACCAGCTGCCTCGCTTGGCGCTCAGCATTAAGAGATTAGTGTTAGGACTGGTCGGCCTGGTGTCAGAATAATGCGACTGGTTGGGACATCTTGCTACATGTACACGCTATGATGCCCCAGTGCTAGACATCACTATAAACTGCCTCACTGCAGTGACATGGCTGAAAAATTTCAAAAAGCTCAGGTTCTAATTCGCATGCGCTATAAACTCATACCAAAGACTTACAAAAATGGTACTAACAGCTGCCTCGCTCGACGTTAAGCATTAGGTCTCGCTGGACAGTTGTTTTGGCAAATGTTTGTGCGACAATGACCTATAGCAGAAAAATGATAATAATATTATATTAAAGATACAAATAGAAAGGAACTAATGATTTTTGTTGAAATGATGCTTGTAAGATTCTGACTGAATCAACACTGCCCCAAACCCGTCTTTGTTACATTCATTTTTTACAGAATGGGGGTATTTTTAATATTTTCCTGTGACAAGAGAGCTAAAAGAATCAGTATGTGCCTCATAAATGAATGAAGTTCACTAGTACTGTAAGAAATTAGTATACTTTTCATCACCCCTCAACCATCTAGATTTTTAGATATTTACCTCTATAGCAGACACATGTAAATACGCAAGCCATGTCCGCGGCTCATTTCAAGCCCAAGTTATGCATTTGATCTCCTGTGTTAGTCTTACTGTGACAGGCAGTCACCAACAAGTCAACCAGTTTCCATGCCTAACTCAAAGTAAATCTAAACCACATTACATGTGTGAACTGAAAAAATTCTAGGATGGTGATAATTAGGCCCATGCCTAAAATGCGAAACTATCCAGTGACACCTTAAGAGATTAGTGTTAGGACTGGTCGTCCGGGTGTCAGGATAATGTGACTGAGTGGAACATCGTGCTACATGTCTGCGGCATGATGCCCCAGTGCTAGACATCACTATAAACTGCCAAACTCAGGCCCTTTTTCGCATGCGCTATCAACTCCTTCGAACTCTTTAACCATTCCTTTTCATCGAACTCAAACCCTATATCTTTAATCTCATCACTCAGTTCCAATTTATCTACACTCCAAGGTGTACACGGAAGAGACATATTTGCTATACTACAAACACGTCTTTACTATACAAGCCAAAGTGAATCAGAACCTCCTTTAGATGCCACAAAAAAGTGAGCCAGAACACCTACAACCCTGTAATATAATTTCAAGGTGATTTCCTGTTCACTCGTCTATCAGAGTGATAAATATATCTCAACCATCACCATTACTATCATTTTCACCATCACCCCACCACCACCACCACCACCACTATCATCATCATCTTAAGCGCTGACTGTTAGGGATCACTGCCATCTCACCTATGTATTTGTGGGATGGAGTCTCAGGATCGGCCAATGTGGGTATTTGAAAAAGATTGCCAGTAGCTTCTCGTGGGTCGGTGGTTCTTTCCGAGATTTCCCGGGTTCTGCCACCACCATTTATACTGGTCGCCATGTATAGCCTATATTGTGCTGAAAGATGGCGTTAATTCATACAACAACAGCAATCATCAAACACTGAGACTGTTTGACCTTAGATACTTAAGTGGGCATGCGCCAACCTCGAACGCCATTGAACAATGATGAATGAAGACTTAAATAACAGTGGGATATGTAACAATATATATAATACAAATATATTGTACGAATCTGACGCGTCCATGTAGTCAGGCCAAGCGAACAGAAAAGAGCTTGAAACTTGGAACTGCAGTTATTTTTGCGTAAAGAGGATTTTCTTGCTAAGTGATTCGTACTCCATGATACGTGCTGTGTGATTAGTGCTAAGTGATTAGTGCTAAGTGATTCGTACTCCATGATACGTGCTAAGTTATTAGTGCTAAGTGATTAGTGCTAAGTGATTAGTGCTAAGTGATTAGTGCTAAGTGATTAGTGCTAAGTGATTCGTACTCCATGATACGTGCTAAGTGATTAGTGCTAAGTGATTCGTACTCCATGATACGTGCTAAGTGATTAGTGCTAAGTGATTAGTGCTAAGTGATTCGTACTCCATGATACGTGCTAAGTGATTAGTGCTAAGTGATTCGTACTCCATGATACGTGCTAAGTGATTAGTGCTAAATGATTCGTACTCCATGATACGTGCTAAGTGATTAGTGCTAAGTGATTCGTACTCCATGATACGTGCTAAGTGATTAGTGCTAAGTGATTCGTACTCCATGATACGTGCTAAGTGATTAGTGCTAAGTGATTCGTACTCCATGATACGTGCTAAGTGATTAGTGCTAAGTGATTCGTACTCCATGATACGTGCTAAGTGATTAGTGCTAAGTGATTCGTTCTATCCGGTGAAACGAAATAAGACACAGATAAGATGGAAAGTGTATTCATACATACGAAGCGATATTTTTCACAATCGAATTGAAATAGTTTAGAATATCGAAATCAATATCGTTATTTTATGTAAATTATTTTGCAGATTCTTATTTGAAACAAAATGGAACGATTTTATCTTTATATTTACAAGAAAGAAATATGCAGCCCCCATGGTAATTACATTTTTGTAAAATATATACGTATCAATTTGTTTTCTGCAATTCCCTTTATGCTTACTCTGCTTTCTTTTTTCCAGTTTCTGCGATATATGTATTCCGATTTGAGTTTATCTTTGACGGAGATTTCGACAAATTAAATAATACTGACAAGGAAAACTTTAAAACTAAGTTGCAGGATTTCGTAAGTATGACTGTAACGATGCATACTGTTTGGAGAGAGAGAGAGAGAGAGAGAGAGAGAGAGAGAGAGAGAGAGAGAGAGAGAGAGAGAGAGAGAGAGAGAGAGAGAGAGATGGGGGGGGGGGGGGGTAGTGGGAGTAGGAGGGAGAGGAGGGAAAAAAGAAAAGTTGTTTAAACTAAATAATTGCCAAGTATTACTCCAAGCCATATTTATTTTTGTACTTATGAATGCGTTTGATAGAACAAATGTTTTGAACAATTCCGCTTGTATCAGTTGGGGCTTTCTAATTATTCCAGTTTTTCTTTAGTAATTTCTTTCATGTTAACAGCATTTCTAAATTTCTTGTGCACGTCAGTTTTATATGATACAATAATAAGATCTGTTTATCGAGGCATATTATGGTGTAATACTCAATCCCAATATATTTATATGCTACAGCTTAACAGAGGATTACAAAATCCTGGAGATATTGGAGTTTCTACATGGGACGTTTCATACCCTAGGTAAGTATGTTGTGCTGATCCCAATGTGGCACCGAAGCACTCACTTATATATATATATATATATATATATATATATATATATATATATATATATATATATAGAGAGAGAGAGAGAGAGAGAGAGAGAGAGAGAGAGAGAGAGAGAGAGAGAGAGAGAGAGAGAAAGAGAGAGAGAGAATGTGTGCGTCAAAACTAATATCGAGGAAACTTAAAATTAAGAAAGTGTATTCTTAACAGAGATGTATCTCCAAATTGTTGCTGATCACATCAGACCGTATCCGTGGGCCTAAATGGTTTGAGCATCCGACTCAAATGCGGGTGGTAGCGGGTTCTAAACCCGACCGACTAAAGACAAGTACAAATGTTACCAACAGCCTATCTTGACTCTCAGCATAAAGAGATACGCCTGGTCGGCCTGGTGTCGGGATATAGTGTTGTGTAAGATACAATGCTACATGTCTGCAGCACGAGACCCCAGTGCTAGACATCACTATTATCTGTCACACTGTAAACATCGTGGCGATCTGATTCAAATTGTTAAAGGTAATTTAAAAATCCAACAAGCAAACAAACACACACACACACACACACAGTGTGTGTATATGCATGGATAGATGCAAGTACAATATTATTATTGTCTCCTTCCCAATGATATGCACAAAATGAATAAAGATACATATCGATATGAGTCTCTTTCCCATTAATATGCACAAAATGAATAAAGATATATATCGATATGAGTATCTTTCTCAGTAATATGCACAAAATGAATAAAGATATATATCGATATGAGTCTCTTTCAGTAATATGCACAAAATGAATAAAGATACATATCGATATGAGTCTCTTTCCCATTAATATGCACAAAATGAATAAAGATATATATCGATATGAGTATCTTTCTCAGTAATATGCACAAAATGAATAAAGATATATATCGATATGAGTATCTTTCAGTAATATGCACAAAATGAATAAAGATACATATCGATATGAGGGATTTTCGGAAGTGAAAATATTGATTATAGACATTATTAAACAGAAACAATTATCAAATCCGGTCGGTCATACAGCGTTTCTCCTGATTGACCGGAAACTCGTCAGTGTTGTAAATGAAAAGCCGCACTATCGATCGAACAATGGGTGCATCGATCGCTTCCCTGAATTTACACTCCAAGCTACCAATATTCAACAAATTTAAATTAATAAAATAAGACTTCTTTACCCATTGTTATTTTGTTTGTTTTGTTTTTAAGCGCACCGGATATTAAACAATAAAGTTTCAGAAATGTTTTTGTTGTATGAATATCCTTTAGATATTCCGGAATTTATTTCAGAAAGGGCAGTATCATTGTTCCAGTAGCAACAAACTTAAGCATGCAGACACTTACTACAAATGGAAAAACTGTGACGTACGCTGTGAACTACATCCAAGAACAAATCAACATAACTCTCTCCACAAACTTAACGATAGATGGCATAAACGCAACGCTGAACAAAGATAAGACACTGAACAGTGTTGTAGAAAGCGCGACTTTAGCTAGTAAGTATTCATGTTTTAAAAGTGTGTGTGATGTGCGTGTACGTGTGTTTGTATGTATGTGTGTGTGTATGTATGTACGCGCGCGCGCTTGTGTGTGTGTGTATGTGTGTACGAAATAGATAAATGAATCTTAAAATATAGTTTATTCATGTGCACATGTTCCCTTCAACTCAAAGAAGCTCTGAGTTATTTTTCTTGATTCACATGAAACACCTACAACAGTCAGATCATAGAACGTTGAATCTTCTTTTGACTGGTATGTATGTATGCATGCATGTATGTATGTATGTATGTATGTATGTATGTATGTATGTATGTATGTATGTATGTATGTATGTATGTATGTATGTATGTATGTACGTATGTCCAACGTTAATACGGGATAAATTTAATCGTATTACCAAAAACTGGACATTTAAATGTTGAAAATGGGTATTAAAAAATGGGATAGACAAAGAGAATTGATTTTTATTGTATACCTAACTTGCTCCAGAATTAAAGTAATAAACACCAACTAAACTGAACCTTCTGAAAAACACCCTCACCCACCCTCTTTTCGTAAATTCACCTCTTTCATAGCCTGATCCTATAACTAAATATTAATTCAGAAAGCAGTTTGATTTAATCCGTCACAGTAGATTTGCAATTTTGCCATTTTGTAATAGTTTTATCCTTCTATGAAAACAAGTCCGATTCATCAATGCAGTACAGTGGATTTGTCGTTTTGTCAAGGCAATAAAGGGACATAATATCAGAGAGGACGCGCAAGGCATTTGGTCAAATTTAGGTATCAAAGATTAACGTCCATGTCTGAAATGCAATGGAGTTTTTTAAAATTTGTTCTAGCTCACAAAGAACTCGTTTTTGTTGTTGCTGGCAAGCATTTTGTTGACACACACATACACATGTGAAAATAATTTTATAAAAAGTAACTGTTTCCCACTTTTATATATATATATATATATATATATATATATATATATATATATATATATAAACACAGAGAGAGAGAGAGAGAGAGAGAGAGAGAGAGAGAGAGAGAGAGAGAGAGAGAGAGAGAGAGAGAGATTTTGCTCAAAAAATGCGTTTTAATCATTCCATTGCACATGAAAAAGTTAATTTTAAATCTGAAACGGATGTATGCATGAGGATTTGTGTTCATGGCGTGGCTTTTTATAAACTTTGATTAAAGTTGTAGGGTCCCTGTGAAACTCAAGGTTCAGAGGGCTCGTAGACAAAAGCGGACATATTAGGGGTGGATTACGGCTTCGGGTGACCCGGGGACTATATAGGTCCACCATTATACCCCGAAAGCTGTCCTTAAAACATATATATTTAAACACATGTAATTTTATCCACGATAGCCAGGTCTCCTCCCCTCCCATGACTAGTACAGGACTGGTATACATTTTTCTATGCGCTCCCACCTTAATCCGGCAATAGGACAAGCAGTTTATTACAAATTTAATCTTTTCTTATCGTAATTTCGTGGAGTTTGATGATACGAATTGACACCACGTGATCTGAGTAAAGACTGTCTTGATTTTATTACAGATCCCTGCAATCAATGTAAATCAATGGTGAATATGTGCTCGTTGTCTTTTCAATGCGCTGTTAAACCCAATACCTGCAGCAACAATGACCTAAACATAACTTATTTCTGCCAACACAAGTGCACGGGCATTGATTGTGGACAAGGAGCGTGCGTCTTTGAGGAAGACACTACTATATGCCGGTATGAATTCATACAATCTAGCGGAAGTTTTCGGCTCTTTTCGCACAACTATGGTCGATGTTTTTATTGTATGATGCATCAATCTAAGGTCATCTTAAAAAAAGTAAAAGAACCCCCTGATGTAGCGATGGAATTATAAGCATATTTCACTTCTAATATAAGATACATTGTTAAGATATAGTATTGTACATTGTTACATATGTATTTCTTGAATACATTGTCAAAGAGAAATTATAGGGAAATATTAAAATCAGTATTATTTTAGCATTGCAAGGTTATTAAATTTGTTTTGAAGCAAACTGTTTGAACAAAAGATGTCTTTAAGGCAAGAGATATATAAAGTTGTAACTCTTTTATTATGAATAATAGGAACTGCTAATTATCAAAATATCTCTTTAAAAATTAAAATATTTTTAAAGTCTTTTTTTGAAGTCGCCAAAGAAAACCTCCTACAAATCTTTTTTTTTCATAACAACGTGTTCAATTTAATTTCAATATGATGTCAATATGATTTCAATATTTTTTCAATACGATTGAAATGAATCAGTTGAACATTAAAATTTATTTATAATATGTAAACAAGGTTTACAAAGAAAATCAGAGTTCACTCAATAAGAATTATTCTTTTTCTATTTATTCTTGTGAATGCCAGATATTTTTTGTACATTTCACTGAATACGTACATATATATATATATATATATATATATATATATATATATATATATATATATATATATATATATATATATATATATATATATATATATATATATATATATATATATGGATTTTTCCCCCTTAACTTTAGAGAACTCTATCCGTTACTTAATGGATAGTTATATAATTAAATCTGAATTATGTTCATCGATTGTTTCTATTTTATTTTTTTATTTTTCTAATTTTAATAGGTGCCACAGTGATGAATTTTATATCTATACTGGAAGTAGATGCCAGGAGAAGACACCAACAGTGACGCTATTCCTTGCTTTGGGTTTTGGAATTGGTGGCTTTATCCTGTTGATAATAATTCTAACAATAATTGGCTTGACTGTTAGGAAGAGAACTAAACAATCCAAAAGGTATAGGAATACTACAAATTTGAAACGAATGTGAACAACTTGGCAACCATGATTATATCAAACAGTTCAATAGAATCATATATATATATATATATATATATATATATATATATATATATATATATATATATATATATATATATATATATATATATATCTACAGAAACGGGCAGATAGCTTAGGTACAGCAAGAACGGACGACATTTTGAATGACAGATTGATAGATGAATATACAGATAGATGCATAGTAAGAATGACAGATAGATTTACACACATATACGTAAATATTATGACGTGTTAACTTTGAAACAATCAGTTTTCTTTTCCTTTTTACTATTCTTGTTTATAAGTGTATAAGTACCGACGTATCAAAAATCAAGGTTGACGACAGCTAGATTAAAATTTGATGGCGTTTAGCCGTACAGATGCAAAAATAGGTTATTTAGTGGAGTAATTGAAGTAATAGGCACAAAAAGGTTATTTTGTGGAGTAATTGAAGTAATAAGCACAAAAACGTTATTTTGTGGAGTAATTGAAGTAATAAGCAAATAAGGTTATTTAGTGGAGAAATTCAAGCAATAAGCAAAACTAGGTTATTTAGTGGAGTCTTGAAG
The DNA here is from genome assembly GCA_029339505.1 of Unio delphinus. Lineage (NCBI taxonomy): Eukaryota > Metazoa > Mollusca > Bivalvia > Unionida > Unionidae > Unio > Unio delphinus. The sequence goes on from JAQISU010000335.1 coordinate 1,594,803, forward strand.
TAATAACCAAAGAAAAAGGTTATTTAGTGGAGTAACTGAAGTAATAAGCACAAATAGGTTATTTATTGGAGTAATTGAAGTAATAAGCACAAAAAGGTTATTTAGTGGAGTAATTGAAGTAATAAGCACAAATAGGTTATTTAGTGGAGTAATTTAAGTAAATAGCACAAATAGGTAAGTAGAGTAACTGAAGTAATAAGCGAAACTAGTGTTTTTAGTGCAGTAATTGAAGTAAAGTGTCTTGCCCAAGAACGGATCAAAGTACTCACTGTGGGCTGATCTGATGGTACGATTCGAATTCGTTCCCTTTCTGTCGTGAGTCTGATTCGATGGTAGGATTTCAATCCGTACCCTTTCTGTCCTGAGTCTGATTCGATGGTAGGATTTCAATCCGTACCCTTTCTGTCCTGAGTCTGATTCGATGGTAGGATTTCAGTCCGTACCCTTTCTGTCGTGAGTCTAATTCGATGGTAGGATATCAATCCGTACCTTTTCTGTCGTGAGTCTGATTCGATGTTAAGATTCGAATCCGTACCATTTCTGTCGCGAGTCTGGCATAAGAACCTCCGTACCACAGAGACGGGGTTTTGGGCAAATTCATATAAACTGGCCAGTGTATAAGGTACCATCTGTTTGCGGGGTTTTCTGATAGAATTCCATGGACAAAAATGATCATAACAAGTCAGATCTTTGTTAATATGCCGTCCTTATACGTAGATACAAACCACTTGTCTGAACCTAAAATATACGAAAAGTTGTTTTTGAACCGCAACAAGTTCAAATTTTGTCCACGTTACGATATTGCACGCGTAATGCATACTTGTAATTAACTCTACTAATGTCATTTAGTTGCATTTATATCGGATCAGCATCACTTACGACCCCAAGGGGTAAAATACATGATTTATGTTTATATATATGCGATTTACTTTATCCTCTGCGTATAAAGAACACATAATGAATTAGCCACGCGGCTTTCTACATCAACCAGACAATGGAATTTGTTTATTTCTCTGTTGTTGTTACACGCTTTTTATTTTGACACGCTCATTTCTAGCGTGTTTATTGCGTGTGCATAGTGACTTTGTCATACGGGTCTAATGCGAATATTGCGTGTACATAGTGACTTTGTCATACGGGTCTAATGTTAATATTGCGTGTACATAGTGACTTTATCAAGCGGCTTTAGTGTGTAAATTGCTTTGTACAATGTGGCTTTTTCATGCGGGTCTAATTCGTATATTGCGTGTACATAGTGACTTGTCATGCGGGTATAATGCGTGTACATGCGGCTTCGGTGCGTATATTGCGTTGCACATAGTGACTTTGCGTTGCGATTCTAGTGCGCCATTGGTACAATTCAAATTTATCACATTATTTCAAACCCCTTCCTAATGGCAGAGTTTCTTCGATCTTGGGGTATGCTTGATCTAGTTTCTTTGTAGTGGGTTGACTGTACACAGTAAGACGGTTCTCAATTTACACAGAAAAATGTCTCACCCAAATTAAGAACTGTAAGAAATAATTTCTCTTTCAAACCCAATCATATACGTTGCACCATCAGTGTAGAAAAGTATATGTGAATTAACAACCGTACAATTAGCTGAACTTTTATAGGGAATTAAAATTCACTAATCGATTGTTTAAATCTAGACCTAATTGATGCTTATTGTAGGAGAAATCGAATCTAATTATGGTATGAGACGTTCCATCATATTTTAAACAACATTCAGAAATTACATGATGCAGTAATGTACATTTGTTTCGTAACCTTAGAGGCTCGTATTCTACGACGTACTTTCTTCACCAAGTTATGTTGACGCATTTTTGTTAGCGCCTCCCCCGCAATAAATAAATAAATAAATAAATAAATAAATAAATAAATAAATAAATAAATTGATAAATAAATAAATCAATAAATGAACTGCCAGATCTTTCGAAAACCAGTTATTTGAAAGATGTACAAGTAAATATACAATAATGGCAAATAATACATTAGTTAATAATTATCATTGACTTGCCGTTGGATTTCAGGTAGGTAAAGCAAGTCTGTTTTCTTATACACTGTTAGAATAAAAGATGAGCTACTTCATAGATAAGGTAAGTATCGAGCAATATATGTTTTATCAAGGTATAAATTGTGCTTATTCCTCTGTTTATTGTATTTATCCTTTCTTCATCATGTTTAATTGCAACTGAGTTTATTGTGTATCATATAAGATTGTAATCCTCTAAGTTTTACTTGTGCACAAAACGAAATTAGCCAATTATTAGGGAACAACAGGTGAGTGATGCACATATATTTAGGATGGTGCAAGACAACTAAGCTATAAGTTCTCTTTGCTTTGTGACGAATTTCTCGATGTTTTGAGAGGGCTAATATAGACAAACTTCGTCAAGTCCTTAATTAATCACTTTATGCTTATCATTTATATCGCCGAATACAAATCCACTGGTACTGTTCCACTTTTTACACGACGCTACAATAAACACAGTTCCACTTTTTACACGACGCTACAATAAACACAGTTCCACTTTTTACACGACGCTACAATAAACACAGTTCCACTTTTTACACGACGCTACAATAAACACAGTTCCACTTTTTACACGACGCTACAATAAACACAGTTCCACATTTTACACGACGCTACAATAAAAAGAGTTCCACTTTTTCATGACGCTACAATAAACACCGTTTCGTCTTTTACACGACGCTACAATACACACCGTTCCACGTTTTACACGACGCCACAATAAACACCGTTTCATTTGTTACATGACGCTTCAATAAACACCGTTTGAGACATTAAAGATTAAGAAGGTAAATGATGTGAACATTTCAAAATGTCATATATATGCACCATGTCATTTTCTCATAGATTGGTTGATAAATATTTTTAGATTACGAAGGGTTTATTTATGCAGGTTGCTAGACGAATATTCAAGGACAAACAAAAGAGAGAAATATGCTACCAGCATTAGCTTTGGACTTACCGGCACTCGAGGGAATTATAATCGTTCACAGGCTCATGCCAACCCAGTAAGTGTTGTTATTTAGCCTTTCAGACCTATTTCGCTAATTGATTGTCATTTCAAACGTTTTAGAAAGTGAAACTTATTATTTAAAATGTCTATTCATATTAGTATTGTTAAGAGGAATTATTGTTATCGTTACGCGTTCGTTTCAACTTCAACATATATAGTGGTTATTAATAAATTCACGGTTTATGATGTTTGCATTACATATTCTTTCAAACCTTTGATTTTTTTATAATTAATCCTGAAATTGGATTGTTAATACAGATGCATGCTGCTTCTTCTTGTTACATTACTTGAAAATGTGCAGCATTAACGTCAAGTTACGTTGGTCAGAAGTCGTTTGTTTGCTGCTTTGAGTAAATTTTATGCATACTACAATTGATGTGTGATGTTAGAGAAGCAGTCCTAAATAACGCGATGATTTGTCAGAGATGACTCGTGTCATTGTTACAGTATTCTGTTGTTAAGAGATCACTGGTGTCATTTGTTATAGTGTTCTATTATTAAGTGACGACTCGTGTCATTGTTATAGTGTTATATTATTAAGTGACGACTCGTGTCATTGTTATAGTGTTATATTATTAAGTGACGACTCGTCTCATTGTTATAGAGTTCTATTGTTAAGAGACGACTCGTGTCATTGTTATAGTATTATATTATTAAGTGACGACTCGTCTCATTGTTATAGTGTTCTATTATTAAGTGACGACTCGTGTCATTGTTATAGTGTTCTATTGTTACGAGACGACTAGTGTCATTGTTATAGTGTTATATTGTTAAGAGACGACTCGTGTCATTGTTATAGTGTTCTTTTGTTAAGAGACGACTCGTGTCATTGTTAATGTGATCTATTATTAAGAGACGATTCGTGTCATTGTTATAGTGTTATATTGTTAAGTGACGACTCGTGTCATTGTTATAGTGTTCTTTTGTTAAGAGACGACTCGTGTCATTGTTATAGTGTTCTATTGTTAAGAGACGACTCGTGCCAATTGTCATAGTGCTCTGTTGTTAAGAGACGACTCGTGTCATTGTTATAGTGTTCTATTGTTACGAGACGATTCGTGTCATTGTTATAGTGTTATATTATTAAGAGACGATTCGTGTCATTGTTATATTGTTAAGTGACGACTCGTGTCATTGTTATAGTGTTCTGTTGTTAAGAGACGACTCGTGTCATTGTTAATGTGATCTATTATTAAGAGACGATTCGTGTCATTGTTATAGTGTTATATTGTTAAGTGACGACTCGTGTCATTGTTATAGTGTTCTTTTGTTAAGAGACGACTCGTGTCATTGTTATAGTGTTATATTATTAAGAGACGACTCGTGTCATTGTTATAGTGTTATATTATTAAGTGACGACTCGTGTCATTGTTATAATGTTCTTTTGTTAAGAGACGACTCGTGCCAATTGTCAAAGTGTTCTGTTGTTAAGAGACGACTCGTGTCATTGTTATAGTGTTATATTGTTAAGACACGACTCGTGTCATTGTTATAGTGTTCTGTTGTTAAGTGACGACTCGTGCCAATTGTATCGTGTTTTGTAGCGTAAGATTATGCATCTGAAGGTAGTTGTAAGAATGAAATGTGACGTAAATTGAGATCGTTTAGACTTTATTGAGTGGTGTTTTGTCACAAACTAGCGACGTTCTGTCACTGTAGCATCTTCGTATTTAATGTTAATGTATACGATCGTAAACAGCCGATTGGAGGCTACAAATGCAGTGACAGAGTATATATTAGGTATACAATCATAATTAGCTGATAGGAGGCTACACAACGCACCGGTAGAGTATATATTAGGTACACAATCATACTCAGCTGATTTGAGGCTTCACAAAGCATTGGCAGAGTGTATAATAGGTGTAGGATCATAATCAGCTGATTGTCGGCATCACGAAGCAGTGACAGAATAAATATTAGGTATGCGGTCATAATCAGCTGATTGTATACTACACAAAGCAGTGACAGAGTATATATTAGGTATACAAAAATAATCAGTTAATTGTATACTACACGAAGCAGTGACAGAGTATATATTAGGTATACAAAAATAATCAGTTAATTGTATACTACACGAAGCAGTGACAGAGTATATATTAGGTATACAAAAATAATCAGTTAATTGTATACTACACGAAGCAGTGACAGAGTATATATTAGATATGCGATCATAATCAGCTGATTGTATACTACACAAAGCAGTGACAGAGTATATATTAGGTATACAAAAATAATCAGCTAATTGTATACTACACAAAGCAGTGACAGAGTATATATTAGATATGCGATCATAATCAGTTGATTGTATACTACACAAAGCAGTGACAGAGTATATATTAGATATGCGATCATAATCAGTTTATTGTATACTACACAAAGCAGTGACAGAGTATATATTAGGTATACAAAAATAATCAGTTGATTGTATACTACACAAAGCAGTGACAGAGTATATATTAGATATGCGATCATAATCAGTTGATTGTATACTACACAAAGCAGTGACAGAGCATATATTAGATATGCGATCATAATCAGTTGATTGTATACTACACAAAGCAGTGACAGAGTATATATTAAATATGTGATCATAATCAGTTGATTGTATACTACACAAAGCAGTGACAGAGTATATATTAAATATGTGATCATAATCAGTTGATTGTATACTACACAAAGCAGTGACAGAGTATATATTAGGTATGTGATCATAATCAGTTGTATGGAGGCTATACAAAGCGGTAGCACGCTTTATATTAGGTTTGCGATTTTAATCAGCTGATTGGAAGCTATACAAAGAGCGGCAGAGTATATATCAGGTATGCGATCGTAATCAGCTGATTGGAGCCTACATGAAGCCGTGTCAGACTATATATTAGATTCACGATTAAAACCGACGACTTAAGTTATCATATTTATATAAGAAATAATTTTCCTCTGTTTGCTTAAAAATGAACGCGTAAATTAATGTAAAGATCATTTACTTCTAGGTGTGGTTAACATCCGATGAGAGTGACACTCTTTGTTCAAGCCTGTATCTCCCTCCTCGAGGTCAAAGTGAGGCACAACTACCTTCTTATGTAGAACCATATTCTGCTTACAGATTTATGGATACTACGACAAATGTGAGTCTCTCTCTCTCTCTCTCTCTCTCTCTCTCTCTCTCTCTCTCTCTCTCTCTCTCTCTCTCTCTCTCTCTCTCTCTATATATATATATATATATATATATATATTCTCTCTCTCTATCTCTCTCTCTATATATATATATATTCTCTCTCTCTCTTTCTCTCTCTAGATATATATATATATATATATATATATATATATATATATATATATATATATATATATATATATATATATATATATATATATATATATATATATATATATATATATATATATATATATATATATGGGTTATATGTCGACCAAACATTTCAGAATCATTCCTAGTAACTATGAAATGTAAATATGACCGGGATGGCATCTCTGTGAAAAATTTCTTTTCGGAAGCAACCAGTTTATAATGTTTAGTTTTTATTTCAAAACGTCTATTGATTATTGTTGCCTATGGAGAGGTTTCGTGGAATTTTGTCCGTATGTCCGAGTGTGCATCTGTCTAATGTGCACATAATTTATGTAAACTCTCAAAACAAAAGCACACTTAATTTTTTCACATAAGGGTGATTCTCGTAATAATTTTATCCAAGCGACCTTTTTATTTTACCCTTGGTAGGTTACTGGGGAAATGAGCTATGTTAACTTGCCTTTTTTCACCCTTGGTAGAATACTGGGGAAAAGAGATATTTTAGCTTGCCTTTTACACCCTTGGTATAATACTCGGGAAAAGAACTATATTAACTTGCCTATTTTCCCTCTTGGTAGAATATGGGGTACAGAGCTATACCAATTGACCTTTTCAGGTCTTATGTGTGAGTGTGTTTTAGTTGATTTGGGACCAGGAGAATCTTGGGAATTACTCTATTGTTTCTTTTGGAATAATGCCGAATATCACTTCTATACGATTGCAAGGTTGTTTTCACTCTTATTATCTCCTTCTTCAAAAACATTTTAATGTTGCTACAAACAATATGTAAATATATATGTGGTACAAATTTTGAGTAGAACGTCACATATTAGCCATTACTGGATAATTACATGGCATATAAATATACCACTTTGTTACACAAACCTACATAAATTTAATGCTACCATTCATATGTATATTCTTTACTTATACACTGAATATTATAGTAATATAAAATAATCTCTTAAATGTACAATAACTTAATTGAAGTTACCGTACACATTCGGTTTATTCTGAGAATTATTCATCTTTGGTTTTCTCCTCTTTATTTCAGTACAAGATAAAAAGACCTAAAATTTCGATGCTACCTTTGGATGGAAAGTCTGCATGAGTATATACAAAGCATACCGTCTATTAAAATTACATTCATTAGAAACACTAATTAACTTGGCAAGTGTTTTTCACTAGTAGTACCTGTTATGTTGGCATTGTTGTTGGAGGAGGTTATACTCGTCAATACAGGATTGCTTTCAAGATAACCAGCATAGGTAACATTTTATACTAAGGTTTTCAAATACGAACTACCAAAAGGATAATAATAATAATAATAATAATAATAATAATAATAATAATAATAATAATAATAATAATAATAATAATAATAACAGCAGATGCAACACCAATAATAATAATAATAATAATAATAATAATAATAATAATAATAATAATAATAATAATAATAATAATGATAATACCAGCAGCAACACCAACAACAATATTATAATAATAATAATGTCGCTTTCAAAAAGTCACCTGCAGCACAAACACTACCGAGGTTACATTCCATTCTTAGTAAATGTAATAATTTATTTAGTTCTTATCCATTTAAACTGTAATTTATTTGAGAGATAGTATTACAAGTTTGGCTTTTCATCACTTGCAAATTTCTGCGGTTTATGCGTTAGTTTAGGTAGTACTTTAAGAGAAAGGAAATTAAACAATACAATGGTTTTGATAAAATAACCATCAAAATGTATACTTTAAAAAAAAATAATGGATACTTATCACTGTTCATGCCATGAATAAGATCAAACGCGAGACCGCTTGGGTGCAAAGTGAGTACAGTACTACTGTGTAATCAAATCTAAAAATATAGTTTTGATCCAACGGCTTGGTTCAAATCCGTAAATCGTCCGGTTATGCCCACTAGTGCCATAACTCCATGATCTTAAACTAAGTAACAGAAAAGAGAGAAACCCAACAAGTTTTGTAGAATTATAAAAAATATTTTATTTCCCTTAAAACGAAAGTGAAGAATTAAAAGTATAGGGAATAAATCCTAGATAGTCCCAAAAGGTACATTACAAATTCAAAAGAATCGAGGATTTCAAATAAGTTCCAGTGAGATTCGGAATGAACTTCAATCAAATAGCTACTGAATTATAAAGACTTAGTACTTTTTGTAGATGTCACTTTACAATTACGATCACAAATAATGGTGTTTCCTGGACTTTGTATGGTGATTTTATTGCATGGACTTTGTATGTACATGTTATTGCATGGACTTTGTATGTAGATTTTATTGCATGGACTTTATATGTACATGTTATTGCATGGACTTTGTATGTACATGTTATTGCCTGGACTTTGTATGGTGATTTTATTGCATGGACTTTATATGTACATGTTATTGATTCGACTATTTTTTGTGTGGGGTGGGGGTGGGGGTGGAATTTCGTGTTTTGGGACCAAATAATATATTAAATAAGTTTTAATAACTGCATTGTAATCCTTCAATAAATACCAACAAGAACAAAGAGATGTAATTGTACAAAGACAAGTCTTTGACATTACATGTGTCGCCATTACAGATAGCATGTCCATATAGTATATCAGAGCAAATATAAGTTAACAGTGCAGAGTATTATCAAGTATAAAGCAGTTTTTATGCTCATACTTTCTATTTTGCATTGATATTTGCTGGTATCAATCGTGACTGATCGATTTTATTGCTTATGTCCATTTTGCATTGATAGTTTTATGTTGCTGTATTCATATTGCATTGATAGTTTATGTTGCTGGTCTCCATATTTCATTGATTGATTTTGTTGTTGGACGTGTCTTTTGATGAAAGCTTGCTCAATCATATAGCTTTATTTAAGCTATTTTTTATATTCTATGTATATACTTCTTTCAAGCCGACACATATTCTCACGAATTTTACGATTTATCTAAAAGTAGAAAATTAAAAACCTCTTTACTCTATAGATTCTGGAAATTTGCCTCGCAATTATTCCACCCAAACTTCCGTTACTATTACATTCCAAAATGCAATGTTGTGTGTTTATATGTAAGGACTGCTATCGAGAAATTCCGAAATAGTATGTCTTGTATTTCTGTTCACGGTCTGCTTTTGAGAAAATAAACAGTACACCATCTTGCAGATATATATATATAGGAATAGTCCGTTAATAAGATGAAAGTTTGATTTCATCAAAAGATGTATTCAATTAAGTATGAAACTCCTTAAGAGAAACCTATGTTTGTTTTGTAATAAATATTTTTGATGTTCTATGATACAAGTCTGTTTTCCTATGCACAGAATGTGCAATGATATAGGCATCTAAAAGGGCATTTTACCTTAGTGGCCTTTGCAAAGACATAGCAATCACAAGTTGATGGACCGACTTTCAAATTCATATTTGTTTTTCAATAATAATAACCGCGTCTACTTTTATGAATCCATATAAGGTATCTTGTTACACGTACATATCGTTAATATCGTGCTTTGAAATACTGCAAAGTGGATAACGTAGTGGCAAGAGACTGGGTTTTGAAGCTATCTTCAATCTTCATGGCTGTCTATGAAAGCTGCTTGTTTAACAATGCTCAAATGCATGTTACTTTACCATTTCAAAATAGACCTCGAATCATTTTTGTAACACAGTTCACTCTCTGAAGTATATCAGTCAGACGACCCAAATCCGTTACAAGGAGAGGCTTCGAATTTGAAAATCAGGGACGAGTGTCACGACAACTTCAAACACAAAGCCATGGAATTAAAGGATAACAAAATGGGACATGTTGTCTTTATTTAGATTGTTATAGCAGCTGGCTATAGAAGCAAGCAACAGAGAGTGTAAACATACATTTTGCTTGTACGTCATATTTAAAAAAATAAAGCGTTGTACGAAAATAAAAAAAATATAAGGTCAATAACGCCAAATTGAAGCATCTAACCGACTGAGAATTTCTCTAATTGGGATAGCTCATTTTTATTACTTTATCTTTTTCCATTAGTGTATTTTTTTTAAAAAATTTGAGTATGTGTTGTTTACTTACCCGGACGTTTCATTGATATCTCAACCTCTCTCCTGCTGTAATGTGTGAGTAATTAAATCATTATTATATCAATGAAAGCACCAACTGCGGAATGTTATACAGCTAGATTAGTTCGAGAGTTACTAGAAGCCATCACAAAATATCTTTCCGTCCGTGATTCTTTCAGACAAAATTACAACGCGACAGGAACAACTTTTAAACCTGTTACGACGAAGGTTACTGAAATAACTGCAAAGGCTACCGAAGATCTTATTCCTGCCTTAGAACAAAATGATAAACTAGAATAAAAAGCAGAAAGAACTAAATTTAAAAAAAAAGATTATGTCAGAACATCCATCTAAAATACTATCTTTTCAACCATTTTAAGGAGTCAAGTAAGAAATACTTGAGGGTTTGACAAAACTGAAATAGGTGATATAATAAAAGATGTATCAAAGACCAAAATACGAAAAGAAAATATTACGTGAATTAAAACAGTTAGAGAATGTTTTTAAATACATTTGAAGAAGACATTGCAGTAAATAGTTTTTTTCGAAAATCTGGATTGTTAAAACTTGAGTATGTTGGTGTAAATAACGATAATTTTTTTTTAACAGATATATCAAATATATGACAACAAGAACAGGCCAGAGTTAATGATCCAGTATATAATAAACATACTGAAAAAGATACGTTTATGCGGAATCACCAAAAGCAAAAGCAGCAACTTCCTCAACAACAACCAAACAATTCACAACAACAAACAAACTCAAAGGGTTTTAAATGGTATATTTACACATAAGGGTTCTTCCGAAATTAAGAATCCAGAAAAAGTAATAGAAGTTTCTGCGTATGGATACGATTATAGATAGTATTATATAAAGCCCAAATGTGTTGTAAAACGACGGCGTAAAAATCGGATTTAAAAAGGTATAGCTCGTCGCTAAACATCTTGAATCTATCATGTGAGAAAGATAAGCATTTTATTGAATTTTAATAGTACAGTTGAACCCCTGCTGGAATGGCATTAAAGAAAACAATAGGTTACTGAATCACGACTTATAAAAAGGGAAACGGGTCTAAGACTAACAGAAAATTTCTACTCGTAGTACGGAAAACGACGATACTTCCTCTGTCTAATTTTGATTTAATTAATGCTGCTGAAAAATTAAAAATGTAAAGCCTTAGATGTGTTTTTATGCGTGATCAATTATCAAAAACAACCTAATAATGTTGAAACCGCTATCATTAATCTCGATAAAAGTTCTGGATTAGGTACTCATTGGGTTGCATACGCGATTGATCCACGTGTAATTGTTTTATTTTGAGTATTATAGACTGGAAACACCAGAAATTTATAAATTATGTCGGCGGACTTCAAATTATTACATACTGGTATTCAACATTATCAACACAAACAATAAATGATCCGCCAATATGTGGCCATGAGGTAATTACTGTACACAAGTATTAACAAATGTAATGGTAGATAATTACGGAGGATCTTCTTGTAAAGAAAAACAAACATCTGACGGAATAAATCACGAAAATACAAATAAATTCATTAGTGATAAAATATCCGAATTATTAAATCTTGCGTATGTATATCCAAATTAATTAGTTGCTTTTGAAGATAAGGAAGGAAAATATTAAAAACGAGTAATATTTCATTGCAGGATAGTATCGTCAAATTTAATGGAGTAAACAAAACAGCATGAATCTGTTGGATAGTAATGGAAAAATTAAGCCAGGTGTTGTTATGTCAAAAATATTAGATACTAATCGCTATCGAGTAGACAAATCCGGTGATACAATATATGGTGTCATTGATGTGACTAATAATAAAATTACTGGTCTTGAAGAACCAGAATCAAACGATGATGCTTTAACAAAGCAATACGTCGACGATAGAAACCACCCATTGATGAGCTCTTTAACTGTGTTTAATGATGGAATGACCACAGTTTGATCTGTTTATTCTGCTCACGTAAACACGTTTTTGAGTTTTCGTAAAAACATAATAAAGAAACATTAATTATATTTTTGGAAGTCCATCAGTAGTTGATGTTAAACTATCCAACATAAAATGATCACCAACAACGTAGTATATACGGTGTCGTCTATATCAGTATTATGGGCGCCTCTCAATAAATCCATTAAATATCGCGCTGAGGTTTACCGTTATATACAGGTTCTTAGTATTCGACGTCACACCATTTACCGTATCTACTACAGTATCACGACGTATGATGGATCAAAACGACGAGGAAACGGTTGTGGTAGAAACCGGAAACCGAGGAATGAAAACTCTGCTTGATTTACCATTAGCGTCATGAATTGTCGCAAACCTACCACCTACTTAATTGTAATGAGCTTTCTAATCAACGTGCAACGTTATAGATACAACCAAGTACGTGAGTGGCAAACCAAACTGAAAACATATCTTTGACAAATACACAGCAAAAATTTAAAAAAAAAAGAGCGCTGACGTATAGTTGTCGTTGATATAATTGTTTATTTGGCGTCCGCTGTTATCGCTGGAACCGGCGTTTTGCTATCAACAATAACGCCGATATCACAGGCAGTTGCAATAATTTGTATTTTAGCAGCAACGACAATTGCTGGTGTTTTAATATCATCACCAAAATATTACTACATATACAAATACAGAATTGCATGAGCATATAATACAGTTCATTCAGCGACGTCTAGAAAACTCAAATATTCTTATTCATGTCACCAGTGCTTAGTGATGGAATAATATCAGAAAGCGAGTGCACATAAATGATTAACATTTGCAACGAGGAAATGACAATATAAGACACTAGGTCTTGTTTAGAAAAAAATTCTACTAATGTCATCATCGGCAGGAACTACTGCCACAGATTGTCGTTAATACAACTCCATCAAAAACAACGATGATATCAGCAAACTCAACAAAACCTGAATTTACGCTAATTTTCCAACTGAATTTCTAATAAAAAGAAATTTCGTTTGCACAATTACGAGTGTATCATAGTTAGCCAAATATGAGATAAAATCCATTCGGTGGGTTGCTAATAATAAATAAACATGATGGTACTCCAGATCGGCGAGTTGTCAGTATTCCAACGGGAAATTATCACATCAAACAAATACATGATGAAGTTGAGCGCAATACAAAGTCTGTTACAGGAAAATAATAAAACAGCCATTACTGTTCATGGACCTACATTATCAGCTACAACTGAAATAAACTGATATTATACCTTTACTTTGTATAGCCACTGCTATCTTATGTACAAGTCCCTTTCTTTTAGGACAGTCTTTTTGAACATGATCCCATGCATTACACAAGTAACATTGCAGACGCTGAATACCTGGATTCCTAACTGACCTATTTACCTCAGCTGATTTCACAAGCTCCCTAGGCATCGGTCTTGCAGACTGGTTTCCAGACTTAAAATCTTTTGAAACCACGTTCTGGGTTCCCCCATGAGCTTCGGCAAAGAAATCGGCTTGCTTAGCCATATCTTTTACGTTTGTGAAGACTTTCTCCTTCAGAAATTGATCTAATTCTCGCCCAACTATATTAAAAAATTGATCTCTGAGCAAGAAATCAGTCAACCTTTCAAACGTTTTCACCGCTTTGCCGCATTCAATCCACCGCTCAAAATAGTTCGCAATTCTAACGGTGAACTGACCAAAGGTTTCTCCCTTATCGGGCTTGCTATACCTGAACTTTTTACGAAAACCCTGTTCAGTGAGCTCGTACCTTTTGAGAAGTGCTTCCTTTAGGACGTCGTACTTAAACACATCGTCTCTCGGAAGTCGTGAGTATACATCCAGCGCTTTACCTTATTAATGGAGCACTAAGATGCAGTGCCCAGTCATTTTGACTGCACTTCTGGTTTTCGGCATACCGCTCAAACCGATGAAGATAACTATCCATGTTATCTTTTTCATCGTCAAAGGGAGGTAATTTGGGGCCCCTTAATTTGCTAGAGGCAGACTCGTGTTCTCATTTTCCAGCTGTTACTAATTCTACCTTACGCTCATGATCCCGTTGCTTTGCTTTTTCTTCTAACTCTAACATTTCTACTTTTGTTCGTTTATCTAATTCCATTCGCCTTTCCTCCGCTTCCCTTTCCCATTCTATCCTATCCTTTTCGGCCTGCTTCTCTAATTCTATCTTTTCCCTTTCAAAGGCCCACTTCCTTTCATCGGCTACCCTTTCTAATTCCTGTTTCCTTTCATCGGCTACCCTTTCTAATTACCTTTCTAATTCCCTTGCCCTTACCCTTTCTTCCCTTTCCCGGGCTTGTTCTTCCAGAATAAATTTCCTTAGACTTTCACCTTCATACCCAAATTCTTTGCCTAAGGCAACCAAGTCCTTAAGGATGACATGACAATTGTAATACGAATATATATATATATATATATATATATATATATATATATATATATATATATATATATATATATATATATATATATATATATATATATATATATATCACAGGCTGACCTTATCTTCCTGATGAAGGTAACCAAACCAATGCTTTAAATACGTTTATACTTGACACACGGACCTAGATAAACTAAACAAACATAAACCCCAACTTAAGTATTATCTTGTCAAGAAGGTCACGCTCAAATATAAACATTAAATGTATACTTTCACAAAAATGATTGACAGTTCACTTAATCCAGCGATCCCACTTCTGACACCATTGTAACAGAATTGTTACCGAGAGGATGGTGGATTAAATGAACAACACAAACACAATATGTGAAAGAAAATATAAATTTATGAAATAAATTATTAATGAAAAATAATGATGTATCAACACAATAACTCATGCGTTCAACCCAGAATTACACTCACAGCCATTCACAATACATAAATAAATGAAATATTAATACAAAATAAAACACAGATACAAAGGAATCTCTTGGACTATACACACATCCAAGGAACCTTTACAAAAGTTATATTAACGCAAGTATAAATTACGATAATAAACACAAAGATCAAACTATACTATCGCACGTATGGATTGCGACAACTAGAACGAACATATACATGTATTTAATCAAGTTGCTAACTTTTATTGAGATTCATGCAATGCCTTAAAATACTATTGTGATTTGAAGTAACCATGTAAATACAACAATGTATTCAATTGTACTACAATTGCAACACACACACGTGTCCCGACCCTGTATAACCATACGATTCACAACTGTTGAATCGCCGCCCAGTTTCTCCAAAAACCTAGGGTTGACTCCTACCTTTTATCGGTCACTTGCCCTTCACGGATCCACCACAGTTATACGTACAGACAGCATACAGCATCTACTAGAACCAACGTTCTCAAATACCTAGATGCCACCCCGGATGTTTACAATTCTAGACAGCTCCGACACTAGGACTTCTAGATTTCCGGATATTTACACGTCACGACAGATGTAGACGGACAGACAATCCGACAAACAGAGATGATCCGCTAAAATATCAGCTATAATTTCAGCTACGATATCAGAGATGTTATCAGAGATGTTCCGCAACAAATCATCTACAATTTCAGCTACTATCTCAAAGACGTTATCAGCTACAATAAAGAAACCAGACTAATAATATTTGTCTCAAAAAATAATCTAAACCTTAGATTACGCTATTGCATTTAAAGTCTAATAGTGACTAGTAATTCCAAATATTTCACGTTTAAAATCTGCATTGTAATAAAGGCATCATTATATGAAATGATAAACTGAATACAAATTCACAATAAAACGAAATATAAATTTAACACTCACCCCATTGGCTGGAGAATGAATGACGAGCTATCTTTCCTGTGATAAGATACTTTTGGTCCCGTAATATTTATCAGAAATATTCTGCCTTATATACCCTCAAAAAGGTGAGCAGAATTCACGGCAACATTACCGTGCACCCCGTGATTCTAATGTTTCTAATGTTCCGGACTTCATGTAATTCGAAGTCAGGCACATGCAAATCGTTACACGCCGCTTACCTTGGAGAAAACCACTTATTCACCCCAGGTAACGCATGTACGACGAAACAACAAAAATGGTGAGATTAGTTTGTAATTCAAGAGAAAAAAAATAAATTCAATTTTCGCCTAATTCTGTGACACAATTATGCCGTTGATATATATATATATATATATATTTAGATTTTTACATTGAAGCTATCACACAAGAAATATTACACAATATTCCTCATAAGAGAGGTTATAGTAATATTTCTAAGAAAGAAATGGAGTCTTTACATAATTTAATTAATGACGAGAGTATAGTTATTAAAAAGGCTGATAAATCAAATAATATTATTATTATGAATCAGGAAGACTATGTTAAAGAAGTTGAACGTCAATTAAATGATGAAAAGTACTATCAAAAAGTCGATAAAGACCCTTCATTAGAAATTAAATCTAAAATTTCCACATGCATTGATGAAATATCTAAGAATAATAGTTCCGTATATGAAGAATTTGATACTTTTCCTCTCAAAATACGTACACCTCAGTTCTACATATTGCCCAAAACTCATAAATTTCCTGATCATACATTACCTTTAAATTATCCAGGACGACCAATTATATCAGGTTGTAATTCATATACAGAGAACTTATCCAAATTTATAGATAGTATTTTGCAGCCTTTAATGAAATCGCTTCCTTCATATATTAAAGATACTACTGATTTCATAAAAAAGTTGAAGTCTATTCCACAACTATCTCATAATTCCCTCCTTGTATCTTTAGATGTTACATCATTGTATACAAACATACCGCATGCTGATGGTATTAAGGCGTGTAAATATTTTCTTGACAACACTCTTAATAATAACAGACTATCGAGTGAAGATATTTGTAAAATAATAACTCTTATCTTGGAAAATAATAATTTCCAATTTAATGGTACTAATTACATTCAAATAATGGGTACGGCAATGGGTAGTCCTATGGCTCCTTCATATGCTTCCCTTTTCATGGGTAAATTAGAAAAAGATTTTCTTGAAAACGAGAATTTTAAGCCCACTGTTTGGCTAAGATTTTTAGATGATATATTTATGATCTGGAACCACTCAGAAGAAGATCTACACAAATTTATTAATAGCCTAAATAATTTTCACCCCACAATTAAATTTACTTACACTGCATCCACTACGCATGTATCCTTTCTAGATGTAAATGTGATGAAAAATCCTGATAATACTATCTCTACAAATGTTCACGTAAAAGAAACTAATATCCACCAATATGTGGAATATTCGTCTTGTCATCCCAGGTCATGTAAAAACGGCATACCTTATAGTCAGGCGAAAAGATATCGACGTATCATTTCAGACGATCATCAATTAAAACATTCTTTAAATGAATTAAAAACATATTTCATAAAAAGAAATTATCCTATACATGTAATAGAGTCTGCTGTAAGTAAAGTCTGTATTCTTACCCAAAATGATGCTTTAAA
The DNA here is from genome assembly GCA_029339505.1 of Unio delphinus. Taxonomy (NCBI): domain Eukaryota; kingdom Metazoa; phylum Mollusca; class Bivalvia; order Unionida; family Unionidae; genus Unio; species Unio delphinus. Next base: position 1,612,684 of record JAQISU010000335.1, read on the forward strand.
TACAGCAGAATGTACGAAAGATAAAAATATAATTCCTTTCATAATACAATATAATCCATCTTTGCCAAATATAGGCCTTATAATTAATAAATATTGGACTCTCCTTAACTTATCAGAAAATAACAGCGTCAAAACACTTTACAAGAGCAAGCCAATTCTTGCTTATAGAAGACCTAGGAATTTACAAGATCTTTTGATCAGAACTAAACCGACAAAAAAGTTTCAAGGATGTTTTTCGTCATCTAAATGCAACAGACGTAGGTGCTCTCAATGTGCAAATATTACAGAAAGTACCTATTTTAGTAGCTCTAATACTAAAGAAATGTTTTCTCTACGTTATAACACTGATTGTATATCAACTGATGTAATTTATTTGATAACCTGTAAAAAATGTAACATGCAATATGTTGGACAAACACTTCAACAAGTTTCTAAGAGAATGAATAATCACCGCTTTCATATAAAAAATTATATGGATCCTCAGTTCTCCTCTAATGTTTCAATGCATTTTAATACAAATAATCACTCTTTAAGGGATTTTTCTTTCATGCCAATCGATATTGTGCACGGAGAAATGAACAGACTCATTAAAGAAAGTTATTGGATTAATCGGTTAGATACTGTTTATCCTAATGGCCTTAATACTAAGGCATTATATAAAATTGTATAGAATTTTAGTGGATGATTTGATATATTGTATTTATTTATATGTATATATGTATGTATATATATATGTATGTGTATATGTATGTATGTATGTATGTATGTATGTATGTATGTATGTATGTATGTATGTATGTGTATGTATATATATGTATGTATATATGTATATATATATATATATGTGTATATATATATATATGTATGTGTATATGTATATGTATATATGTATATATGTGTATATATGTATATGTATGTGTGTGTATATATGTATATATAATATCTAGTTATATGTATTACTGTTAGTCTCTACATTATAATCTCACTCTCAGTTTTCATTAGAGACTCATGCATCATTCTGATCCAGTTGTACATATGATATTTGTATAATAAAGAATATAAATTATGATATTATGTCAATTACGTAATTATTGACATATAGACGTCATCCGCTTCTTTCAAAAGCATGACGTTATGTTAATGACGTAATTGTTTATAACTTTATAGACGTCATCAGTTTCTTTCAAATAAAGTTTGTGCCTGAAGAAGCATAAATGCGAAACTAGTCGCACAAGTTTATCGGCGTTTGTGTTGTTTTTTCATCCCCTATATATATATATATATATATATATATATATATATATATATATATATATATATATATATATATATATATATATATTAATTATCAATGCGAGGCGTGTTAGGATGGCCTGAAATTCCGCCAGAACATCAAGGATCACCAACTCCAAACAAAAACAAAATGAATGCCTACTAACAAAGAAATATTCATAAGACGTAAAGATTATCGAAAAAGATAATTGGAAAAAATGAATACTTGACGGTCTTATATTACCTCAGACTGATAAACCATTCTTCTTTACAAGATCGGATTGTAAAGATACTAAGAAAAATTGACTTATTTATTTTTATTCATTCAGATAAAATCGATAAATTAGCTATAAACGAAGAACTAATTAGTACTCATAGATGCCAAATAATGGATTTGTTTTACGTAGATACAACATGAATGAAATGTTTGACGCGGATACAACATGACATAAAAGTTTTACGTAGATGCAACATGATAGAAATATTTTACGTAGATGCGTGATATAAATTGGCACCTGATAGAAAAGATCGGAACATGGAATGACACCTAATCGGGAAGATCGGCACACGGAATGACACCTAATTGGGAAGATCGGCACACTGAATGACACCTAATCGGGAGGATCGGCACACGGAATGACACCTAATCGGGAAAATTGGCACACGGAATGACACCTAATCGGGAAGATCGGCACACTGAATGAAATCTGATCGGAAAGAACGGCATACTGACTGTCGTCTAATCGGGAGAATCGGCACACTGACTGTCATTAACTCCAGATCATAATAAATACTGAATTCACAACTATTCCATGCTTTTAAAGATCAGCACAATGACTGGAACCTGGTCGGTGTAGATCGGCACCATGACCTGGCACTTGAGCGTGAAGTGCACCGCCATTGACTGCAACTGATAGTGAAGTGTAGGGTCGTGGACTAGCACCTGATTGTGAAGTGAGGTGTCATTGACTTGCACCTGGTCGTGAAAGGCGGCGCTATGGACTGGTATCTGGTCGTGAATGTAGGCGCCATAGACTGCAAACTGGACGTGAAGAACAGCGCCATGGAGCAAAATTTTACAAATCAGCTTTTCCTTCCTTGTATGGCCCTGGTCACAGCGGCTTCCATCCCCATACAGACATACAGACGGCCAGATCGACGTTTTTTTATATCCGCACATACATATGGACAGACAGCTGCAACAAAACCAAACTGGTCATAATAACAGGTAACAAATTAAAATCTAGAGAAACATGCTATTAAATTAAACTTGTAATAATTCACTAGTTCACAACGATTCAAATCCGTGTAGTAGTAAAGGCTACATTTTACGCTACGTCATTGAAAAATGAATATGCTTCGCATTTAAAAAAAATTAAAATGTAACACTTCTCCATATGACTGCATAAAAAATGGAGAACGTACACTCCTTGACAAGATTCAAAAAACCAATTTGTCAATTAAATTAGATATTTGCCTTACATCTACAGGAGAGCTGAATATTAGTAATTGTTTTAACAACAAACGTGCATACCTTTCTTTTTGTGTCTCTAGACGCAAGTGATCTACGACGAGATACATGCTAGTTCAGTCGCTTAACTATAAAAACAATTATCCACCCTGGGTAACATTGTACGCATGTACGACCAAAATGACCAAATCGTTCTAAGGCGAAACCAAGTTAATTTTGCCTTTGTTCAATTAACTAGTCGTCACCATACAGTTGCGATACAGAATTTCCGCGTCAACTGTACGCAGCATTTGAACCTATTTCTATGGATTTAGTACGTACAATGATTTGGAAGAGTTCACCAATTACAACATCATTGCTGCTGGAGTGCTTAGATCCAATATTGCTTTCACTAATTAATGTTATTAATACCTCCCATCATTTTTCAAAAGTGCCACTGTAAAGCCTCTGATGACGAAACTAACACACGACAATAATGATTTATATAACTACCAAATAGTTTTTAATCTCCGGTTCATATCAAAAGTCTTAGAACAAGTTGCTCTAACCCAACGTGTATCTCGTAGAAATTCAAACAGTTTGCTTAGAAATGTACAGTCTGCATATCGCCCTTGACAGAACACTGAAACTACTCGTCTGGAAGTAGTCGATGACATTCTCTCTTGTTTGGATAGATGTAAGATCAGTCTTCACCCTCCTTGATTTGTCTGCAGCATTCGGCACAACAGACCATGATATATTCCTTCACCGTCTCCAGCATGTATTTGGCATTCACAATACAGCTTTACTGTGGTTCAAGTACTAATAAGTCAATTTTACACAAATTGTGTCCGCAAACGGAATACACTCCAACCCAGTTGATTTAGGTTGCGGAGTTCCACAGGGGTTTGTTCTTGGACCTGTTCTCTTCATTATATAGAACGCTGCCGCTTTCAAGTGTCATAGATCATCATCTATTGTCTCACCAATTGTTCGCTTATGATACTCAAATATATAAATATAGCCCACCCAACTGAAGTTGATGCTACCATATAAGTTGTAGAAAGGTGAATTTCCGATGTGAAGTCATGGATGAATGATGATAAAACTGGGAAAATTCTTTTCAAACCACATAGACTTTGTCAGTCACATCCTGTCCCCCAAACAATACATATCAGCAACACCATCTTTGATTCGCAGTCAGTACGAAACATATGTGTTACTCTCGACAGTACTCTCACCTTGCACCATCATGTCGTAAACATGTCCAAGGCTGCATATCTTGAGCTGAGACGCATCAGCTTCATTTACAAATATCTTTCAGTTGATGCAACTCAAACAGTGTATTTTTATTAGTATTTTCAAGAATGGACAATTGTAACTCAATTCTGTCTGGTACTTTCAATATCTACTCCAAGAATTCAAAACACAGCCACTCAGATCATTCTTAATATACAACGATCGGAGCACACCTCCCCGCTGTTTTGTACCCTACATTGACTATCCATTCGATCCAGAATCAAACACATAATTTGTGCTCTGTGCTAAATGCCACTGACGAACTATAGTCCAATATACTATTCCGATCTCACTCATGTGTACACACCAGCAAGATACTTACGCTCCTCTTCTGACTATTGTATATACACTATTCCCACCATGAAAACGAAATCATATGGACAATTGTCTTGCATACCATGGCCCAGCAACGTGGAACGAATCTCCCATTGAACTTAGACGCAAAGGCACAGTGATCCCTTTCAAAGGTGCTCTTAACACTCACCTATTTCGACTCCAAGAACAAATTAAATACCTAATGATGATAATTATTATTATACTTTCATAATCTTCCTGCATTACCTCTTGTTGGCAAGTTATTAAACATTGTAGAAAGCTTCTCAACCAATAGGTTTCACAAAGAAATAACGGTAGTGCTAAGCTCGAATAAATTTTGAAATTTAACTTTGTAATTACTTGAGTATATTTGTGCATACACATAATGACTAATTACGTAACTCTGAAAATATTTTTGAGTAGAATAGTCGTTTATGAGTAGAGTAGTCGTTAGTCTAAAGTAAAATTCGGTCATAAACGCTGAAAAATTACATATTATCAGTAAATAACCACTACTGTTTTTACCGACATCGTCTACTTCACTGGAAACCAATGTTCGAATCATACTCACGATACTGGTGTATTATAAAATTCGATGTAAACCGTGATAAATTCCTATACAGATTATAATAATGAGATTAACGATGGAATGCTTGCGTCAATTCCAACGAACACCTATCTTTTTCATTACCATGATCCATGACAAAATAGATCAAAATCGCATTAAAGATGATAGTCTGGTTTTACATTCCTTTGCTAAGAAAGACGAGAACGATCTCCCTTCTCGTCGTCATATTTATTCCTTTACATAAACATTTGTTATTAAGACAAGACCCATCGAGGTCAAGGTTTCTTGTGAAAATTACATGAAAATCAGATTAAATACTTTGGAGGTAAATCCCATAGGTAAATAATAATAATAATAATAATAATAATAATAATAATAATAATAATAATAATAATAATAACAATAAGTCTCGAATTTCGAATAGACAGTACACAGTAAGGTTGAATGTGCCGAGCTTAAAGATTTTATCGAATTTAGATCAGGGGAGTATTTGGGAAAGTTCATTTCGATTCTTATTCTTAATTGCTTCCATGTCAGTGTTAAAACTTCCAAGGGGCTAGTGTTCCAATCCAATGAAATTGACGGGTATTCTAAACCAGGTTTGAGAAAGAGATAGCTGAATTTCTGATCCGTTTCAAATAGTCGTTATTCAAAGGGAAAAGTTATACAACATAGTTCAGATATTTGGACTGAGGAAACAAATGTTTGTCTTAGGAAAAAAATTGAGAAACCACTGCTTATGATTGGGCGAATGAAATTAAGGAATACCTCTTGGAAATAATAGGTATTTAAAGTGACAACCTTGGTAGAAATTCTTTAGTCAGAAGGGAAAGAGGGTTCGGTTCCTTGGGAACCCTAAGAAAGAATAGTGCTTTCCTCGTTTAACAAGGGAGGGAGAATTCTATAGTTAACAGTATTAAGGCACGCATTTTTAATTTCACATAATATTGTATTTTTGTTTTTTGTTTTTTGTTAATGCAATTTGTTTATATGACTAGGTTCCATATTATGTATCGTTTATTCAGTTTTATGGAAATGTGTTGATGCTATGGATGTTATGCAATATATCTTATTCAAGTTCATGGAGGGGTGTGATGCTATGCAATCTATCTTTTAATTTTACAGCTCTTAGTTCATTAGCAAAATTGATTACCTGCGATCCAAATGTTCATTTGTGCAAGATTGATAGGGTTATATGATATTAATTATCGGGATCTAATGATAACTACTTATTATGTTATCTTAACTAATGTTTAAATAATATGGACGTGAGTAAGGATCTGGCAATTTTATACAATAGTAATCGAACATGTAGTAGTATACGGTAAGTTTTTGATAGAGGTCACGTGGTCATTTAGGGCAAGGTACTATCGTAGGTAGACTTTACGCAGTGTCTAAATGGAGAGTATTCTCAGTAACGTAAAATGCAGGAATTTTATATACGTCTTGAAAGTGGTACATATAGCGATTTAAGGATAATTTTGTCCTTGTAAGAAACAGTTTTCCGAGGGAGAGGGAAGAGACGAGTGAAGTCTGAAGGGGAAAAGTGGCGAATAAACAGTATAATCTTGAAGGTCCAAGAAGAACGAGGCAGTCGGAAAAGGAAGACTCTAGGAAACGGGAAACTTTGGAACACAGTCGATGGGAAGGTTATGTAATCAGTCGTGGACATTGCGCTCTTTTCACCACTCGTTATGATGATGTAATAAATCCAAATTTGACACTGCTAATACATACTGTTATTATAATTTAAGTTGAAACTATCACTATTAATTTGTTTGATTAATCTTTTTTTCTTGTCAAAGGGGGCTCATATTGCATTATTTCTTCCCAATAATCTTGCTCAGTTCTCTGTTGACATTCTATCTTTCACTCACACCGGGTCATAATATCGAGAGAGATCATTCCCGAGATAACGTATCTAACTCCAATTAACTATCCCCTCTTAATATGAGGGAGACGTTTTAACAAATAAAAATAATAAAAATAACGAAGACTTTGCATAGCGCCAAATCTTCAGCTTTTTACGTAAGACCCTTCATACTGAAAATAGCAATGTGAAGATAACTGACTGAACTTGCGAGAACATTTAATGACACAAGGTCATTGATTTAACGTTTTATACATTTATGTCACATAACTTATATTAGAGATGTACAAAATGATATGATAACGTAATAAACGTTGTACTTATTTGCTGATGACTGCGCCCTCAATACTGGCTCAGACGTCGGCCTGTAATGCAGCGTTGACAAGTTCACCAGCTCCTGTTAAAGCTTTGGTCTCACCGTCAGTACCAAGAAGACTTAAGTCATGCAACAGCCGGCTCCTGGAAAACCATATGTTGAGCATAAGATCATCGTCAACGGCCAATAACACAACGTAGTGGGCCGCTTCATCTACCTTGCAACACACTGTCCCACATCATCACTATTGACGACGTGGTGAACCTTCGCATTGTCAGAGCCAGCTCAAAGTTCGGCAAATTGTATGCCAACGTCTGAAATAGAAGAGGCAACCACATCCAGACTAAACTAAAGGTCTACATGACAGTTGTGATCCCCACGCTACTTTATACATGCGAAACGTGGACAGTGTACAAACGCCACGCCAGGAAGATGAATCAATTTCACTTCACAAGTCTTGGGAAAATCCTCAACATCAAGTGGCATGACAAAGTTCCAGACACTGAGGTCTCCCCAGCATCCACACCATCCTGACACAGTGCCCGCTACGCTGGGAGGGACATGTTGTACGCATGTCAGACCACCGGCTGCCTAACAGGTTATTCTACTGGGAGCTACAGCAATGACAGCGATCCCATGGAGGTCAGAATAAATGCTTTAAAGACAATATGAAAGCTGCATTGAAATCGTTCAACATAAACCTTGAGTCTAACTTTATTATAATAATTATATCTACCCTAATTAATAAATAATGAAGTCAAACAACATTAATGTTTAAAACACGTGCAATGTCTCCTAAATATGTGATTGGATCTCGGTTGTTGTAGTCGGTCACCATAGTGTGCAACGCCTCGTTGACGCGAATGTATGTTTTCTATTTCTTCCCAGCCGTTGTTCCAAGTTCCAATTGACGATGAAGAAGTTGAGTGCTGTGTTGTTCCTGTTGTAGTTTCCGTGCAAGTTTGGTCGTGGTCGGATGCGCGAAACCGACAACATTGTTGAATGCATTGTGCCAACCCTCGATTGCGTTGTTGCTGCGGGGCAGGTTGTCGATTACTCTAGAAAATTGACTCCAAAGTTGAATTGAGAATCTGGGTGGCCCTCTTCTTGCTCTTCTTAATCTACCAATGAAGTTATCTTCCATGTAATCACAGATAACATCTATGTCACGGTAAGATGGATCTTCGAGTAAATGTTCAAACAAATCAATAACATCCTGTGGTGGAACGAATGACAGAGCAAGAAGTCGTTTGACAAGAAGTGCGAAATCCGGTTCATTACTGTAACGTTCCGAGAATCCTTCCGCTTGCAATTTCCTCCAAACGCATTGACCGAAGTGAAACATGCATCCGGTGATTGTTGCTGCGGGGAATGAATTCTGGAATGCTCTAATTGCTGCTAGTTCAAAATCAACCATAATTGAATCTGGATTCAGACCTGCTTTCAATATCAGAATTTCCTGAAGCAGATGTTGATATGCTTCTTCTGTTCTTGAAGATAGTAGTGCATATACTACCGGGAAAACTTCGCCAATAATAAAACCATGAATCGTGTATAGTTGGTCATATCCATTTGGACTCACTCGAAATGTTCCATCTGCAAACCAGTGCTGACATCTGGAAAGGAATTCCAAATCATCATCAGCTGCGAAGATGATCATGTCGTCTCTCCTAATACGGATGAAAGGTCTGTTGCTCTGCGTCAAAGAATATCTCATGATGTCATCTTGATCGTTTGGTCGCACCTTCTGACGATGTCGTCGTACATCTCAAGCCAATGTTGTTCGTTTTGGAAGTAGATGCGCTGCTGAAACTGGAACATTCATTAATTCATTCTGAACAATTTATCGTGTTGTTTCTTCAGTTGTTTCACCTCTTCTTTTCATGCCGGCTCTTGCTCTTTCGACCTCTACTTGACCATGAGTTACCGTGTGGTTGTGAGTTGCAACTTCATGAACAATTTCATCATCTTTTGTGTGCCTCGCGCTGTACATGTTCTTTTTTCATAGCGCCAAAGGCTTTTTCCATCATTGCTCGCCGAATGCTTCGTAAAAAAGTAACCTTGAACGATAAGCTTACGATTTCCTTTCTGTGATGTAACGAATTCTAACATTGTGGTAATATTTTAAATTTTAGTTTCTGGAAGTGTTTATATATAGTGTAACGATATTCATGGGGCAAGCCCAAAATTTGAAATCCAGCTCATGCTCCAATTACAGCATTAGCAATTAATTTATTAAGGCGACACAAATAGTCATCTGGTAAAGTTAATTTTAATTTGCATAGCTGTTTTTGATTTGAGGCCAATACGTACTCAACGGGCTGAAACTAAACTTGCTTTGGCACTTAACACTGACCGCGCCGCGACGAGATAGGTAATTAAAATGAGAGGAAATGACGGCGCTGAGATAAAGTAGCGTAGATAACAATAAAGAAGAAAAAGAGACAAAACGAATATTGTTTTCATTAATACTGTTTTCAATGGTTAGTTCCCCTTGATTATTCACGAAAGAATGTTTTTTTCCGGAATTTATTTCTCCGTGCCATTATGTCCACTGACATTTTGTCCACATGACATTTTGTCCCTGCTATTTTGTCTGTGCCATTTTGTCTTTGCCATTATGTCCGCTGACATTTTGTCCACATGACATTTTGTCCGTGCCATTTTGTCCGCGTACATTTTGTCCGGCCACCCTATAACACCATGATGTTATGCAGAGTGTAATATAATATGATGAAGTAATACAGGGTGTACTATAACTAGTTTTGTTGATATTAGCACAGGTAATCAAATAATATCACAACAAAACGAATGTCTACTCAGGTCATCAAATAATATCCCAGCAAAACTAGTGTCTGCACAGGTCATCAAATAATATCCCAACAAAACTAGTGTCTGCACAGGTCATCAAAAAATATCCCAACAAAACTAGTGTCTGCACAGGTCATCCAATAATATCCCAACAAATCTAGTGTCTGCACAGGTCATCCAATAATATCCCAACAAAACTAGTGTTTGCACAGATCATCAAATAATATCCCCATAAACGCTATTGTTTGCACAGATCATCAAATAATATCACAACTAAACTAGTGTCTGCACAGATCATCAAGTAATATCCCCAAAACAACTAGTGTCTGCACAGGTCATCAAATAATATTCCAGAAAAACTAGTATCTACACAGGTCATCAAATAATATCCCAACAAAACTAGTGTCTACACAGATGATCAAATAATATCTTAACAAAACTAGTGTCTGCACAGGTCATCAAATAATATCCTAACAAAACTAGTGTATACAAAGATCATCAAATAATATCCCAACAAAACTAGTGTCTGCACAGGTCATCAAATAATATCCGAACAAAATTATTGTCATCACAGATCATCAAATAATATCCCAACAAAACTAGTGTCTGCACAGGTCATTGATCGCTTTTCAAAACTTACATTTTCAACGACTTTTTAGCGTAAATTACTCTTATGTGGTATTGTTTATTAAATGTATAAATTTCTTGTTACAAAACGTACTCCTAGCAATAGTATGCTAATACACTATTTCCTCTATATTTTTACAGTTGCAAGTAAAGATATTTAAAGGAACAGGTTTCACGGAGATTAGAATCCTAAATGTCAGTTAATATAGGTCAAATGCCTGACCCATTTATATGTAGATTCATTCCCGCATATCATAAAGTACCTGCAGATTTATTTCGCTGTTATTGTACAAAAACATAATAATCATCATTTTCGCATTGTATTGGACTGAACGCCATGCATATTTCATTTTTATTCCGACACTATAACAAAATATTATACCAAAATGACTATTGGCACTAATACTATTACTGTTACGACGACTAGAACAAAATGATAGAACAAACTACTGCCTCTACTATTACTACTATCACGACTACTACGTATGAAACAAAACAATAAGAGGAGGAAATATCGCTTATTTTACAAGTACGTGGACTACTACCACTGCAACCGAAGCATGTTGAACACAGCATTACAAAACAAAGCTAATACAGCTACTACTATTGTTTCTAATGCTATTAACATTACAGAAACTTAAATTAAATTTATCAAAATCAACAACTACTACAACTACTGCTGCTGCTGCTACTACCACTGCAGCTAGAGCTACATTTAACCATGAACGAAGATGATGATAAAGAAGACAACGTTAAAGATGAATATTGTGACTATAAAGAGCATAAAGAAGAAGATAATTATGATGGTGATTATAATGACTATAGTGGTGATGAAGTTTACAATGATGATGGCAATAAAGCAAGGAATTCGACGCAAAACATCTTCCGAAAAATGGACAAGTACAAATTGTATTCTAGTATATGGCAATGTAGATGTCATGGTGTTTGTTAAAACTATAAATTATATTAGTAGTGATGTTTTCAATATAGTTCAACTTGATTGTGGGACTACTAAATTATGCATATTGTTCGAATAGGCAAGAAGAAGCTGTAATATTGGTTACCTTGGTTATCTAACTAGATTCGAAAATAGAAAAGACTACACCTGTACCTTGACTTGAAGACTGATGTTTCACTTATGTAGTTATTCATTACAGTATCTTAGCGCATGTGTGCCATTGTTTAAATAGTGTGAGAATATTAACCAGTAAGTGGTGAATTGACGAGTTAAAATACAACAGTTTTCTTTTTAAGTTTTACACAAGAAGAAATACATTTGGTATTTACGCAGGAAAAGGGCATTCAGTACACTAGCCATTCCACTCCAATCACTAGCCATTCCACTCCAATCACTAGCCATTTCACTCCAATCACAAGCCATTTCACTCCAATCACTAGCCATTCCACTCCAATCACTAGCTATTCCACTCCAATCACTAGCCATTCCACTCTAATCACTAGCCATTCCACTCCAATCACTAGCCATTCCACTCTAATCACTAGCTATTCCACTCCAATCACTAGCTATTCCACTCCAATCACTAGCTATTCCACTCCAATCACTAGCCATTCCACTCCACTCCAATCACACTCATCACCGGTTTTAAAAATAAACCTCAATTTAAATTGTAATGGCTGGCAGTTTTAAAAAACAACAACTAGATATTACAATGTAAGTGATGTGAGAAAACGATAAGCTTTGGATCAACTAATCTATCATAATAAAATACGGTTGGCACAAAGTACACGTACATTATTTTCAACCTAAAAAAACAAGGACTCCAGCACATGGCGAGTTTAATAGTATTGTCAATTAGAAAAAGGGAAACAAACTCAAGAAGCAAACAATGACGAGTCAGATATATTAGGCAAAAAACTATACCAATAAAGGTACTGCGTTTTCCATTTATCGCTCACGGTCGCAAAATGCTTGTTTTTTCTTGCTGCCAGTATGACGTTTGTTGCACCATTCAATCAAGCGCAAACTTGCTTTATAACACAGTCATGTTTTTACTGTAAAACATAATTACTTGTTTGTTGAACATATATGAATTAGAAACTATGTACTATTGGCTAATAACCAATAATATGATATAATTCACACTTAAGTATATATTACATCATTCAAAAAAGCCCGATTGCGAAACTTGCATTATCTTTTATATATGTTCGTGTCACTGATAGAGTTCTTTTTAATATTGTACGTATTGCTCTATTTAAAAACTGATCCAATGACTTACATCGTTAAGGTATGCCCTAAATCATACGTGTGTGCGAATGGAAGGCCTGGGTGGTGATAGCGACCGAGCCAGGAAAGTGGGTTAAGAGCATGTGTTTGACTAGAAAGAGAAATGTCAGTATGGTGTCTGATTATAAGACAAATGTCAGTATGGTGTCTGATTATAAAGAGAAATGTCAGTATGGTGTCTGATTATAAAGAGAAATGTCAGTATGGTGTCTGATTATTAAGAGAATTATCAGTATAGTGTTTGAGTATAAAGATAAACGTCATAGTGTAGGCATAACATACTGATGCAAGGATGCATTCTCTCTCTCTCTCTCCGATCTTCTTCTCACTGGCCTTTGACTGGATCATGCGCCGCACTACAGAGGGCAAGAGACAAGGAATACAGTGGACGTTGACTTCAATGCTGGATGACCTGGACTATGCCGACGACAGCGGGTTGCTGGCAAGCAGGCACCAGGATATCCAACAGAAGACACAACAGTTGTTACAGACAGCAAGCGTCATAGGTCTTCCAGTCAACATAGGGAAGATAAAAGTCTTGAGGAAGAACACTAGAGTGGGCAACCAATCACCATCAACGACCAGTACCTGCAAGAATTAGACGATTTCGCGTACCTGGGCAGTAAGGTCACCACGGATGGAGATTGCACAAGGGAATTCGTCACAAGAATTAGCAAGGCCAATCAGACCTTCGCAATGCTGAAGCCCATCTGGAGGACAAGAAACCTCAGCGTCCACACGAAGATCCTTATCTTCAAGAGCAACGTGTTGAGCATCCTTTTGTACGGGTCAGAGTGCTGGAAGTCCACTGCTAACATAGAACGCAAGCTCGAAGTCTTTCAAACCATGTGCCTGCGACGGATCAAGAGGATCTTTTGGCCAAACATGATCTCGAACGAGGAACTGCGGCACAGAGCGGGTGCAAGCACCATCTCTAAGATCATTGCAACTCATCGATGGAAAGGGCTCGGCCACGTCTGCAAAATGCCCCCGACTCACTACCAAGGGTAGCACTGAGATGGACCACACAGGGGAAAAAGAACCGTGGCAGACTCAAAGAGACCTGGCGACGAACCGTGGAGCGAGACCTTAAGACCAAAGGCCTCACCCTGCAGACCCCCCCCCCCCCCCCGCAACAGCTACCGACAGACCGAAATGGTGATCCCTTGCTGTTGCCTGAAGCACCAGATGGCACAGAGAGGATATATATATATATATATATATATATATATATATATATATATATATATATATATATATATATATATATATATATATATATATATATATATATATATATATATGGAATATTATACATAGTACAATAATTTAGTATTAAAGAGTTGTGTGAACGCGCTAGGTTGCTGCATATTATAAACTATTTTTGTCGAATTCTAAGCCAGTGGAATAAAAATTAAAATACTATGTTTTATACATTCTTGAAACAAAAATAATTTACAAAATGGAAAAAACAAATAAAAACATCAAAGTATGTCACTTCTTCGTGCGATTTGGAAACTAGTTCCCCACACAATCAAACTCAAGATAAGATCTTATCTGACTTTATAATCATATTTAGAGATTTATTAAGGCAAACAAAAATGAAAACAATCGTGTGTGTATAATTGAAAATCATTGAACATTTATACACATATTGTTCAGCTTCAGCATCGATGACGTTTCTTTTTCTTTATTCGCATATCCATTCAAGATAAGTCGCTAAGCAAATAATAATAATAATAATAATAATAATAATAATAATAATAATAATAATAATAATAATAATGAGGAATTTGTATAGCGCCTAATCTTTCAAAGCTCTAAGCGCTTTACACCATCAATAATGACATGACTACACTACAGAGCAACAAATGACAAAAACAATGAAATTGGAAAACATGCTGAAAACACATAAGATACAACACACGATTAGGTCGCTAAGTTTGTCCCTGCAGTCAAAACAGGTGAGTCTTAAGAGCACTCTTAAAAGGGACCACTGTGCCTTTGTGTCTAATTTCAATGGGCAATTCGTTACACGTCACCGGGCTTGGTGTTGAAACGAACGTTGTCCATATGACTTTGTTTTTACCTTGGGAACAATGAGTATACGATTATCAGAAGAGCGTAAGGATCCAGCTGGTGTATACACATGGGTGAGGCTGGATAGGTATGTTGGACTGGCGTCTGTCAGTGAAACATAGCACAGAGAACAAATTTTGTGTTTGATTTTCTGTATCGAATTGATAGCCAATGTAGGGTACAGAGCAGTGGTGAGGTGTGCTCTGATCGAGGTACTCTAAAACTGATCCGAGCAGCTGTGTTTTTAACTTTGTGAAGTTTCTGGAGTAAATATTGTGACGAACCAGACAGAATTGAATTACAATAGTCCAGTCTTGAAAGTACTAATGACCACACAAATGTTTTAGTGGCATCAACTGAAAGATATTTATAAATGGAACTGATGCGTCTCAATTCAAGATATGCAGCCTTTCATATCTTCATGACATGTTGGTGCAATGTGAGAGTACTGTCTAGAGTAGGTTCCGTACTGACTGTGAGAATGTAATGTTGGTGTTGCTGATATTTATTGTCTGAGGTAAAGGATGTGAATGAGAAAGTCTTTGTGTTGTGATCAGAATAGCCTCAGTTTTATCATCATTGATCTGCAGCTTGTTACATGTCATCCATGATTTCACATCAGAAATGCACTTCTCTACTCCATGGATGGTAGCATCAACTTCAGTTGGGTGGCTAGACTTGTATATTTGTGTGTCATCAGCATACAGTTGGTGAGACACTGGGCGATGATCTATGACGCTTGAGAGCGGCTGAGTATACAGAATGAAGAGAACAGGTCCAAAAACGAATCCTTGTGGAACACCACAACATACGTCAACTGGGCTGGAGTGTATTCCATTTGCAGATATAATTTGTGTCCTGTTGATTAAGTAGGACTTGAACCACTGTAAGGCTATATTCTGAATGCCAAATACATGCTGGAGACGGTGAAGTAATATATCATGGTATATTGTGTCAAATGCTGCAGACAAATCCATGAGAGTGAGGACTGTATTCTTTCCACTATCCAAAGCAGAGAGAATGTCATTACAAACTTTCAGAAGAGTAGTTTCCGTGCTGTGGCAAGGGCGATATGCAGACTGTACATTGCTAAAAAGACTGTTTGAATTCAAAGGAGATACAAGTTGAGCTAGAACAACCTTTTCTAAGATTTTTTATATGAATGGGAGCTTAGAAATTGGGCGGTAGTTCTTTAAATCGTTATGGTCCAGTGTTGGTTTCTTCAGCAGTGGCTTTACGATGGCAGTTTTGAAAAATGATGGAAATTCCCCTGATGAGAGAGAGATATTAATAACATCAGTTAGTGAAGGCAATATTGGGTCTAATCATTCAAGTAGCAGTGATGTCGGAATTGGATCAAGTTCACAAGACTTTGGTGCACTTTTCATCGCGATTGTCTGTACTAAATCAATAGAAACAGGTTCAATTGCTCCTAACGGTTGTCGCTGAAATTCTGCATCATAATTGTATGGTGACGAATCAGTTGAAATTGTGTTGTCAAGCGAATCTCTAATGGTTTGTAATTTGTCATGGAAGAAATTTGTAAATTGGTCTGTTAGGTCTAGTGGAGAGAAGGTTGTTGGAAGTGGGGTACATTTGTTCCTTGACATTAGTTTGTTAGTTATCTCGAAGAGCTCTTTGCAGCTGGAACCCTCCGTGATCTTAGTACTGTAGTGGGATGATTTGGCTTTATGGACTATGTTTGTGACGTTCTTCTTAGCGGCTTCGTAGATTTGTTTATGAATAGTGAGTCTGGTGGAAAGCCAAAGCCTCTCTGCTTTTCGGCGATGTATTTTAGCAGTGCGAGGCTGGTCCCTAACACTGCTATACCATGGAGAAGACTTTGTTTTATTGATACTCTGCATTTGGTGGCTGGGGCATGTTTTTGAAGCAATGAACGCATGCAGTAATCAAGTTGTTCCGCTGTTGGATGTAAGAACGTTGTTAGGTTTTCTTGGATGTCATGCATGAATTTGGTTCTATTTATCATACGGAGGTTTCTCTTAGTAGCAAATAGAGGTGGAGGGTTTGGGACTGATACATCGAGATGGCCTACAATGCATATGTGATCCGATGCAAGTTCGTGGGATACAATGGGGGAATGTAGAATATTATCATCAGGTATATAAAGAAACAAGTCTAAAATGTGACCAAGTTCATGGGTAGGTTGGTTATCTGACTGTTTAAGATTGAAAACATGCATGGAATCTAGGAGTTTTGACATATATGGTTTACCAGGACAGTCAAAGTGAAAGTTGAAATCTCCAAGAATAATTAGGTTGCCACATATCCTACTTCCATGCTCTAGAAGATTTGGAAACTGCTCCAAAAAGAAAGATTTAGTCAGCTTGTTTTTTTTCTACTAGGAGGAGGACGGTAGAGACAGAAAAAATGGACTGACCTTTGTTCTAGTGTGAGCGTTGTTTGGACTAGTTCAAACGATGTGTGGCAGAAATTGAAGGTTGTGTTGTACTTAAGGCATTTGATCATGGAATTCTTTGTAATTACAGCAATTCCACCTCCGCGAGAGTTGCGGGGGAACGACTTGATGGAGTAATCGTTGGGTGTTAAATCCGCACACTTAGATTCATCACCTGCTGAATGTAACCAAGTTTCTGTCAGGAAGAAGACGTCAATATTCTGGTCGTTGATAAAATTAACAATTTCTGTGCGCTTTTCCGGTAATCCTACTGATTGAGCGTTGAATAATGCAATACGATATGGTATCCCTGGGATAGTTGACACAACGGTTGATGATTTAAGAGGAATTTGAACGAGGTAATTAAAATTAACGGCAGAATTTTTAAGTTGTTTATCCGTTACGGGCGAAAGGGAGATAACTGGAATTCTTCTTCCTGTTTTACGCCGGCCAGCTTTGAAAGAACGTTTCTTTTTTCGCTTCCGTTTACATTTAAGAAATGATGAATGTATTCCCAGTTCGTTTAGTCTTGAGCATAATGTAGTATCTAGAACCAAGGTGTGGTCATTTAATCCAATTAATGAGATCCGTCGTATTGTAAGCGGTCACGTGACGGCGGTTTATTCAAAAACAAATGACGTCTTAACATTGGGACAAAACAGCTGAGAAAAATTGTAATTGTTCTCGTTTCCAAAACAAGGAGATGAATTAACACATACGAACGGAACAGCCAATGCATGATGAAACACAATAATGTGGACGATGATAGAGAACAAGCACAAATATCATAAATATAGCACAAAATCGGAAGAGCCTATCTCGAGCAGTTAAGCGATGGCGGCCATCTTTCCGGAAGTCCCAAATAGCATAGCGATGGCTGTAAACATAATACAGTTTCATATAATCATAAATTGTACATATGATTTTCTTCCTTTGCTTTATATTTGTCTTTTTTTTACCAGAACAGTATATTTTAACATTTATTCCATTACTTTGTTTTATCAAAAGAACCCAGTTATTCTTTCTGTAATTTAAGTGTCAGATATTTGTGCACATTGTGTGAGGTATTTTTCTAGATATAATCTGTCTTTAAACTGAAGTCATTAAATATCTACAGTTATTTCAAAAGTACGTTCTTTATTGGATTCTTTGAGTTGGGATTCTCTGATGCAACCGAAATTATATTTATTTCGTTATTGAGAGAGAGAGAGAGAGAGAGAGAGAGAGAGAGAGAGAGAGAGAGAGAGAGAGAGAGAGAGAGAGAGAGAGTATTTTGACGTCATGCTTTCAATAGTATGTTTATATGCCCAAAAAAGTGTTCATTCTTTCATAAACAATGAAGAAACCTTGCTAAATTAGAAATGGACAAAGGGGATATAATAATATGCATTGGGGGGGGGGGGATATCTGCAATGAATGTTTAACATAGCAGGTCTATTTCTCGTTATACGACAATGAAAGATGGGTTTTAAATGATATAATATTTAATAAAACAGAACTAAGTACAAACATTATGAAAAACACAAAAATAATTTCATTGAAACATATTATCTAGGAATTATGTGATAATAACACCTCTTTGCCACAAATCTACGCATGTAAAAGTTATTTCACAATTTGCGAAATATACAAACTAGACTATTCGAGTGTCAATAAAATATTAGTAATTGTAATTAGTAATTAGTCAAATTGCTAATAGAAGCATTGTATATGCATACAAACTGAAGATTAAATATTAACTTTAGTTACAGTGAATATCGATTATTTATTCAACGCCTATGAAGATTTGTATTCTGAAAAACCTCATTTTACATTATTCCATTAAATTGTATTACTCCACTTTAATCAGTATTAGAGAGCGACTGGTAAACCAGTAAGAAATGAACATTATCCCCTCTATTATTCATCAATAATAATGTGACGTCCTGAGTCTGTCATTTTGTCTGTCCGTAACTTATTTCTCTCTAAACTGTCTGTTCTTAATTTACATTATTTCTTCCTCTGTTATTATGTTGGCCGTGGAAAAAGGATTTGCAGGATTGTTTATATGCCTTGGCAAAAGGATTTACAGGATTGTTCAGATGCCCTGGCAAAAGGATTTACAGGATTATTCATATGCCCTGGCAAAAAGATTTAGAGGATTGTTCAGATGCCCTGGCAAAAGGATTTACAGTGAAGATTTTAAAACATGTTTGTGACAGCAGCATATTTAATATGTATGACCACATTATCATCATGCAACAATAACAGAAATCCATAATGCAACGTTAGATATCGGTGGGGAAAACGGGGTCCGGTTTCACTAAACATCTTAAGTATGAGGACATTCTCAACCTCAGATCCGTGAGTTTTTGGCCGAGCTGAGATTTCTCTCAGGTGCCGTTTCACTATTCTTCCTCAAATCAACACTTGAAGATCCTCAACTAAGGACGAAGTTTGAGATAATTTATTACACTCTTAAACGACCACACCGGAAGACTCTCTACCTTGGAAGTTAGGGGGCGCTCACCAGTTAATATGTACTTTTCAGATAGTGACGTATGTGAGGTGAAGTTGTTTGCATTTGTAACATGCACAATGGAGATAATGTTGGCATATCTCAATGCTACTTTGATGTAATGTGGCTGATATTTCTTTGGATACTGCATTTGTGAAAATTGTAAATGATCTACGCACATGGTATAACAAAATGGATGCTCCCATGTGCTTGAAAAATTAGCCAGAATTAATCAAAAGTACACTAATTTTAGCAGTTATTAAACTAGGGAAAACGAATTTTGCTGAAGTAGTCAATAGCAGCTTCTGAAAGTGCGATGAACAAATTACAAAATATCTGAAAAGTAAAAAAAGCTATTGGACCATTTTTCTACAATTTACCTCTGAAGTCCAGGGAGTGAAAATGACCATGCGGAGCTAGCAGTTTGTTTACATGAGCACATCTTAAGTTAACCCAAGCTGTATACTCTAGAACCTAAAGTACACCCATCAATCATACATCAAAATAAAGGGAATTGAAAGTTCTTCTCCCAACACCTAAGATATACAAAGTCTTTATTATTATGCCAGTATAACCAGTGAAGAATTCCCAGAAAATTATTTTTCTTTAAAATTCTAACCCATGCAAAGTACGAAACTGTAGAGCGCCACCTTAAGCATATGCTCATCTCTATGGATTCACGTGCGAACTCCCGCTAACTGTAAGTATTTTTGTCGTCTGGTTTAAATTTTCCCTTCCTAGGTAAATTTCAAACATGGAGCAAAAAAAATATAAAGAGATCCGGTAATTGGAACGAAAAAGAAAAAATTATACTTGTTCAGAAAGTATTAGAAAAAAAAAAGATTATTTTTGGAAAACTGAAAGGTTGTGGTGGGGTGGGTGGAGTTACACACTCGGACAAGGAAATAGCGTGGGTTGAAGTGGCAGAGGCTGTTAATGCGTAAGTATTATTCCAACATTTTAAAAGCCCAGTATAATTTATCACTTATTGAAACTTACTATAATTGACTAATAGATGATATGTAGCCTCGAAAATGGGTATCAGTTATATACGTCAAATACTTAACAATACATGTACTAAAATTTAAAGTGTAATTTCTTCATACGATATCGCGGGTTCAACGGTATCGCCGTATTCATCTTTTTTTTGTATTTATCCTGGATAGGGACACATATCATGTAGTTAACGTTTTAAAAAAATGTTATTACTTACAATGAATAGTACATGTAAAATTGATTTTATGGATAAACAGATTAAATGTGAGCACATGGGTATTGCCTTGTTTTGAAATAGTGAAATCCATCTATTTTTAACATAGAATAACATAGAATACCCACCAGCAGTTCTGACATTTAAAATAAACCTGAGGGCCGCTAGTTTGACCGCACTGTTCTATCCGACATCAGCTGTTTTTATCAGCGGTCATGGCCGTATGACGTGTAAGAAGTGGACGCTGCTAATAATGAACACGAATATTTTTTAATAAAAAAAAAAATAAGTTGGGTAAAATAAAATAAATAGAAAATACCTTACCAGAATTCCGGTAAAATCCCTGCTTGACAGCTGATGTTGCCTCTTCTCTGGGAAATTTATGAACTTCTTTGCCTGTCTCATTAAGGCTCTCGCCACTTCAAATATGCATCTGCTTACAGTGGCTACACTCACACCCAAGGGCTCTCCGATGAGCCTGAAGTGAGCGCCAGTATCGAAAAAGCGTAATGCCACAAGCACCTTTTGGAGTGGCGGTAACGCCATGCTCCGCTTCGTAAAAGCCGAATCAAGTTTTTCAGTAACAGTATTTACGACGAATAAAATGGTAAGTCTGGTTAATCTATAGCGAGCGAACAAAACAGTGTCATCAACGTCCATTGGGTTACCTCTGTCCCTTATAATTCTCCTTCTAATCGAATCCTTTGATGACGTCTACGATAACGTCGTTCAAGCGCCATATTTGAGCGTCTCCACTTGAGGGAGCATAACCCTAACCTCAGATAATTGAGAACAGTTCTCAAATTTGAGTTAAGATTTTTCTCATTTGTTCTTTGTGAAGCCGGATTTAAGAAAAATCTCAAATTTTGAGGAAAATATAAAAATCTGAGTTGAAACTCATACTTAAGATGTTTCGTGAAACCGGGCCCGGTTGTTTATAATAATGTAGTTTCAAGTTTGACAAAACCGGTAAAGTGAAGAGATTGGCGATGGTAAGTAACAACAGCTGATCTAGTGTACTTTTCCATTCATTTGTTTCCTTCCTCACTCATTCAAACCTTTTCGTCCAGTGCGATACGGAATAGGAAACCGTGAAAACTCCCTTTTTAATTTTTCAGGACGTAGTGGGAGTGCGTATTCGTCATTTGAGCACGGTAACTTTCATCGCTTTCTTAAAACTGAAATGTTTACAAGTGATTGCGTACTTGTCATCAGAAACTGAAGTACGCTTAAAATCTGAACATTAGTAACATGGTTTTAAATAAATTTACTTGACTATTGTAAAGTAGAAAGGTTTGTCCAATTTACAATTAAACGCAGTCTGTATCATTATGATCACGCAAGCCTTTTCAGAACAAAGCAAAACAGGTAAGATAAAAGAAAACTTATTTTTCGCAAAGATGGCAGTCATACTCGTCACCTTTGTGCCCAATACATTATAAATCATTCGCACCCATGCGACAGATAAATCTAGCTGTTCTGCTAACCTCACTTTTCTTATCTCAATCTAGTCATCTCATACCTTCACTTGCACCCTTTCTTTCTATCTATCTATCTATCTATCTATCTATCTATCTATCTATCTATCTATCTATCTATCTATCTATCTATCTATCTATCTATCTATCTATCTATCTATCTATCTATCTATCTATCTATCTATCTATCTATCTATCTATCTATCTATCTATCTATCTATCTATCTATCTATCTATCTATCTATCTATCTATCTATCTATCTATCTATCTATCTATCTATCTATCTATCTATCTATCTATCTATCTATCTATCTATCTATCTATCTATCTATCTATCTATCTATCTATCTATCTATCTATCTATCTATCTATCTATCTATCTATCTATCTATCTATCTATCTATCTATCTATCTATCTATCTATCTATCTATCTATCTATCTATCTATCTATCTATCTATCTATCTATCTATCTATCTCTATTCCAGACGGCTAAAATACTAGTATTATCCATATATTATCAGTATTATATTACTCAGACAAGACACGCTATATGTTCATTTATTTTTAAATGTACTCGTATAAACTGGGATACAAATCAATTCTAGATTGTACAAAATGTCTCCACCCTTTCAAGTGGCAGTTCAACTGATATTTTCGATTTATTGGCCGAGGCAAATATTACCATGATGATGAATTGGGCAATGACGTCAGTCCTCCACAAATTTTCACTGTGATGCCCAATAAACTGCCAAAAATACAGTATCGCGTTGTCAGTGTCTTTGAAAAACAGTCTTAGTTTTTGACCTGTTATCAAGTTTGTTCCTACATTATTTGACAGTCTTGCTTTTGATGTCGTATCATAAATTGTAAAGATTATTTATCAAGACGACCTCAGGATGTCAACATATATAACCCCCGAATTGTAACATAAGGACCTAAAGAAGTTTCCTAACTTTGCTATTTTCAACATTTGTTGTTTTCCAATTTCATGGTGTTTTGTTTTTTTTTTGTTTGGTATTCATATCATTATAGATGTTGTAGAGCGCTAAGAGCTTCTAAAGATTAGGCGCTATGCAAAGTCCTCATTATTATTATTATTATTAGTAGTAGTAGTAGTAGTAGTAGTAGCAGTAGTAGTAGTATTAAGAACGGAATAAATCGTGTTTGCGTGAATTGAATAACGCCTTAAAATGGGTTTTCCCTCATTTCTGGCGGATACGGACCTAAGACATAAATGAAATGTATAGCAAATAATTAAACAAACAATAACAAACAATCCACAAATCAACAGGCAGTATGAGAAACCATAACGCTTTTAAATTGGTATCTTCTTGTTCGTCCATTGCTACATGTCTGTGGCTTCCTTGTCTTTGGACCTGACCAGGTGGGCGAATCCCTCCGGTGGGGGAAGAATAGAGTGCTTCTCATTCTCTGCCTCCTCTGCAATACCTACATTTGGGATGTTAATCTGGTAACAAAATATAAAATTACTTTGAAAAGTCATTGCCATCATGGAAACTTTAGACAACCTAATCAGATTCATAAAAATAATTTTCGATTGTTGCACGTTAATCACGTAAAACTGGACATCATGGCCATCAAGCTTGTTGTCGAATCTTAATATATACTAAAACACGTGTAATTTGTGGATAATGAATAATTAGAACGTCAGACTCTTGCAATATATTTCAATAAGAGGTATCATTAACATACGCAAGACACTTTGCTTTTTAAACTATAAAATGTAAATATTTGCTTATCTAGATCATCCAAAACACGAACGCACCATCCAATCCCATTTAACTTAGGATATTTTACATATTGTCGTGTCTTTACCTAGATGGTTTTGAAGGTTTCACTAGTATTGTTCTGTGAAGCTTGTTTTGCCAATATTGGCTGCAAGGTTCCTATCATACGTTAGTGAATGACGATATTTCAAGATTTACAGAACTAAATAATTAATGATTATTTTTAAACTTATATTATGCAGTAAACACTTGGTTTGTTTGTTTGTTTGATTAGGATTTTTTTTAACGTAGCTTTAACAATTTGTGAATCATATCGGTACGATGTCTGCAGTGAGGCAGTTAGTGATGTCTAGCACTGGGCATCATGCCGCAGACATGAAGGATGATGTCCCACCCAGTCACATTATCTTGACACCAGGCCGACCAGTCATAACCTCTTAATGCTGTGCGCCAGGCGAGGCAACTGTTAGTGCCATTTTTGTAAGTCTTTGATATGACTCGGTTGTGGATCGAACCCACGACCTCCCGCTTCCGCGGCGGACGCTCTAACCACTAGGCCAATGCAGCGGTAACCAAATTACTGTTGGTAAAGAAAGGAGTAAAATCCATGCTTACGCTACTGCTGGCGGTGGTACCTCTCTTGAGTCGTGTCTGTTCCGTTATGGGGTGTAGTCTCTTGTGTGTACCCAGTCTATCACGGAGACGCTTAAGAGCTTTCATCAAGCTTTCTTTGCTCTTCAGGCGTAGCCATGTTGAAATAAATGCACATATTCGTCGTGAAACTGATAATCGTTCATAAGTGACAAAGAAAAGCAAATTTTTTAGTAAATTATGTTTCTCCGAGAATACTTACCCAATCACATTACTTTAGGGATATTAGCCTGCTACCTCGCGAATCCAGCCCTACCAAAAGACGAAAATTCGTCTTTCCTGTCTATGTCATATAGATAAAGGGCAATAACTCTTGCCCATTACCTCCCCTTGCCGCCCGTTAGGTGTCGCTTCTTTAGTTTTTAAGCTGAGCGATATATAAAACACGAGGATGCTCGCATGGCGGGGTGGTTGGGAGGGTTTCTTAGTAATGTGATTGGGTAAGTATTCTCGGAGAAACATAATTTACTAAAAAATTTGCTTTCTCCTTTGAATACGTTCCCCAATCACATTACTTTAGGAGAATAAGTAATAGGAGGAGGGAATGCGGAGCATCCGACCTCCACACGGGTATCCTCTAGGGAATGATGGTTGGATTCCCCATGTGAATGATAACCCGGTCTCCTAATTTTCAATCAGCAACACAGCCCAGGGTCACGTGATATGTGACCCTTTTATACGGTTAAGAAGATAGATATTGAAATCTTCTTACCTACGAAAATTTATCTGGCGAATCCAGCGAAGCTAATAGGCTGTGCTGATTGTTGTACATGAGTCTGGTGGGCGTCTGGGCTGCCCAACACCGGACCTACTAGAATCAATGTTTGCCTCTGCGAGTACAAACTTGAAGATAAAACTGTAGAAGGTTGACTCTGCATGTCAGCCAACAGCTTCTATAAGGTGACTGATTTGCGAATTCTCAGAGTACGCCGAGCGTATAACCCACTACAGCCATGAAGCAAGGGCTTGAATGGTGATGTCTCATATCCCAGCTATCACCAGAAAAAAAAAGAGGTGCTTGTATGTGACCTGACTCACCTCTATGCATTGAAAAGGTGCTAGAGTGCTCAAACAGGATCTTACATGGCTGTTGATCCTGACTTATCTATAAAGAAAGCGAGCTAATGACGACTCGTTGATCGCCAATGTATGGTAATCTATTTTGGACTACGAAGCCTGGCTGCGTCAAGAGGACCATCAAACCCTCTGATCGGAACGGAAGAGAGTTCGGGTCACTAGAAAGGACATGTAACTCGCTCACCCTGCATGCTGAAGCTAAGGCTATCAAGAAACCCAATTTGTATGATAGCAGCTTTAACTAATCGTGGGTTAAAGAGTCAATACTGTCTGAATTGAGTCATGTTAAAACCCAGGACAGATTCCATTTGGAAACAGGGTGAGGGATATAAGTCGATTGAATTTTTTTTTTTTCTTTTTTTTTTTTTTAAATGTCTAAAAGATCTGACAAATCTTTGTCATGGCTGATAGCACATGTACCAGAATGGCGGAATGTGTCTGATATCATGGAGCGGTAACATTTGAGAATAACTGGAGCCAGATGTTTCTCCTTGAAAAGCCAGAGAAAAGTTGGCCAGTTGAGGGATTGTGACACTCAGAGGAACAATGTGAATGATATGGTACCAGTCTCTGAAAACATGCCACTTGCCCTCGTAAACCTTCAGAGTAGAGGGCCTTCTTGCTCTCGAGATTCTCTCCGCAATCAAAGATTAAAATTGTTTGTCTTGCAAGGCTGTCTGGACAAGAGCCAAGCTTGAACAAAAAGACGGTCCGGACAGGGGTGGAACACCCCTGGCCGCGGTTGCTTGTGAATACTTGTGCTGACTGTAATCTTCCTGGGTAGATCTATCGCCTAGATTGAGTAGATCGGAGACCCAGTAGTTGTTCCATCTGAGAAGGGTAATCAGAACCATCTGACAATTCTGACCTCTTAACTTCTGGATTAATTTCAGTACCAAGACCGTGGGAGGGTAGGAGAATGACCACAACCCTTCCCAGGTGATTGATCGAGCATCCACGACCCAAGCTTCTGGGTCTGGAACCTGTGAGATGAAAGGTGGAGAATTTGCTATTCCACCTTGTTGCAAAGATCAATCATCGGACGTCTCCAAAGTGTGTCGATTGGAAGAAAGTCCGATTGATGGAGTGACCATTCTGTGTGTCTGAATTGTACATTGAGGTGGAGATTGTCGAACCAATGTAGAAACTGCCAGTTCAGATTGCACAGGTCTGGTGATTGGTGTCCCCTTGTTTTGAGGCAAGGCACCACCACAATGTTGTCTGACATAATGAGGGCAGTTTGTAATAAGAGTTGATCCTGCCCGAAATGAAAGGCATTGATGACAGCCGTTATTTCTGAAAGGTTGATGTGGAAAGGTCTCGCCCCTGGCACCCACGTGCCGCTGACAGTATCTAAGTCCGGCAACAGGTGGGCACCCCAACCGTAGGTATTAGTGGCGGAACATACCGTTATCCCCTTGGGGTATCTCCAGAGTAATCCCTGTGGACAGCCTACAGGGGTTGTGCCATTGACTCAAGAATGATCGTATCTCTGGCGTGAGCATGACTGTTTTCTGGGATCGAAGGGACTTGAAAATGGCGCAATTACGCTAGCAAAGTCCTTTGTAAAGGGCGCCTAAAAGGACGGCTGAGAGGGATCAAGTCTGCTGTCGCATTGAATAATCCGAGGATCTGCAACTCTCTCGCTAAAATGCGCATCCTGCCGGAAACGGACTCTACGAGTGCAATTATCTGGATGATCGCAAACTCGAAGAAGCCTTACCAGATTCAGATCGGGAGAAACTCCACACCCAGATGGACCAAAATCCGGATTGGACAGATCAGACTTTATCCAGTTCACGAGAAAGCCTATATGACGTAAAGTGATATAAGATCGTTTCTGCCTTTGAGCAGAGTAGAACTTGACAGATGTTACTGGAGGATGTCGTCCAAATATACTGCCGACGCAATAGATGAAGTCGAGCGGAACAGGGTGACGACGTAATCCATAACCTTGGTACTAGCCCAAGGGCTTAAATTTAGGCCAAAAGGTATGACATGGAACTGATAAGCCTAGTCCCGACAAGCACAACGGAGAATGTCCGCAACTCGTGGGATAGGGACGTGAAATGTGCGTCGGTCATATCTAGCCAGCATATGATGGGGTTTAAGCGACGTGCCCTTCATACATGCGTCACGACGTATCAGGTCTAGGTTGGCAGAAGCAGTCAGCGCATTGGCCATGGAATGGTGAGCTGCCCTGTTAAGAACCCTAGCTAACCGGGCCGTCGAATCCCAAGCATGTTCATTGCCAGATTTATCAGCGATCCTGAAAATGGCTAGGGAGGTTAGATCTAACAGTGAAGACGTAGCGACTACATTTCGAACCAGCTTGGACTTGGCATTGAACACCGTTTAGTCCACTTTATAAGACAATGGAGCAGACATATGGACTGCTGCCATATTTTTATCCAGAGCCGGGACCTCAGTACTGAACGCACCGGAGTGAGTTTTGTACCATCGACCTGAAAACGACGCTGGTACTTGGCTTTCAGAAAAGAAAAACCTTAGCAATTCCTGGATCCCCTATGCGTGTCGACAGACGGTCATTAATTTCCTTAATTTTGTCGACTGGGGAAGGAGGCGGAAGGATAGAGTCTCTTCCCCCTCATCCAGATCGACCGACGCTCTAACCTTATAGTCGGTAATGGCAGCAGGAAGTGGAGGGCATTCTGAAGGGGCCAACACCTTATAAATTCCCTCCACTGCGGCTTTGAAGTTGAACTCAGTCCGTTCCATAGTTGGATCTGCATACCGCTGATTTGCCTGCGACTCATCGCACTCACTATGTACATAATCTTGCTCTGGTAAAGCATCCATATCGGGGTAATGCATACCAGGTGGCATAGATGACTCGATTCCATCATCTCTGATAAAGGCATTCACTCTCCCTTGTGGATGAGCTGTTAGCCTATGGACGGCCGGCAATGCCGAATGAATTGATTGGCCTATGTTTGGCCTGAATGACTGCGACGGGCCGGCTATGACCGGCACCGACCGCTCGAATGGTCGGGTTGGATCGAGAGATTCCTCGCCAACTATCTGTGTCATGGTAGTGATATGTAACCGGTAGTACGGATTGACAGACGGAAACATCATTAGAATCTTCCTCAATCCGATTTGTGCGGATTGCGGTATGATAAAAGTCCCCGTGCTGGTACAGCGGTATAGTCGGATGGACTGGTATAAGACTAAAATCTCCATACGGTTGGACGACCGGTGCCTGTTGGGCTGGACGGCCGGAGCCGGATGAACGGTCAGTGCCGGCAAGTGTCGGCTGAAAGCTTGGCTGGACGACCGGTGCCATATGGGCTGAACGGTCATTGCCGGATGGACGCCCGGTGCCGGATGTTGCCGACTGTAAGGTAATAACAATTACATAATGCTTATGTAGTGCGTCCAGCACTACGCGCCCATCTACCATTCGCTCAGAGGGAATGTTGGTTCTGGTACAGCTTGCATATCTGTACAGCATACAAGGTGACTTAGATGACGCAATTCTGTCATAATTGACACTTTCACTAAATCTCCCTTGTGGAGAAGCCGTGAACATATGGACGGCCGGCACTGCCGGCTGATTGAACTGGCGGATGGTCGGCCTGAAAGACCTGTTCTGGTAAAATCTGTCATATCTGGGTAGCACACACCAAGTGGCATAGATAACTCAATTCCGTCACCTCTGATAATGTCACTAATTCTCCCTTGTTTTAAAATCACACCGTCACGTATTTGACGTGACGGGAGGTGTACACCGGCAATACCGACTAATTTGTCTGGTATATGGTCGGCCGGAATGTCGGCGAAGGTCCGGCTATGACCGGCACCTGCCTCTCGAATGGTCTGATTGGAGGGAGATTCATCTATAACATATCTCTCATGGTAGTGATATGTAACCAGTAGTGTAGATTGACTGACGGGGTACATCACTATAATCTCCGTAAATCCGATGTACAGCCGGTGCAGGTTGATGCCGGCTGGAAGACCGGTGCCATTTGGGCTTAACGGTCGTTGCCGGATGGTCGGCCGGTGCCGGTTGATGCCGGCTGGAAGGTCGGCTAGACGACCGGTGCCATTTGGGCTGAACGGTCGCTGCCGGATGGACGGCCGGTGCAGGTTGATGCCGGCTGGAAGGTTGGCTGGACGACCGGTGCCATTTGGGCTGAACGGTCGTTGCCGGATGGACGGCCGGTGTCGGTTGATACCGGCTGGAAGGTCGGCTGGACGACCGGTGCCAATTGGGCTGAACGGTCGTTGCCGGATGGACGGCCGGTGCCGGTTGATGCCGGCTGGAAGGTCGGCTGGACGACCGGTGCCATTTGGGCTGAACGGTCGTTGCCGTATGGACGGCCGGTGCCTGTCGACGCAGGCTGGAAGGTCGGCTGGCCGGCCGGTGCCATTTGGGCTGAACGGCCGGTGCCTGTTGATGCAAGCTGGAAGGTCGGTTGGCCGTCCGGTGCCATTTGGGCTGAACGGACGGTGCCGGATGGACGGTTAATGCCGGTTTGCCTGCTGAAGTGCCGGCTGAACTGACGGTGTCGGCTGGACTGACAGCTTGAAGGCCGGCGAAAGTGCATATTAAAATGGATCCAATTGATCCAGCATAGACTCCATGCGTCCTGACTTACAGGCCCGAAAGCCATGTACGGATCTGCGGTGAAATTTACACCCACTGGGCAGCCTAAACCATGTCAACATAATTTCCTCCATTTCCACATTGCCAACACCCATTTTGCCATTCATGCCTTCGTTGTCGACTTTGCTTACTGAAACGACAAAAGAAGAGAACAAAGCACAAATTAAAAAATTCAGCATATTATTAATTCGATAATACTATAACCGTTATTAACGGAGTAGTCAAATTATTCCGTGCCATGTTAACTCTTAATGACAACACTAGTTATCGCCGTGAGCGTGTTGCAATGGTTCGTTCAAGACGAAGTCTACTGAAACGAAAAAGATGATAAACAAAGCACAATTAGCAATTCAGCACGCTATTAAGTCGCTATTACCATAACCGTAACTAACGGAGGAAGTGAAATGATTTAGTGTCGCGTGAACTCATGACTTCAACATGAATTCCGCCAAAGCACAAATAAAAATTCAGCATATTATTAATTCGATAATACTATAACCGTTATTAACGGAGTAGTCAAATTATTCCGTGCCATGTTAACTCTTAATGACCACACTAGTTATCGCCGTGAGCGTGTTGCAATAGGTCGTTCAAGACGAAGTCTACTGAAATGAAAAAGATGATAAACAAAGCACATTTAGCAATTCAACACGCTATTAAGTCGCTATTACCATAACCGTAACTAACGGAGGAAGCGAAATGATTTAGTGTCGCGTGAACTCGTTGACTACAACACGAAATTCCGCCATTAATAGTCGCAACTGGTCGTTCAGAGATGAAGTCTACTGAAACGGAAAAGAAGATAAACAAAGCACAAATTAACAATTCAGTACGCTATTAAGTCGCTATTCCATAACCGTAACTAACGTAGGAAGCGAAATGATTAAGTGTTGCGTGAACTCGTGACAACACGAAGTCCGCCAT
The DNA here is from genome assembly GCA_029339505.1 of Unio delphinus. Lineage (NCBI taxonomy): Eukaryota > Metazoa > Mollusca > Bivalvia > Unionida > Unionidae > Unio > Unio delphinus. The sequence goes on from JAQISU010000335.1 coordinate 1,644,179, forward strand.
TAAAGTCGCAAATTGGTCGTTCAAAGACTTTTTTGAAGTCTACTGAAACGTCAAAGAAGATAAATAAAGCACATATTATCAATGCAGCACGTTATTAGTCGCTAATATCGTAAACGTTACATACGGAATAAGCGAAATTATTGAGTGCTACATGTATTACATGCTAGTACCGCCATAAGCGTGCTTTGACCACGTTGCAACCTGGTCCGAAGTCTAGAAAAGGTGACAAAGTCACTCAAATTGGAAAATATTGTAAAATGATGTATACGACCTGTTGGGGAATGAATATCCAACACAGTAATTCCAAATTTAACTTCGGATGGTCAGAATTTACACTAAGATGGCTTGGATTCATTGGAGGTCTAATTGTACGTGTTTACACACAACAAGCGAAGCTAAAAAACTAAAGAAGCGACACCTAACGGGCGGCAAGGGGAGGTAATGGGCAAGAGTTATTGCCCTTTGTCTATATGACATAGACAGGAAAGACGAATTTTCGTCTTTTGGTAGGGCTGGATTCGCGAGGTAGCAGGCTAATATCCCTAAAGTAATGTGATTGGGGAACGTATTCAAAGGAGAAATATCGTAATACTGTATTTAGTTACATATACTAAAACTGATTAGGTTAGAAAACTCTATGACTTGATGAGAATTTGAAAACACCATTGAGCAAGACATGTGTTTTGAATCGCTGCATAGTTTGGTTTAAATGGTTAAGTCATTATTCTGCTCTTGTACCGTTGGTTCACTTACAAAACAGTATAATCGACATAAGCATTTGTACTTTCATGCATTAAAATTTGTTTATAATAAAGCAGACTGCATACTGGTTTACTTGAATCTTTCTTACTTAATTTGTTATTTAAAACAAATGTACAAATACCAAATATCATTACAGACTATGCAGACTATGATAGGAATAGACACTGACTAAAAACATTAACCAATTAATTTTCTAAAATTTCGTCCATTTTTGTGTCAAAATCAACAGAAGGCATGACATTTTAAATATATTGTCCACATTTACATCATATTTTGAAAGAATTATTTCGATTGCAAGCAACTTGTGATGTATATGCATTTTATCAATGTTGATTGTCATAATTTATTTTGTTTTCAAATATAACTTTACACCCCACCCCTCCAAAATGAAGTTATTTTGTGTAGCTGAGACTCTTACCGCTTCAGACCTCCCACTGTCGTCTCGCATTTGAAAGGCCTTATGCCTTCGCCTCCGTTTCAGTTTCTTCTGCATCACTCCCAATATTCTTTCATCTTCTTCTCTCTACAAAATAATATACAACAATTTGCTTCATAGACGCTCGTACACGAAAGTTCATTTCAAATAAAATTTCATAAACTAGCCTCGAAGAGCAATATATTGTAAGATTTTTTTATCGTATGCCACCTAATACAAATTTCATTTCCCCAAATCGCAGAATAGTGTAATGAAACGACTTTGAAATACATTATGATGTCTCGTTCGTTACGCCATTCCTTTGCAAAATGCCATGTCGTCAAACTTACTCTCTATGTATAAAAATTATCATATGGGTATATTAACGTAAATAATAATCTACTACAATCAGGGTCAAAAGGCTAAACACTCGTAAGATTTTGTGATCCTTCGATTGGATGATTTGCAAATTTTGTCTGATTCATTTCTTTCGATGACTGTTTTACATTTTCTTCCATATTAAAATGAAGAATATAATACAGAGTAAATGATTCTTTATATATAAACCAAGTGCTTTTATCTATATTTGCGTCAGAGGTATGTTCTTTAGTCAGAGTTATACGAAGCATTACAACTAAAATGTCAGCAGTGCATGAGTGGTGCATGCCAATGTATACTAGGAACATAAATCTGATCACCTTCGAGATATCTCTGATCGCGTTTGAGATAACTCTGATCGCTTTCGAAATAACTTCAATCGCCTTCGAGATAACTCTGATCGCCTTCGAGATAACTCTGATCGCTTAAAATTCCTATCTTGAGTATGAGTTTGCTTGAGAATCAAAGTAAAAATGTTGCATTTTAATGTAACGCATGGCATTACCTAAAATATTCAACACTTCATATTGACTCGTCAGTTTTGAATGATTTTCCTTGCGCTAACAGATACCAATAAGATAGATAGATAGATAGATAGATAGATAGATAGATAGATAGATAGATAGATAGATAGATAGATAGATAGATAGATAGATAGATAGATAAATAGATAGATAGATACATGGATGGATGGATGGATGGATGGATGGATGGATGGATGGATAGATAGATAGATAGATAGATAGATAGATAGATAGATAGATAGATAGATAGATAGATGGATGATCTCAGATGGTTAATGATTTAATATTGAATTTATGAAACGTGTTGAATAATGTCCAGCTTTGGCGAGCATGAGCTGATCATTTTTTCACGAGTGTCATAAATTTAATATTAAATCATAACGCATTTTAGATTCTTTTTATCACAGTTTTAATTTCAGTAAAGATTAATTAGATAGAAAGAAGAATTAAGTATCTTCCATTATGACAGACACTATACCTTTAATTTGTTGTGCGTAAAAAGTAGTCTCACAAAAGTTGAAATTATAGTAAAAATAGATTATACATTTTGCTCACAACAAATCAGAAAATACGTGTTCATCCAAAAAAAAAAAAACAACAAACAGTACATTTTACAAAGACTAAATCGTTTAACAACACAACGTGTCAGATGCATGTTACGTCATATTGTTTGATAATGTGCAAAGGAACTGTTTTGAGTTGGCCTACAAAACACAGTGCCAGTGTTTACCTTGAAATTCCACATCACAACTAAACAATTGTTGCAATATTTTTGTGAAAAGAAGATTACTGGATGGAGAAAAAGACATTTACTGTAATGTATTTGTGCCTGGATATTTGCAGTATTTGATTTGGAATACGGTACAGAAGATGTATACAACTCTCTTTTTTAGTCGGACGTGCATCGCATATTTACAGCAAAAATATGCTGTGGTTTGATAACGTTCTCTCAGTTAAGGAGACCGGTATATGTCTACATTTTAAGTGAACAAAGCTGAGTTTATTTACTTCTGTAAGTTCACGTTTAAACCACGATTGTATATAGGGTGGATTTTATGCTACAGATCATCAACTCCACCCTCACCACCACCCCCTTTATGAACTGAGCGATACCCGTACTTTTACTTGTTTCTATTGTTCTTGTATTTGGGGTTTTAGCCATTTGTCATGTTATGATATGTTATTCTAGACATAACAAACCCCTGTAGAGATAAATCGGCCATATTGAAACAGACGAGGCCATTTTTCCCCATTCCCTTTCGCGAGTCAGCCAAAAATGTTCATTCAAAACAAAATATTCCAGAAGAAGGGGTTAAACAGTTTTCCGATCGCAGCCAATCATTAAAGAGGATACCGCACCATAATGTCCTGTCCTTCCTTGGATCAATCGAAATCACATAAAATGATATTTTAACGTGTAATAATACAACAAATATGAAACTGCACATAATATAGGTAAACAGTATCAACTATATATATATATATATATATATATATATATATATATATATATATATATATATATATATATATATATATATATATATATATCTATATATATATATATATATATATATATATATATATATCTGTTATCACAACTGCTACGTCCAAGCATAAGTGTTTTCTTATTTCATGTATGATCATGTACTATGTGCAACTAACGATACAATTTTAACTTCTTGCTAGCCGATAAACCTTGAAAATTACCCTATTTGGCGATTATGTGGTTGTTTCCCAGTTAGTAGTGTAAGTTAAGGTTTACACACACTTCGGACGATGTAATCTATGTGGACACTTAATTCAGTTATAATACGACACGTGGACGTTGATGGTCACATTATGTGTGTGTGTGTGTGTGTGTGTGTGTGTGTGTGGTGTGTGTTTCCGCCATGTATATTGGCCTTTCTCTGCTGCTTTCGTGACATGCTCCGAGACTGAGTATTCATCAATACGTCTATTATAATGAATGAAATGCTTTACTGTGCATTACACAGCGTTATGTCTTGTGCATTTGTACGTCTCTTGTCTGCTTATTACTAATTAGTCAAACCCCTAATTAACACCAATTCTTGCATTGTAATAATTTTGTTTACCCACTAATCCCTATTATCCTATATGCATACGAGGGTCACACTTGTTTGATATTACCTGCTATTTACATGCTTTTGACGTTTTCACAAGGTTGTAATTACTTTCTCTTATACTGAATTTGTGTTTTCTCTTTACTTTTAAGGTGTTCTGCCACGTGATGTATTTGATTATCCTGTATATAAACTATAAACATCCTACTGTACCCGCACCTCACGTGTAGACCAAACAGGCAAATGTACAAAAGATAGAAAATGTACATTCCTTCCGTATCCAGACGGCAAGGGTCTATCCAGTCTAGAGATTCAGAGTATCGATTTGACCCAGGGCTAACTTCCTCCTGCATTTTGCAAATTTTTGTCTTGAATTCGTTCTCTCCTATATACTCCATATCATCTTTTTTAATTCTTTTTTCTGCGTACGTCTTTTACAATCTTTCTTCTATTTGCGCACATGAAATACTGTCAACGTCATATGTGGCTCTTATTTCATTCAAACAGCGGTTACTGAAGTCGGTTTTTGGAGCCATATCTTCAGAGTCCCAAAAATATAAAATGAAAGTAAGACTGAGTTAGAGTCATTACAGAATATAGAGTATTGCATAAAAATACTGTGCTTGGAGGGAAAAGTAAATCTTGTTCTTTCTTTTGTACATTAAATTGTTAAGGGTTATTTCTCGTTGGAAACTGTAAATCAATGCCAAATAAAACAGCTTGGAATTTCGGCATCCTTTTAAAATCTTATATTTTCTAAGTCTTTACTGTCCTTTTTATCGTCTTCGTCCACTTTGTACTTTTATGACTTGGTAAAAGTTTTCCTCTATTTGTAGGTTTTTTTCTAATTGGCAGAATTTCCTAGTCCCCTGTACTCGCGTGTATGTTTTTCCCCCTTATGGTGAGGTCTGATTGGTCCTTTTAAAGTTGAGGGCATTACATGTCAAATATATTAATGTTTGGTACACCTTTGTTCGTACAAGATGACATTTTCCATAATCTAATTGTCTTCTCCAAAACTGACCTAAACGTCTTTGCCCATCGATTCCTAGACCCTTCACCATGTGTCATTTTATAATACAGGACACTGCCCATCGATTCCTAGACCCTTCACCACGTGTCATTTAATAATAAAGAACATTGCCCATCGATCCCTAGATCCTTCACCACATGTCACTAATACAGATAGTAATTAAAATCGAAAACGGCTGAGAAAAAAATATTTTTTAAGATGATATCGATATTGAGTATGTATTGGGAAACTTCCAGATATAATTTACTGAGTTTACGTCAAGTCTTGAAGTGCATCCGCTGAAATCGATGTTTGAGTTTAGAAGTACGTCGGTTGAAATCGATGTTTGAGTCTAGAAGTAGATACGTTGAAATCGATATTTGAATCTAGAAGTGCGTTCGTTGAAATCGATGTTTGAGTCTAGAAGTGTCTGTTGAAATCGATATTTGAGTCTAGACGTACATCCGTTGAAATCGATGTTTGAATCTTGAAGTGCATTTTTTAAAGTCGATGTTTGAGTCTAGAAATGCATCGTTGAAATCAATGTTTCAATCTCGAAGTGCATCATTTCAAATGGCTGTTTACGTCAGTACAGATGTGGATAGTTTCTTCTTTATAAATTCAAATTGATATTATTGCCAACAAGTCTCATTTCTGTGAATGGTTTGCATTGTGTTCTGCTTGTCACCTATATTTAGTCTTATGTATTTTACTCTCTTGTTGTGGATGAGATCTCACTCCGTGGAAACGTAAAATGTGCTGGATAGAACACTGTTTTTTTTTGTGGAAGTGTTTACTGTTTTATAAGCTTATAATTTACATTTTATTTTATAAATGACGAAAGTTCGTGATCGTACTTATTCGATTCTAGTTTTCCACGAGTCCGAGGTAAATTAATACTCACGCCGCTTATTTTGCCTTTTCTTTTCGTTCCCACGTTTTGGCCACCTTCCAAATCGTGGGGATTCTGATTGGTTACGTCAAATTGTTGTTGCTTTAAAAAAAAAAGAGAAATGAACAAGATGAAAATAGCTAGGCACCTACGTCCAAAAAAGCCATTGCATCAATAACAAGCCGATGGTTAGATCATGTAGCTCAAGTGTTCGATTTATGTGTGGAAAGCGTAAGAAGTCTAAGATGTTTACGCTGACATAAAGGAAATGAAATAATACGGACATATATATGGAAGAATAGGCATATATAAAGGAAAATATAACCATGACGCCGTCTTTCCTTCGGAATCACGTGCATGATTAAAATTATAACTTCTTAATGAACTTTTTGATGGAATCCGAAAATCATTAAGCTCTATGTTCGAATGCAAGATATTATATACACACCGATTCCGCTTCTGTTCGAGCAAGAGGCGCAAAATTAACACGTAATTCCGCTTCTGTTTAAATTATATCATGTTATGAGCTTGTAATTCCAAAATGTTGCTACTTTCCTTTCCTTTCCTATTCCATTTTCAAGGAAACTAGGAATATAAGACCTGTATACATGATTTTGCCTGAGGTATACCTTATAAACAATTTCGTATATATATATATATATATATATATATATATATATATATATATATATATATATATATATATATATATATATATATATGCATCTAGTTATATCCACTATATATTAAATATCTAGTTATATGCACTATATATTACATTTCTAGTCATATCCATTATATCACATATTTTATAGTTATATCAACTATGTATTCATTATACATCTAGTTATATCCACTATGTATTATACATCTAGTTGTATCCACATTATATTACATATCGAGTTATATCCACTATGTATTACATATCGCGTTATATCCACTATATATTACATATCTAGTTATATCCAATTTATATTACATATCTTGTTGTATCCACTATGTATTACATACCTAGTTATATTCACTATATATTACATATCTAGTTGTATCCACTATGTAGTACGTATCTTATTGTATCCAATATGTATGATACATCTATTTATATCAACGATATATTACATATTTAGTTCTATCAACTATATATTACATATCTAGTTATATCCCTTAGGCTTTCTCCGCCGCTTTCCTCCTGTAAAAGAGAAAGATTATCCTGAGATAAATGGTAAGCATATATTTAAAACAGGTCTTCAGTATCATGCGTAAATCACTGTCTCACTATAATGCATATATGCATGTATCAGTACATTAATGAGTAAATCTATTCCTCATTATAATGCATATATGCATGTGTCAGTACATTAATGAGTATATCTATCCTTCATTATAATGCATATATGCATATATCAGTACATTAATGAGTAAATATATTCCTCATTATAATGCATATATGCATGTATCAGTACATTAATGAGTAAATCTATTCCTCATTAAAATACATATATGCATGTATCTGTACATTAATGAGTAAATCTATTCCTCAGTGTACTACTTGTGTATTATTAATCTATGCTTCGTTATAATATATATATATATATATATATATATATATATATATATATATATATATATATATATATATATATATATATATATATATATATATGTACGTGTTTCACCATACTAATGAGTAAATCAATGCTTCTTTGTAAAACATCTATATCACAAATTACGATATTAATGACTAATCAAAAATGTTAAGGACAATCGAAATGAGCAAGTATTGTATTGAATACATAAGCTGCAAGAGGTGTATGATAAAAACAGTTGATCATGATAAAACAATGTCTTTCCTTTGGTTTACACCTTTGTTTTCTTACGATATGACATTGATCATATTCAATTGCTACAGTATATTTCTCGTGCCAGTGTATTTCCTTATCGTAACATATGCAATATGGATTACTGTTTCCTTGTGGTAGACATTTCTTTTCTTGCAATACAAGTAGACGATGATAGTCCCAGTGATGATAAGCAAGACAATAACAGCGATGAGACCACCTAACCAGCCAAGATCCTCCGAGGCCCGGTTGTCAGTTTCATTAATAGCTACAAATATATATATATATATATATATATATATATATATATATATATATATATATATATATATATATATATATATATATATATATATATTCTCACTCTCTATGCTATACAGTATACAAAAATACAAAGAAAAAAAAAATAAAAATATTCGTTTTCTTGACTGTTTATATAGTCTGCTAAGAGACTTTCTGTTCCTATCAAACTGCACAACTAAAACAAACTCAGAAGTATTTAAGACAGCTATGACTAGACTTTCTGGAATTCAGTTAACCCAGTATGAATCTTAAAATAAGTTAAAATGTCGTCCTGTAGGATTATGTCCCTTTAGCTCATTTAGTAGCTAAGGTCTCACTGGATAGTTGTTTTGGCAAATTTTTGTCCGACAATGACCTATAGCAGAAAAATGATAATACTATTGCATTAAAGACACAAATAAAAATGAAATAATGATTTTTGTTGAAATGATGCTTGTAAGATTCTGACTGAGGAATTAAAGTTAATTTCTGACTGACTGACCTGGATGTTTTATAGCTGCAACCGTCTACTAGAGACATATGTGCAGCTTTTATAGACACCATATCGGTGTCCATTTAGTTCCTTCAGGGAGGGGAAGTATGCACTCCCTCCCCTTAGGGTTTGAGTGCTTAATTGCACCATATTTTAGTCATTGACAGGCGTTCCCCTGAATTACTAAAAAGTAATTATCAAGGGAAATGGTAGCCTATAGGGTGGGTAGGAATGGCACTACACACACCCACCCCTACTCTAAATACCAATCAAAGCAGCAGCAATGGTAGCAAAGGAGAGTTTTCTCACTTCGCTAGTAATGTACATGTCCGGAAGAGGCAAAGGCGGAAAGGTCCAGGTTAGGAAGCTCCAAGGCACTGCAATCGTCGTCCAACACGAAGAGGAGGCGAACGCATATCCGGACCCAATACGAAGAAACCCGAGGCACACCCTAGGTGCTTGGCTAATTTACAACCTCATAGGACATGTACCAGAGTGTATGTGCTATATATGTTGTGTTATGCATTGTTTTGGTGTTATTTATTACGTTACATTTATTTGCAACATTGTGTTGCGGGAACCTGATAGCCCTGGATTAAGACTACCTTATATTAGCTAATAGGGACATATGTGCATGTACGTATGTGTGTGCTGTCCATGAGGTTGCATTCCCTTAGACTTGTGACAATTTATCCAGTTGTACTAATGGATGTTCCTATTCGCCAATAATGTGTAAGCCACCTATGTAATTGTGTCAAGAATATATAAGTTACTGAATTTTCAAAAAACTTAACATTATATCAGTAAGTAAGTACAGGGTGTACTATATGAGTCGCCACCATCCTTTGGCCGGTGAAAAGCCTAGTTAATTTCTCATGCAACTAGTGGCTTTTATACGGAATCAACACTGCCCCCAAACCCTCATTTTTACATTCATTTTTTTTTATTACAGAAAATGGGTATTTTGAATATTTTCCTGTGACAAGAGAACTAAAAGAATCGGTATGTGTTTTATACATGAATAAAGTTCGCTAGTACTGTAACAAATTAGCATACTTTTCATCACCCCTCAACCATCTAGATTTTTAGATATTTACCTCTGTAGCAGACACATGTAAATACGCAAGCCTAGTCCGCGGCTCACTTGAAGCCCAAGTTACGCATTTGATCTCTTGCGTAGTCTAACTGTGACAGGCAGTCACCAACAAGTCAACCAGTTTCCAAGCCTAACTCAAAGTAAATCTAAACAAATTTAGCTTATGTGTGAAATGAAAAATGCTAGGATGGTGATAATTAGGCCCATGCCTTCTACCATAAATATTAGGGAGGTGTCAAAATGCGAAGCTTTCCAGTGAGACCTTAGCTTGCAATGACAACATAATCAAGACAAATTATTTACGGCATTTTTTTATTTAAACAGTATAAGATGTCAAAATAAAAAAAGTATAAAGGTACTCACGACAGGTTGCTGAATATAAACAGAAAAGCGATATTAATCAGATTTGAATAATGCCATTTTGCTACAGAATTTTCAAACTAAAATATCAAAATAATTTTGTTTAAATACTTATTATTGCATTGCTATGTTAATAAAGGATATCTTTGTATTCAATTTGTTAATTTATATTAAAAGAATTTACAATCTTGATATTTTTTTCCGTTTCCGTCATTAACGCAGTGTTCATATTGGCTGGAGAGAGGGTAGTATTAGTACATTTCTACAGTTTTTTACCTTTCTGTACAACGTAAACATCTGACATAATTTGTTGCGGGCAAAATGCATACTCTGAAACGCTTGCTGTAGCGACTAATACCAATGTTTCTTCCCTTATGGATATGAGTACAAGTTGAATAGTCTGAAATACTTGCGATATGGATATGAGTACAAGTTGAATAGTCTGAAATACTTGTCATATGGATATAAGTACAAGTTGAATAGTCTGAAATACTTGCCATATGGATATAAGTACAAGTTGAATAGTCTGAAATACTTGCCGTATGGATATGAGTACAAGTTGAATAGTCTGAAATACTTGCCATATGGAGTAAAAATAAATGTTTTCCCCACTGTTGAATTAGCGTTAGTGGGTGTCTGTGAACTGGAGCAGGACTGAGGGCGCTGGGAGGCATAAACCAAGCTTCCATATCCAGAAAAAGAAAAGGTCTGGAGATACAAACATTTTCGGTATTTAGCAATTTGTAAACGTATTTGAATTAGCGTCATGTTATTAATTGTATCCAATGAAATACCTACTATTTTATATTCTCATACTTAATGAGATGTTTAGTGATAGGATTGCTAAGGACTAGTTCGTGCTGGTCTTTATAAATTATAAACCTTTCGTTTACATATATTAGATGAAATTAAGAATCTCTCTCCCTCCCTCTCTCTCTGTCTCTTTCCCGCCCCATCTCTGTCTGTTTCTCTGTCTGTCTGTTTCTCTGTCTCTGTCTCTCTCTCTCTCTCTCTCTCTCTCTCCTGTATAGGAAAACTAAGATACACTTACAAAACAGGTAAATTGGTACGTATTCGAATTATCCACGCTAGTGTCGTTGTTAAACGTAATGAGATAGACGTAGCTTCCGGTCCCATAGTACATACACTTCAGATTGCCTCCCGCTGTAAGAACAATATCTTGTGAAATTTCAGCAGATATATTATTTTTTTTATTCATAACGATACTATATGGATTCAGAATACAGTTTGTTTGAATCAGTACGTTCTCGCAACTGTCCTAATTCAACTGTCCTTACCGCTCGCAACACACCGAAGGTGAATTAACAAAAACTTGAATACATTTGTGAAAATAAAATGTTCCCAAACAAGCATCCCAGTCTAGCGCAAGTGTTTCAAGTCTGTAAATCCAATAGGGAACCAGTACATCATAAATTGTCTGATGAAATTTGCTAACCATGACATAAAAAATGTTTAAAACGTACTGAAAATCAGAATTGTATTTGACTACTTACTTAAAATGTAAGTACAAACTCGCGCAAGAGCATATTGCAACATTTAGACATAATGTATAATCCTTTGCTTTCGTTATCATTATATGATTAAATGATGATCGTTTGGTATTTATCGATGTGTAAATGTTACCTATTCACTCACAAAGTAAATAAAGTTCGAAGGAGCGATTCGGTAAAATGTACACATTAATAAATACCCAAACATTATCATCTAATCCTTGTAATTTACTTCTTTTCTGTTATCATATTAGCAGATTTCATTCGTAAAACGTTCACTTTTATGTAGATTTAATTTGTATTGCATTAGCCTCTTAACTGCTACAGAATATTAAAAAAACGACCTTTGCTAGTCAAGGGTCGGCAATGCTTTATACAGTAATATATGGTAAAATATCATAGCGGGTCATGCACTTCATATGTTGTTATGGTCATTATTTAATAGACAAAACCTGGATGATGCTGTTTAAACCAGGGTATTCCTCTTTTTAATAATTTTAATCTTTTGTACGGCACGTGTTTTTACAGCATGCGCTGTTCATGCTTTCTACACATTTCGATCTTTCAAAAGCTAACTCGTGCCCATTTTTATTGAGATCCCTTGCTCGACATATGACCCTGACATTTAATAACTTCCGGTGAAACATTGTCGAAGCAAAATGCATCAAGTTCCGAAGATTGGTTTATAATGTCTGCCGCTTCTTTCTTTAGCCAAAAGAATGAGTGTTATACATGTTTTATGTTATACTTAGCGATTTGAATCGGGGTTGCACATTTTGGTTGAAAATCACAACACTGGGTAGGAGGGGCATGTTTATGTTATTATTATGGTGTAAGACGTTGTTATAGATAAAGCTTCACTTACAATTACATGGAACAACCAAGAACAATCCGCAGAGTTTACGGATGTATAAACAAAAATACTTGATTAGTATCACGTAACAGTTTATATCCAATCAGATTGAAGATAAGTATGTACATTCATAACACTTGGAATATATATATATATATATATATATATATATATATATATATATATATATATATATATATATATATATATATATATATATATATAACAGCTGGTTGTCAATGCACAAAGAACAATCTGATCAGAGCATCCATGCGATGTTTGTCTGGGAGTGATGTTTTGCCTATGGACAGCACTTGAAGTCCAAGAACGTCACGATAGGTTAACGTCATGATAGGTAAAGGTCATGATAGGTTAACGTCATGATAGTTTTTGCGTCACATTATGTTAAGGTCACGATAGGTTAACGTCACGATAGGTTAACGTCATTAAATGTAAACGTCACGATATGTTAACGTCATGATAGGTTAACGTCAGACTACGACCAATCACTGCTTATCCATGTCCTGACAAATCTTTTGAGTTACACCAATTTATTAATTCATCAATCCTGCTTATGTTTTACATAGCGAAATATTGTGGCAAAAATGTTATTTTTAACCCATTAAATTCCTGGAAAGCTTACACAGCAATGTGTCCAATAATACATTAAAGTATACAAAACAATAATTCCAATTTTTATGAATTAAACGAATTTCCTGTAATATGATTGGATGTAAACGGTCACGTGATGTTGATCAGGAATTGTTTACACTTCGATAAATTCCGGGACTACTTTCGGTTTTTGAAATATAAATAAACATTGCAGACACATTATTGTGAAACGATTTTGTCATCTGTAAAATATATATAATTCTGCAAATAAATATAATTTTTACACTTTTTATACTTTTTCCAATATTCTTTGATTCAAATGCATAGTTTACTATACAATTTAGCATTCGTCTGTTACAACGTAACTGTGACAGGAGTCACATTTCATTTCTCACTAGATCACCGAGTGGGTCTTGTTAAGTATTAACGCTGCTGAGAATGACATAAATTGTTACTCTTGTATAGAATTTATTTCATTGTTACCTTTATATAGTAAGGGATAGCATCATCTTGTTCATATTTCCATAAAAATTGGAAGTATTCACTGAAAAAAAATCCATAATGATTTCAGGTTTGATTGAAATTTAATTTAGCACACTTGTTGAAGCGGTATCAGTTGTTATTATATAAGGTCATGGTCATCTGACGTAACAGATGGGACTGACTAAAATTGAACAAGAATGTTGTAAGTAAACAAAATGTGTTAAAAACCACGGTAACCTATGATGTAAAAGATGAAGTTTATGAATAAACGTAACTATGGTTGTAGTCAATTTCTTCGTGTGATTCTGTACAGGTTATGTATTACGGGGCGGTGTGAAACGCCGAATGAAAGGCAACTACGCGCTACGTAAATTTGAATGCATTATTGATGGAATAAGTTATTTTGACGATAGAAATGATAAAATTGGAATTATAAGGATTAAATGATCATGGTTGGGTATTTATTGATGTGTAAATTTTACCTAATCACTCACAAAGTTAACATAAAGTCCTTCGGACTTTATTTACTTTGTGAGTGATTAGGTAAAATTTACACATCAATAAATACCCAACCATGATCATTTAATCCTATAATGTGTGCACAATAATTTGACTGACACAGCAGTTTGTACAAAAATGGACATGATTTCGCTTTTGAAATATCGAAATGTGTGAGAAGTAACAACAACGGATGCTATCATAACACTTGTCATACGCATGCGTAATTTAAAAAAGAAATCGCCTGGTTTAAATAGCATCAACAAATTGTTTTTAGATTAAAATAATGCTGATAACATAGCATTACTGGCATAAAATGCTATGATACTCTACCCTATATTACGTGTATAAAGAATATGTGAATCTTAGCTAGCGAAGATCGGACTATATATTCTGTCACACTTTAGAGGCTAATTAAAGAAAACTTCAATCTACATAAAAGTGAATGTTTTGTTGATGAAATCTACCGATCTTATGACAGAAAAGAAGTAAATTAGAATTGTAAGGATGAAATATATGATTACGTTACGAAAGCATAAATGAGGGATGAAAATTCAACCCTCGATAAATGTCTTTGTTTGAATGGTTGCAGTAAGACATGATTGGTCTCAGTATGACGTGAATGGTCGCATTTTGACGTGAATGGTGGCAGTATGACGTGATTGTCTATTGCTGGCTCTTGTATAATAATAATAATAATAATAATAATAATAATAATAATAATAATAATAATAATAATGAGGACTTAGTATAGGGCCTAATCTTCAGAAGCTCTAAGCGCTTCACAACATCTATAATGATATGACTACGAAAAGGAAAAACTAAAAGACCATGAAATCAGAAAGCAAAAAATGCTGAAAATATTTAATGTGGGAATCATTATTAAGTCTTTAAGTTTGTTTATGCAGTTGAAAAAGGTTTAAAGACCACTCTTGAAGGAGAGCGCCGTGTCTTTGTGTCTAATTTCAATGGGCAATTCATTTCACGTTGCTGGGCCCTGGTATGCAAAACAACGTTGTCCATGTGACCTCGTTTTCATAGTGGGAATAATGAGTATACGATTGTCAGAAGAGGAGCGTAAGTACTATGCTGATCTGAACACATGAGTAAGGTCCGATAGGTATGTTGGACCGGAGCCCGTCAGTGAAACGTAGCACAGAGGACAAATGTTGTCTTTTATTCTCGAGATCTCTGCTACATTTCTTAATCACTCCTATTATTGAGATGATCATAATGAGCCGAATGTTTAAGTCTGTATTTGTCATTTAGCTGCAGACATTTACTGGAAGATTATGGAGAAACAAAACTGCATGGGTACTTCCTTGACAGCCAAATCACGCTTATAAATTTTTACAAAAACAAATTTTGAATAAAACACTAGAAGCACTGACATGTCATGAAGATGTCATTATTGGATCGTATTTATATCCATCCTCATCTGTATCGATTCATAGCGGAATTTCTTTCAAAGAGTCAAGTTTTGGAAACACTCCTTTTACTACATAAAGGACAATTATGGTACAAGACCACATAAACATATTTATCTTGGTTATTTTATTGAACGCTGAATACAAAAGTACGGCATTTTGAACATCTTAATGCTAAGCATTGAAACAGCGTTCTGTGATGTCGTGATAATCAAAACGCTGTGGTTGCTTTTTCAATATTTTGAGTTGGACCTAAAATTACTTATAGTAATTTCACACGAACTATTAGAAGCACTGAAAATTGAAGCTATTGTGCATTTCTCAACATTCTACTTGCCACGTACAGGACAATGCCACATACGTTGCTTTGTTCTTCTTGAAGGTGAGTTGTTGCGTGTCATTGCAAGAAGCCATATCCGAGTAATCTTCGGTTGTGTTGTAAGTGTAGTTTCCGAGAATTATATTTGGGCAGTAGATCTTGTTGGTATCGGATGTACCTGAATGAGAAATTATCATTCCATGTAGCAGGACCAAATTCAAAGAAGAACCTCTCGCGGGACATTTAAAATTTTTGATTGACAAAATCCGTTTAAGAAGATACTATAATTACTTTTGGAAGATATTTTGTTCATAAATTTCATTCTATGGTGAAAAGAAGTACGTAGTAAAACAATCAGTCATTTAAAATATATAAAGCTCTATTAAGAAAAAATGCATTATTCATGCCCAAAATACAGGATGGTCTCAATGATAGTGGTTTTCAGGGAAACAGAAATAAAGAACCGTTCAATTATGATGAACAACTTTCTATATTAATAGCTTTATAGTATAGATTTAATTAAGTAGATTGTACTCGCTGTAAATCGCTTATGTACGTTCTTTATTTCCCGCAAAAGTTTAATTTGTAAAAACACATAACTATTTTCATTTTACACAATACTAATTGCAGCTACGTATTCGCAATCAGTGTGAGACAACACTGTCTCAGGTCATTTTCAAAAACCTTGTTTGATGACAACTTTGGTCTCAATGGCTGTCTCATAGTTGACTCTGTTACAAACACTTGCATTATCTCCAGATAAATAATCCCCAATGCTTGTATCGAGTGCTGAAAGAAATCAAATAATAGCAATACAATTTGAGATATGATTTTTTTTGGGAAAAATGTATTGAGCATCTTATGTAGGCAATAATATTTTTGTCATTTCATTTTTGTATATTGTGTACATTAGCATCTTACATTCTTTGCTTATAAATGGTCTTCAGCAAACACTTTGCAAAAAAATTTACAAAAAATTAGTTTCATCGCTATCTTAGACAAAATCGCATGCGCACTAAAGAAAGCCTTGTTTCAGATTATGTAAGAATTGATTCATTTGGGTTTTTTTTTTTTTTTTTGGGGGGGGGGTGTGTTAATTCTGTTCTAGAAAAGTATCCTTCGGGAGATAAGACGTCTTGAGTCTTTCCTGTAAATACTACGTAAAAAAGATTGCGTTTAAATGGATTTTAACCACCTAGACAATAAAATAACACGTTACATCAAATGACTTTTAAATTTTAATTGTTCATTTGAATATGACGATCCGTGGCTTACCTGTTGCTTCGTAAAAATAATATTTATCGGAATATGTCGAGTTTCTTATATCCAAACAGGTATAGATGTCTATGTAATTGTTTCTGAGGATCTCATAGCTTGTGCTAAAATAAGAGAGAGATTAGCGATTCAAGAATTTTCCATCGATCCATCCATCCATAACACACACACACACACACACACACACACACGCACGCACGCACGCACGCACGCAGGCAAGCATGCATGCATGCATGCATGCATGCATACATACATACATACATACATACATACATACATACATACATACATACATACATACATACATACATAACAATGCCAAGACGGAGTTCAAAACAATATTTACATTAAATCTTGTGAAAGCAGCATTCGGTAATTCTAATATTAATCAATTATAGAAACAAGAGTCGTGGTGATGTAGGATGATAATGGTGGCGATAGTAATAACAAGAGTCGTGGTGATGTAGGATGATAATGGTGGCGATAGTAATAACAGATGCAGTAGCAGTAACAGCAAGTGTTACTATGTATTACAGATGAATTGGTGGTGTTGTATTGGTGGTAACGTCGTAGTGATCGGTTTGGCAGTATCGGCAGTGTTCGTCGCATTGTCGCAATAGTGTTGGTCGTGACAGCAGACTCTAGTATTAGTATACTTACATAAGAATATATCTATTGCTATCATACAGACTAGAGCACGTGAAAGTGACTGTAGTGGTAAGGGAACCAATCGTGACCTTGTAGTTCTTAATGGTAGTGTTGGTCGTGATCCACGTGCCACGGCTGTTAGAGATGTATGTTCCGCTTCCAAACGGAAGCGTACAGGCGCACTCTGTTACAAAATGAAATGTATAAACATCATCAAGTTTAACGTTTTTTAGAATATAGGAAGAAGAATATTCGTAAAATTGTTGGAATGTGCTAGCAAAGTCGGTTTATGATTTTTGAAAAGCATAGCGGGGGATCACTTGAAAGGTGATTATAAAATATGCTGAAGAATTTTATGAGAAGTGAATCTTTGAAAGTATGTGATGGATGAGCCTTTTAGAAATAAGCACGATTTTTGAAAACAAATGTATCATGGGACGACACGTCTATTTAGCTTTTTGGTAATTTATTATTGATCACGCGTACATCAATTATCATGCGTGGACCCAAATGAGTCTTGTGAAATGTTACAATCGTGTTATTAACTGAAATAAATGGAAACTTCATTCAAGGTTTGTGTTTACTATATATTAATATATATATATATATATCTGATCAACTGCTGATACATATACGCGCTCATATGCATGCAAGGCGTAAATGCGGGTATATATGACAGCAATTGGAACTTAACATTAGGCCGTCATTTCCAAATAGTCCATATACTTACAAGGGGAATTTAATATTAGGCCGTCATTTCCAAATAGTCCATATACTTAGAAGGGGAATTTAACATTAGGCCGTCATTTCCAAATAGTCTATATACTTACAAGGGGAATTTAACATTAGACCGTCATTTCCAAATAGTTCATATACTTACAAGGGGAATTTAACATTAGGCCGTCATTTCCAAATAGTCCATATACTTACAAGGGGAATTTAACATTAGGCCGTCATTTCCAAATAGTCCATATACTTACAAGGGGAATTTAACATTAGGCCGTCATTTCCAAATAGTCCATATACTTACAAGGGGAATTTAACATTAGGCCGTCATTTCCAAATAGTCCATATACTTACAAGGGGAATTTAACATTAGGCCGTCATTTCCAAATAGTCCATATACTTACAAGGGGAATTTAACATTAGGCCGTCATTTCCAAATAGTCCATATACTTACAAGGGGAATTTAACATTAGGCCGTCATTTCCAAATAGTCCATATACTTACAAGGGGAATTTAACATTAGGCCGTCATTTCGAAATGGTTCCATATATCGACAAGGGGAATTTAACATTAGTTTATTGGTTTAACATTGCGGGTTTATTTAGCGAGAAGGAACAATTTAAGTTAAAAAATCTCCATACGTTTAACAGTTTGGATCTATATGACGACAAAGGAACGTGTTATGCCAGAATTAAATTGATAGACCAACACCCGAACTCACACAGATAGACTGACCAACATCTAATCTTGCACTAATTATCACAGGTTAGGATTTCATAACTTGGATGAAGGAGATGTGAAACCCCTTATAAACAAAACTAAACTGTCCCCATAATTTGCCTATCCACTTCCAACTACCTAAGCGTCCCATTATAAACACAACTATTACACCCCCACCACCCTCATAATCTTTCGAACTCTGGAAGTGAAGTGTAATGCGACAAACGAGTTGTAGTGCTAATAATTATATAAACATAACATCGCATAAGATGGCAAGTGTGCAAACACACTATGCACACACGCATACGTACGTATCATCGCACACAAATCCATACAAATACCTATAAGGGGATTTAGACTAAAATTTTGAAAGACTAAAATAAAAATACAATTATGTTGGTACCGGTGAATAGTATTGGTCTGTTTCTGTGGGAACTGAGTATCCCTGAAAATGGCCGCTGCTTTCAGTTCTACAAAGAGCTGGACTTGTACATGCCTTTAGTGGCCATATTTCGCAGACTGAATTCGACGCTTCTTCTACATTAGCCTTCCTTGAACCCTGATTTATTTTGGTTGAAGTCCATCTGCTTCTGTTTTGTGTTTACTATTTACGTATACATGCTATCATCATCCTCACCTATCATTATTGTCATCGTCTTGCATCACTTCCTTTATTGAAACTTATCTGTTTTAATTATCTCTTTTTGATACGCCATATTCATGAGGTGCTGCACTCTCAGCAATAATCATATAGCCTCAACGGACTTGCTCTCTTTGCAATGTTGAGCCGTCTAGAAGAACAGACGATGAATGCCACGAGTTGCATGCGGCTATACATAGATATTACGGGCAGTATATCTTCGTCTCCATCGATCTATGTACCCGTTTATTCAAGTGAGAGACAATGGGATGCTCGGGCTGATGGTATACGTGTTGTTGTCGCTACTGCACCATTTCATGTTTCATATTTAAGTAATGTTCCTGGATCCGCTCTTTCTATTGATCCGAAACATATTTCCAAAGAAACCTTTTTCGTTTTAAGATATATCATATGCAGTGAATGTAGCAAGTTCAAGACGGTTCACATAACGATGCAACGTCGGTGTGGTCTAAAACTCACACAGTACAATCAGAGAGAGAGAGAGAGAGAGTGGGAGTCACGAAATATATTTTCTTGTCTCATTTAAATTAGACCTGTAATAAAATAAAGGTTCGCGCTTTCAGTCACACACAAAAGTTCAGATTCTGAATTTCAATCTCTTCATAATATTCGATCTAAGGAAACATAAACCCGACAAAACTGTCCAGTTTTTCTTTCTTATAATTATCATTCAACGATTAGATTCGTTTGCATATATTTAGATATAAGATTGATGACAGAGCTTGGCAACATGACCACAAATATGACATACTCTTTCTCTTCTGCACAAAAGTGTTTATTTTTGTTCCTGGTAGGAACATGATGTCCTTGAGTAGGCAACACTGAACATGACTTGTAAGTACCGTTTTGTTCTTGAATCTGTGTATGCGATGTCGCTCGTAACATGCTGAACTTAAAGGTTAGTCTGCGAATAGAGAATTATTTTTATCTTTCAGGACTCACGGCATGAAAGCTGCAAACCCACATCATTCCGCAGAATAAATAAGTTGTCCCGGGTTGTTAAATCCTGGGTAACATTCGTCAAAATAACGAAATCCCGAGATCTTATCAATAAACCTCGAACGACGTGAGGGTACACTTACAGTGTATAACCAGGGTGAATCAGAGGTAACATTTTCTTTCTCATTTTAGGAACTCCACACGCTATTTATATCCAAATCCTTGATTGTTACAAAATGACTCTTCACTGCTTGTTTCTGTACTATGAACTCGTTATTTTCTTTAACAGTTACCATTCTGGTCTGCAATAGTTCTCTGCGAGCCACAAAAAACCTGTCCCACAAAAAAAACATTACCCAGTCAGCCGGTGCCAGAAGGGCAGTGCGATGAAGAGCAATAAAAATTGTGGTATATATTAACCATCTTTTATCATCTAGTTCAAAATACCCTTTTAGCACTTTTACTTCTCTCTCTCTCTCTCTCTCTCTCTCTCTCTCTCTCTCTCTCTCTCTCTGTGTGTGTGTGTGTGTGTGTGTGTGTGTGATGGTATATACGTCTGTTTCCGGGTGTAGTTAGAGCTCCTACCATTGCATGTGATATTATCTTTGTGTACGCATTATCACTACCAGCCATTTCTCTCCTTATACTTCACTTAAAAGATTTTATTAAAGGGTTTTATGGGCTGATTTAGATTTGCTAATAAAGAGAATGACAGACAATTTACATGGAAATGGGGAAGTGGAGTCAATTTTCGTTTTTCAGGCGTGTCATATATTTTGCATCGCTCGGGATTTAGTTCCTATCTTGTATTAGTTAGTAAATAAATGGGTGTTGGTCAGTCTATATTTGTGTTGACCAGTACTTGTGAGTATTAATCAATGAATTTTGAGCATCCAGCGCCGGATTAAGCACCGTGGAGGCCCATAGGCAGTCAAACTTTTGGGGCCCCAGACCCACGGTCACGGTCTCATGGGGGCCCCTGATGGGGCCCATAAAAGTCGCGGGGCCCATAGGCAGTTGCCTACTCTGCCTAATAGATAATCCGGGACTGTGAGCATCCTATATTTCCTTGTTTTTATATAGATTCTTAATGTTAAACCTACAAACATTGTTAACATTTCATTTCACCATATTGACCTATCAAGTTAAAACAATGGAGTAGTGTTTAATTTCTCATTTCTCTTGTCGCCATACAGACCCATTTTAAAATGGCCATCTATGTTAAACATAGTAACATTTTGTTTTTGGCTTTGGTGTCCCAATACATAAAAAATTGTGGTATATTTGCTGTTGGTAATGTTGTGAAGGTCAGTGGCAGTAAACGATATAGCAGTCTGGGTGGCGATTATTTTGCATCATTACAAACAAGAAAAGATTCTTTTACCAATATTGAAAATGTCGCTTGACATATATGCATCTTAGTTGCAGCATTGAATTTAGTACGCATCTCCGTAGTGATTATCATTAACGTTTTATCGATATGAAATTTCTTTCTAGCGATATACGTTAATTTTAAGTGAGGACAATGATGATAATAATACATCATTCTCAATATTATTGCTGTTATTATTTGTTGTAGTAGTAGAGGTAGTATTAGAAAAAAGTATTCATATATCAATAGTACTGATAGTTGTACTAATAGCAATAGTGTTAGTACTAACAGTAGTAGTAGTAGTAGTAGTAGTAGTAGTAGTAGTAGTAGTAGTAGTATGGATAATTACATGTTACTGATACTGAAAGCATTAGTATTATTGATATGCAATATCAAAATGCTAGGTAAAAGTGTACTAATTAATTTTCTGGACAGGTCTTACTAATTTCTAAGTGTGCAGTACTCCGCAACAGTGCGGAATTTGAGTTTTACGTCTTGACGTTGATTAAAGTCATCTATAATGCAGAATACAAGACTTTACTATTTTCACAGTATTTCTACTTCTAAAACAAATTCAGAAACAAGACATTCTAGCTTGGATAGCCTCGATTAAAATTACTTTTCAACGCAACACGGGTTTACATTTTATACTATTTACACCATCTCTGGATTTACTTACCAACGCAGTCCAAATGTTGCAGAACACATAGTATTATTCCAAGCAATCGGAACACCTTCATTTGTTTTCTTACTGATTATTCACTACATTATCGCATATATATGACCAACTTTTTTTAACGATGAGCTTGTGCTCTATAAATAAATAGTTTTCATCTTTTTCTAAGGATCATTACGCATCAACAAGATAATTACTGTCTTGTACTGTCGTTAGCCCATGTAAGTAAACTATACATGTATTAAATACATGTGTAGATTCGACCTATTGTTGCATGTACAGCTGGTCAGATATCACGCCTTAATTAACTTGAACAGATATTGTAGATTGATCTTGCGTAGGTTTTCGAGATCCGTGTTCTTCGCCATTCGTTTAAACATACTTTCGGCAGACGACAAAAGAACCAACAACCGAGGCCGACATGCATGTATAGGACCATTCATTCCCATTATGACTAAAGGATAGAATTTAGGTCTTTTGTACTCACCATTCTTTTAATATCTTTCATTTTTTTTATTTTGTGTTATGTTGTGGAAAATAACAATGAAGGTGGATAAAAATACAACTTGCGTCGGGTACCTTATAAACCTTCGTCAAAAGCCGTAAGTTTTTATTCCCAGTCGTTGTCAGTTTTACACCGCATGTGCAAGATAGACTCGATGTTGGTATACATTCTGCCTTTGATAATTAAAGCAAATTGTATGCAGGGTGTGATCTCGACAATGCCTATGATGCCACCGTTGTTGCCAGAAATTGAATAAAGTTCAATTGAGCAATCAAGACAGTCAATCAAAATGTTAGTGACTGTTAATTAATAAATTTATCACCTTTATATTTGTTATTCTTCCATGAGCATCAATTCTCTCTCTCTCTCTCTCTCTCTCTCTCTCTCTCTCTCTCTCTCTCTCTCTCTCTGAGTATATATGTCAAAGAAATGCTATCTACCTACAAAGCAGTCTATCGCGTATCATGGACAGCGGCGGCAGTTCAGATAATAGAACATCGGACTCGTCATTTCAAGGGTCGCGGTTTCAATATTTTCATCCATACTTGCTTCTGATTCGGTGGGTCCTTGCAAAAGACACTGACCTCCCATTTAATCGGCAGCATATACTCAATAATGTTTAAAAGTGTCGATAAAAAAGAAACATAATAACAAAAAAAAAGTGTTAGCACACTCCAGAATTCGGTTATAAACTATAAATGAACATACTCAGTAAGTTTTACGAACATAACATTTCTTTTTCTTTTAAAGTATGTAAATGTAAACTTAAAATTTCTAATTCGTGCCAAACAAATCATAACTCCACATTTGTGGAATTTGAACAAATGGAGTACGCATTATGATTACTAATTCAGCCTGAATGTCTTGAACATTTACTTAATCGAAGTTATGGCTATCTGGACGTGAGCTGTCTCACATTTATTGTTGAAATGATAACACTCGAGTGTCGATTGTGCGATTTATTGTGCGATGAAATGGTACAATATAAACCCGACTCGAAGGGTATAATTTTTCTAAATTATTTTCAATCCCTGGTCTTTCACTTGCATGAAAGACAAGTGCTCTTCATCTTCACAACTCGTACTGCAAGAGGTGTCGTCCGTCTCAAGAACTAGAGTAGGAATGCCAGAAGCTTTTTGGTCATTTGGTGGGAAACTGATTTCAATACTCACAAAGCACGCGAATCATGCAACGCGATCGTTAATTCACTCATGAGAAACACGCACATTGGTATACGACACGACACCTGGGTCACATTCTCACTTCCTACATGTCAATGTCATGACATTTAGCACAATTGTGCTTGCCGCGTAAAAAGTACAACAAAAACCATTCGGAACTATCCTTCAAGTCTTTTGGGGAAAAAAATAAGAAAGAATAATAATCATACCTATGACATTATTACAAATACAGAGCCTAACAAGTTTACTCATCCTGCAGACAATACATATAACCCTGCAATTGGGGGAATACTAATAATAATTAACAACAATAATAATTGAATTGTCAACCTCAAACACCTTTGCTATATTTAATTTACATTAAAGGGGCTCTACTGCATCGATTCAACTGTCTACTGCAAAATCAGGCATGGAATCTATAGATAGATCTCTGTAACTCGTACATAGAAAAATGTTTGTGAATACACCCACTGGCCTAGCCGGTCGGCTGGTTTTCGGTCTCTGGTTGAACTCCTCAGATGTTGCTGGCTGGAGTTTTTCTGTGACACGTGTGGTACCGGTGGACATAGAATCAACCTCATAGACGGGCGGTCAAGGTCTACCTCTAATATGGTCTAGCTTCGAACTGACCTTTTGGCAGAAATTTCTGTGGGGCCGAACTGAGTAGTCTCATTTCAGCCGTGAGAGGGAGCAGAAAGTGATTCGTGGGGTCACTTATATTACTGCCATATTGCCTAGACCTACTGGTTTGAAAGTTTACGCTTTCAAGAGGCTGGCTAATATGGGGATCAATAATAGATGGTGATCTACTATTAGGAACAGTTCGTGTAGAGTATTAACGGAATTGAACTGTATCCTTTCTGGCCCAGCCGGGTTGTCTTTGTGGTATAACATACCGATCGGAGTCCGAATCAGAACTCGAACAATCAGAGCTCTACTCCAAAAGGGTAGCGTTTAGTAAACCCGGTTTCTTCTGAACCTGTTTCATTGGTTCTTGATGGCAAAGATGGTAATCAAAGAGCAAAAGCATATTACGATGCAATGTGCAAGTGAATTTCGAACCCTTGGCCTTCATTACCTTGTAGACAGGTATATCTAAATTGGGAATTAATATCACCTCATATACATAATTAGACCACTTGTCAGGTAAGTTATGTTTCCTTTTCAGTCCGACCGAGCGCACTAAGTCTCGATCCCCTACATCAAATTTGGACTCTCGGACCTGGTTATCGTATTGGGCCTTGTTCTTTGCATGGCTATTGCTCGACTACCTCGCCTTAGGCCGTGTAAGCAAATTGGAGGCGGTCTTTCAGTTTTTCTACGTACGCGTGAGGCTCTGTAGCAGCCCTCGCCACTATCTGTTGTAATGCCCTGATAGGCGTCGACAGTAAGCCGGCAGTACCACCCAATCATAAGAAAATGGTGCGATAATCCGGTGGAATCATTCTTGATAGCATTATATGCGTGTACAATTGGAGCAATGTAAGATTTCAAATCTTCGTTTTGCTCATCCTCCAATTCCCTTAGCATGTTTAAGTACGTCCCACTGAAGCGTTCGCAGGCACCATTCCCCTGTTGGTGAAAATGGGAAGAGCGAGACGTCTGTATGTTCGCTAATTTGCATAACTCCTTTATGACTTTACCCTCGAAATTAGGTCCCTTATCGCCGTGAAGCCTTGCCTGGAAACAAATATAAACATCAGTGCTCATTGAGAGCTTTTGCGGTCATCTGTGCCGTCTGGCAATGAGCGGCCTGGGCATAGCTGGTGAAATGATTAGTTATCACCAAGATAATTTTCAAACCCTCCCTTAGATTGCTGACATTGCCATTACACTAACACCTGTCGCAAAACTAAGCCTTGCGATTAACGTCCATCTCCAGACCAAGCCAATAAAACACTTGGCTAGCTAACCCGAGTGTTTTATCCTTTCCTTGATGGCCCTTATCGTCGTGGATACCTTTCAAGGCTAAACTCTGGTACAACACTGGGATATCAAACTGTCTGACCGATTGACCATGAAGAGAAGTGGTTATGTAGGGAATTCTGTTTTCAACTACAAGGCGGTTCCATTCACAGAGAAATTTCCGCACAGACGAAGACGAATTTCCTCTTCGGAGATCCTTCTCCCTGGGCCGAAACCCCTTACTCATTACTATTTGCTAGAGTCTTATCAGTCAACTATTCGCTGTCCCACTTGATGTTATTACAACGTTCAGATTAGAACACCTCGTCAGCTGAATGATGTGCCAAATCATCCGATACATTCTCAATCAAAGGAACAGAGACAACTACTCTTTTTAAATGAAGCTCTCCTCTACCATAACCACGACCTCGGTTGCCGTTACCTCGGTTACAGTTTCCCCGATTTATTCGGTAGTTGTTGTGGTCGCTATTGCTATAGCAACATCGGATGTTATCGTCATCGTTCTGGGCCTGTCTATTACTGTCATCCCTCCCTTTGTAAATTCCAATAAGCTCTCCGAAGAGCAGTGACTGTTCATGCAGCTGTTTAGCAATAGCGTTGATTTGAGATTCTAATATTTCCTCTGTGTGTGGGATCCTTAAGTGGAAACCTCTTCACCTTGCATGTCTTGTGGCCGCTTTCTACCATGGGCAAGTGGCTTACGTCCTTGGGGGTTGGTATTGGGACAGCGTCATTCGGCAAGTTCGGCTGCTTGTCGACCATCCTAATGTCTCATAGTAGGTCGTCATAGTGATGGAGTCGAAATTTTGGCTAGTGTGGCTCTTGGGATATTCGCCCCTTAGTGAAGACGAAAACTTCTCTCTGAAGAGGCCATCCTTATCCTCTTATCTGACGTGGCCCAATTCGATTGCAGTCTGGATAAATGTCTACAGCCTGGAACAAAATGCAGTAACGATACCCCTTCTCTCTGAAAAGGGCTGAAAACTTGCATAATCACGCCTTGAGTTGACATATATCTAAAAGAAATATCAAGGCGCTTCAAAAAAGCTTCCATGGATACTTTCGAGAAAACAAGGAATATGAGGTACTACGGCGGAAGTGGTTAGGTTGGTGGTAGCGTTGGGTGCGGGCGAAGTATCCTTGGAACCACCAAATAATGCTGAAGCACCTACTTGAGCCTTGTGCGTCATGTCCACACTCGGTATACCAAACCGCGTGAGAGAGCCCCTCCCAATTCCTGCAATTCAATTGCTTTGCGACAAAGGTGTAGACTGGGTTATATCAGATTTGGCTGGGGTTGCAATGGATTTAAGTGTTATGAATATACATTTAAGTGAGGCCGCCGAGGGCATTACCACATACCCACTGGCATTCAATGCATGTATCATTGCCTAATAATCTGTCATGGAGTTCCTTCGTGTAGGCATCACGAAAGAACCATAACAATATTGCGTGTATCTAGCCACTGCAAACAAATCGAACGACAGGGATTGGTTGTTAAACCACGATTCAGAAAAACAATTAACTATTTATCAACGCTAAAAAAAATCAATAAAGGCATACGTCTTCAAAGTAGGGACCAATACCACTACAAATTTGCTTCATGTATCAAAATATTCTGGCAATTCTAAATAACTCACTAGAAACCGTCTGGCACACTTGTAAATATCAAAAAGCAAGATTATATATGTAATAAACACATAATTGATGTATACAAAAATAAACATAAATGTAAACAGTTCTATAACATAGCTGTCTGCCACTTTCGCTCGGATGTTGAAGCACTGTATTTGTGAGCGGGGTTTAAAGCATAGAGGTATGTTTTATAAGGAGGTCAAAAACACCTCATGCAGTCAGCGATCTATAAAACCATCTTATATGTGGTGGTTAGATAATCTAATCAACACAACAATTTATATATTCCACCAAGAACTAAACTGACCTATTCTCTTTAAACAATGTAAGCAAAACGTAAACAGATGCATATTGAAATTGCTATAAATGATATTAATGTTATTGCAATGTCCATTGAATTAACACAGAATAACATCTGGGTAATAAGTACATGCATTTGCTAAAGTTTTTGCCTCGCGTCTTATAGCCAATATGTCAACAGGCCGAATTCATAACAATGACCTTAACCTCGAAATGAGACAAATGATTTCTACGTCTCATCAAATAAGTGGATCAAACCGAGCTGCTATCACGTGCTGATCTAAACGAATAGTGTTCCTGCAACGTTGGCGAAATCCCAACTATAGAGTAGAATGTGATTATTATGTGCAAATAACAAATTATATATTGAATAAGCCAACGAAAAAATGATGGCAAAGAGCACCTATAGCATTTCCAAATCCAAGAATCCTTCCTGTCCAAACAATAACACCAACTTACCGAATCACACATAACAAAACACGCATTATTCCACGTCCTATATATACACAGTTAAATGTCCTTCAGCTGTGAAGATGATTGTCTAGATTTTCGGTGACCTCATTCTTCTCTCCTTAGAGTTCGGTGTTCTTCTCTGAGAAACAATAGGAACGTTGAAAGTATGTAGACAGGTTTACTGTTCGTGTCCAGAAGAAGACAAAACACTCAGAAGCACGTGCTAGTGTCATCCAGTATGCTAGCACTTTACAATGCGGACTCCTTTCGCGATCAATTGGTCGCGGTCGCTCGGTCGGATTCACCCGTCAAATATTACCTTCTCTCCATCCCGAGTCCCACGGTGGGCACCAGGTGTGAGCTGTCTTTCATTTAGGGTTGAAATGAAATCACTCGCTTGTCGATTGTGGGATTTATTGTGAGATGAAATGGTACGAAATAAATCAAGACTCGAAGGGTATAATTTTCCCGAATTATATTCAATACCTGGTCTTTCGCTTGCGTGAAGGACTAGCTCTTCAACTTCATGACTTATACTGCTCGATGTGTTGTCCGTCTTAAGAACTAGAGTAAGAATGCCAGAGACATTTTGTTCATTTGGCGAGGAATTGATTTTAAATCTCTTTAAGCACGGGAATCATGCACCGCAATTATTTACACACTCACTCACTCATGACAAAAACGCACATTGGTACACGACATAAGCCCTTGATCACATTGATATATAATAAAATCGAACTTTTTCGCAGAGATAAGTGTAAACAACTTGAGCTTTCTGTTTCTTTGGAATCTGATTTATTACACGAGACGTCAGACGTGAAACACTCAATAATATTAAATGGGGTTGTTAGGTACGATAACATAAATCACTCAAAAATACTAATTGTCGTGCTCCGGTACGATACAAAAGTTATTCAAGAATATTAACTGGGGTGCATGGACACGACAAATCAGATTAAAGAATGTTCGGGGGTGCTTCGATATTATAACACGACACTCAAGAATACTAATGGAATGTTCTGGTACGATAAAAAATACACTTAAGAATACAAATGAGGTGTCCTGGTACGATAACAAAACAGTTAAGTATACCAATTGTGCGTTCTGGTACGATAACACAAAACACTCAAACATACTAATGGGTTGTTCTGGCACGATATAAAAAAATCGCTCAACAATACAAATATGGTTTTTTGGTACGATAACACAAACACTTAATAATACTAGTTGGGGGTTAAGATGCAATGACAAAACACTCCAGAATAACAATGGGGTGTTCTGGTACTTTAATAAAAACCACTTAAAAATACTAATGAGATGTTCTGGCACGATAACAAAAACACTCAAGAATTATAATGGGATGTTCTGGCACGATAACTAGAAACACTCAAGAATACTAATTGGTTGTTCTGGTATGATAACAAAACACTAAAGAATAATAATAGGGTGTTTGACCCGATACCAAGAATAATAATGTGGTGTAATTGTACGATAATAAAAACAATTACGAATCCAAATGTGGTGCTCTGGTACGATAACAGAAAGACTTAAGAATACTTATTGGTTGTTCTGGTACGATAACAAAAACCACTAAGAATAAATAATGTGGTGTTATGGTACGATAACAAAAAACATTCAAGAATACTAATGAGATGTTCTGGCACGATAACTAATTCAATTAAGAATACTAACGGGGTGTTCTGTTACGAGAGCAAAATATTCGCAAGAATACTAATGGAATGGTCTGGCACGATAATAAAACACTTAAGATATTAATGGGTTATTCTGGCACGAAAATAAAATCACCTAAGAATACTAATGTGGTATTCTGGTGCGATAGCAAAACATTTTCAAGAATACTAATGGGATATTCTGGCACGATAACAAAAACACTTAAGAATACTAATGGGATGTTCTGGCACGATAGCAAAAACACTTAAGAATACTAATGTGATGTTTTGGCACGATAGCAAAACATTTTCAAGAATACTAATGGGATATTCTGGCACGATAACAAAACACTCAAGAATACTAATGGGATGTTCTGGCACGATAACAAAAACACTCAAGAATACTAAAGGGATGTTCTGGCACGATAGCAAAAACACTCAAGAATACTAATGGGATGTTCCGGTACGAGAACAAAACACTCAAGAATACTAATGGGATGTTCTGGCACGATAGCAAAAACACTCAAGAATACTAATGGAATGTTCTGGCACGATAGCAAAAACACTCAAGAATACTAATGGGATGTTCCGGTACGATAACAAAACACTTAAGAATACTAATGGGATGTTCCGGTACGATAACAAAACACTTAAGAATACTAATGGGATGTTCCGGTACGATAACAAAACACTCAAGAATACTAATGGGATGTTCTGGCACGATAGCAAAAACACTCAAGAATACTAATGGGATGTTCTGGCACGATAGCAGAAACACTCAAGAATACTAATGGAATGTTCTGGCACGATAGCAAAAACACTCAAGAATACTAATGGGATGTTCCGGTACGATAACAAAACACTCAAGAATACTAATGGGATGTTCCCGTACGATAACAAAACACTCAAGAATACTAATGGGATGTTCCGGTACGATAACAAAACACTTAAGAATACTAATGGGATGTTCCGGTACGAGAAAAAAACACTCAAGAATACTAATGGGATGTTCTGGCACGATAGCAAAAACACTCAAGAATACTAATGGGATGTTCTGGTACGATAACAAAACACTTAAGAATACTAATGGGATGTTCCCGTACGATAACAAAACACTCAAGAATACTAATGGGATGTTCTGGCACGATAGCAAAAACACTCAAGAATACTAATGGGATGTTCCCGTACGATAACAAAACACTCAAGAATACTAATGGGATGTTCCCGTACGATAACAAAACACTCAAGAATACTAATGGGATGTTCCCGTACGATAGCAAAAACACTCAAGAATACTAATGGAATGTTCTGGCACGATAGCAAAAACACTCAAGAATACTAATGGGATGTTCCCGTACGATAACAAAACACTCAAGAATACTAATGGGATGTTCCGGTACGATAACAAAACACTCAAGAATACTAGTGGGATGTTCCGGTACGATAACAAAACACTCAAGAATGCTAATGGGATGTTCTGGCACGATAACAAAAAACACTCAAGAATACTAATGGGATGTTCCGGTACGATAACAAAACACTCAAGAATACTAATGGGATGTTCCGGTACGATAACAAAACACTTAACAATACTAATGGGATGTTCCGGTACGATAACAAAACACTTAAGAATACTAATGGAATGTTCCGGTACGATAACAAAACACTAAAGAATACTAATGGGGTCAGAGGTGTAGCTAGAGTGTTTGAAGCGCGGAGACAAGATTCATTTTTACGCCCCCGACCCCTCAACGAAAATTCCACATACAACCTAATTCAAAGCCGATTTTGACGCCCTCAGTAACATGGCGCCCGGGAACATCTCTCCCTCTGCTACCTCAGTGTATAACAGACATATTTACAGATAGCAGATATTGACGATAAATATTGCAGACAAGATTCATTATAATATCAAAGGTAATATAACCACAAACAACAAACTATGATATACATGTATACAAAAAATACACTTACATATATGAACAGCTTCTTTTACTAATAAATAAAACATATACATATACCCGGTACAATACAGAATGCCCACAATTACAGAAAAAGATGTAATTAACAATTTAGCGATCTTTGTGACCGAAATGTTTAGGTAATTAAATATTTTTTGTGAGGTACTGTGCACAATTGGTTAAGTACATGTGCTAATCATCTACTAATGTGAAAGTTGGAAAATTTTCTTTTTTTAATATAGAATCAAGAGCTCTCAGCATTATATTTTTTTATTTTAAAACTCTGCTATATCATGATTTTGCTGTCTTACATCCATCATATAACAGCCACCACCCCACCAATTTATAATTTATGGAAGCACGTTTCTATACACGCTAAGTGGTTTGCTGAAAGTTCATCGTTTAAAATATCACCGAGTCGTTTAATTGAGGGGTGGGGTGAAAATAAATCTTTAGTGAAGACAAAACCGTCAACTTATTATGTGTCCACTAGGAGTAATATTTGTCACCCTGTGACAGTACTGTCAATAAGATTGCGTCATATATTTACCCTGTGACAGTACTGTCAATAAGATTGCGTCATATATTTACCCTGTGACAGTACTGTCAATAAGATTGCGTCATATATTTACCCTGTGACAGTACTGTCAATAAGATTGCGTCATATATTTACCCTGTGACAGTACTGTCAATAAGATTGCGTCATATATTTACCCTGTGACAGTACTGTCAATAAGATTGCATCATATATTTACCCTGTGACAGTACTGTCAATAAGATTGCGTCATATATTTACAATGCTCGCCGACTTGTGTGCAGACAGGAATTTTAAACATGTGACATTGTTACATAGATGCATTTGACCTTAAATCGAACCATATTATTACATTTTGTAGACCTTGTTGAATTCAAAGATTAAAATTATTCTTAGATCTACTGGGATTAATATAACTCAGTAGGTTTACACTGAGAATACTCATTATACGCGAAATGCAATATTAAAATTAACGCGAGATATTACGTAAATGCTAATGTTTTTTTTTTCTTTGTTTCAAAATGGCAGAACTAGGATGATGCTGGATGCTTACATGATTTATTTGCTTGATACATTTCTCTCTGAAAATCAATTTTCGTCTACGAAGATTTTGCAATATTTGTCTTTTACTGTCCCATTCAAATCAAAACGTCATACGTATATATGACGTCGCCATATATATCCGATGGCAAACGTTTTTAATTTCTTGGCTCGGTTTAGGTGCAAATTTCAGCTTAAACTTCCACCTTCACCTAGTCTAGAGTCAGTTTCGTTACATGCTACCTTCCTTTCGTGTTAAGACTGATCTAACATAGCCTCACACATCAAGACGTTGGCCGAATTAAATGACGAGAAAAAGGGTTGTATTGAAAAAACTCAAGGTGGATAAATAGGTAGATTATCTTAAAGTGAGGGTCGGTATGCTAAATATAGCATAGTTTGTGCCTTAATAGAGGTAAGCTCTTAAAAAAATGTATGGCATCGTATATGCTGGGAAACGCCAATGGATTCCACGTACCATGTGTATGCACGATGCTCAGTCTCAGAAAAGGACTGCATTGACCAATTCATAACAAATATTCTTATAGCAAATTCGGTCTATAAGAAAATCCGAGTAACGTCCTAAACCTACACACATATCTGAAAACTTTTTATTTCGATTCAGTTGTCGTTCTGTTTATGATATAAAAAAAAACAAGCACAAAGAGTTACATTAAACTTCGGTCCGTATCGACGCCGTCTACAGTATAATGTAGACTTTTGGATCTCTACACGCAAGCACAGCCCATGCTTCCACCCCAAAGCTAATTCACAGCAAGCGGGACGTATAGATGCATCGTGGGTAAGTATCAACATCGCTCACGCTCAGACCTTGACACGGTTTTGCTCTACCCACTATTGTGGTTGGGACGGACATGAAGCACTCTTCGTTTGGGTGTATCGAAGCCGACAATCGTTAAAGTGGCTTTTTCTTTAATAAATTATCAGCCATTCCTGGGTTTTACATCCTATTTAACCAGGTTGTGTGGACAATCCAACACGGCTACTCAAGTTTATGTATCATTTGGAGTCAGCATATAATACTTACTTTCAGTATACATTTTTGTAGCGAACTTAACCTGCTGGCAACTGACACTTTATGACACCTCATCGGATCCACTTTCAGGTAATGCATATTCTAAAAGTCTGTTTTGTCTGAGATGAAAATGTTGACAGTGTGTACGAACTGATAGAATCAGAAACGAAATTTGCAAAGAAACAAGTTACTAAACGTATCATCGGAAATATTAAGTGATAGCTTTACGACACAAACCGTGAGACACACTGCAATGGAAATATAATTTCGGATAATTTTTACAGGTATTTAGTAATGATGTTTATAGCAATTAGCAAAGCTACTTGTCAGAGTACGAGTCATTCTCTTTTAATTGAATAAAATCTAGCATAGAAAGGTATCTTAAGATTAAGTGGTATCTCGTCTTTGACAAGTCAGTCGAAGCAATAAACTCATAACAAGTGCAAGAGAAGAAGGATAACTGTTGACGGGCATCATGAGCATCAGAGCAAATAAACCATAATGACGCATGAGTCTTTTTCACTTGATGAAATGTGTTCGCACAAGCCCGCTGCTTTGCAATTTTCCCTGTTCTACTTTTTGGGGCAAATATTGAGTGTTGTGGCCGAGGCGAGCTCAAACATATAAGTATTGAGATGTATCAGCTTTTACAGATTTCACCGGTAGCCCCTATCATTAGTGTGCTTAGATGGATACCATATTATTTGATGTTACTCGGAGTGATGACCAATGCGGAAACTGACAGAAGCTTCCCAAACATGTTAATCATATTTTTACAGATTCAATTATGTCCCTATCTCAACTAAAATTTTAAATAAAGAACAAAATGTAGCAAAAATTTTAGACGTAACGAATGAATGAAAATAAATGAATATCAAAGTCATCAAAAGGATAGGAAAATTATTTCATACAATGTGTAACATGCACATACGAAGCAATTTTCACAATCAAATTGATAATTGAACCTTGCAGATTATAAGAAAAGACGGAGATATTTAGCAATGTTAGCAAAGAATTTTTTTCTTAAAAAGCGTGTAAATATAAAGTGTACATGGCAAAACAATTAGGAAAAATATATATTTTACTGAACACAATATTACAATTTGCAGCCATTATCCAAGAGCTATGAGAATTGATCAGTTGAATATCTGATAAAGCTAGTCGTAGGCATCAAGGGGAGAATCCCTAAACATTCCGTAACATCAATGTGACAATCCTATCGAAAGATGGGGTCCCTCCGTCAAAGGTCAATAAAATAATTGGGGATATAAAATATATTATCACAACGGGTAATAATAATGAGAATAAAACTAATTATCTTTCTGGATATTGAATATCCTCAAAATGTACTAAGAAGACTATTTATGCTAATATGAATAACGTATTTTCCAAATACTGATCCATAGAGCGAAGATAGATTGTTAAATGTTGATCTATAATGTTGACCAGAATATAATGAGAATTCACATTCCAAATCGGAATGTACTGCTCCATAAAACAAACTCATTTGCTCGTCACACAAAACAATATTGAATCCAGCATCGCCTCGAACATTTAAATTCAAAGACCTTCATATATTTCCAGCTTATGGTTCCAGCTATAAATGGCAGAACAGAAACAGAAATGATGTTTTTTGTCAACGTCAGTCCTTCAAGACTTATGCACATCGTGAGGAAACCACACATAACTAGATAGTCAGAATTAGAGTGGACTGAGAAAAAATCCAATATCCATCTATTCTTGACTTGTTGAAATTTTTTCAATGGCGCATAGATTCTGAATACTACTTCGTAATTCAATTTTATATAACGCAAATAGGTTTTCATGCGTGATGGATCAAGCGGTAAGCTATCAAGGGCAACGTTCGCTGATTGGTGCTATGTGTGCATGAATACATTTACTGTTTATTGATTGATATATGTATGTGTATTCATAATAAAGTATAAATTCAATGAATTTCTTTCTTGCAGTCTATTATTTAGTTACTAAGCATTATTTAGTAAAACAAATGAGTATATAATGAAACTTGTACTGCATGTTTTTGGTGACAATATGAACTCATATACAAGGGTTTCAAAGGGATGACTAGGAAATATTAGTATAATGCATATATATATATATATATATATATATATATATATATATATATATATATATGATGTTGGATATGGTTAATTTATATACTATCTCTAAACTGTCTTTATCTCTAGGAATACCGACATGTGACGAATCACCATGCAAGAACGGCGGAACTTGCATCTCGAATTCAAAGTATGATATTTCTAATTGCACATGCGCCCCTGGATATAGTGGAAACAATTGCGAACAAGGTACAGAATTACACAAGAATAAATAAATACGAACAGACTTGGTTTAATTTAACAGGTGAAATTATTAGTTAGCCATGAGATGAATTGCTGTATTTGTTTCATTTAAGGAATACATGCATCTGCTATGTTTATACTACTATCTTCACGTTTTTAATCCCGTCGACATATGATAGCAAATGATTCAGACAAACTGAAACAATTACATCAACTAAATAATATATTACAGATTAGGCCAACAATAAACATGCAACTTATATTTTCTTGTCATCAACATATTGAGAATGCTATCTATGAATTTACTGGTCAGAAATTATAGGCATGGGTTCTTCTAAAATATATTCCCATGTTTACCGTTCAACCTAAACTTCATGATAAGAGTTAAAACAGGCATGTTGTACAAAGTGCATACTAGAAATACAGCATTGTCGTTGTTTCTGAAACTTTCATGGTAATATGTACCAAGGTTTATATATATATATATATATATATATATATATATATATATATATATATATATATATATATATATATATATATATCTGCTGTAGTATGTCTTAAATACAGAATAGTTTTTTTACCTTTTCATTAATCTTTGTTAATCTTTTAAGTGCCATTCGATTGGGTCAGTTTCTGTGTATCTTCAGGGTCGTTTACTTGGTACATAAAACCTTAGATGGTTAAAACAACAATTTTAGAGAATGCAATTTTACATTTCTGATTGACGACTGATTACGGCGGATTCAAAACTTGATCACAGTGTTACGAAGATAGTCTTCGTAATTTTGTTTTAATGTAGAGAACATAATGTGTGAAGGTCTGATACAAAGGTCTCAAAGACTAGAAAATTATTAGTATAATGCATTTGAACCTTTAATTATTAATCTATTTACACAGTATTAATACCACACATGGTAATGAAAGATTTAAAAAAAGGATTATGATAGACGTTGGAAAATATATTTATTATTGATGTTATAAGCATAAATGCATATGAGAATTGTGCTTGCCTATTTTGTATTTCCGATGGCAGGTTTTAGGTGATAAGATACTAATTATCTTCTCTGTATTGATAGACATTATATATATAGTCCAATTCCTGATTATTGACGGTCTATTCAACTATCTGATGCACAATAGTAGTGTTCTAGGAATATATTTCTGTTCGGTAATTGCAAGTTAAAGATTATGTATCTATGTTAAAAATTGGTTGATATTATGTTTTTTGGAGTCTGACAATGTTTCTCCCATTTATAGTAGATGTTTGTATAAAATCATGGATGTAAATCTTTCGGTCAGTTGTCCGTCATAATGATAAACGCTGTATAACTAAAATCTGTTTGAAAGGTGGACTGATTTTCATGACGTCGATTGCTATTGTTAAGAATGTCCATTATATAACTTTATATGCGCTACTGTGTTAATATAGAAAGTGATGAAATACCTGATATTGGTTCATAGTTCTTTGCTTCAGATTTTGATCCAGTGTTTTGAAGTAGTGTTACTTTGGCAATTACCATCATTAGGGACATGAACCTGATTTCGAAATAATAGTACATACAACGTTAATACTATATGTACTATAAGATGGTTTGGACTTATCATGTCAAGTCGGGTAGATTTATAGAAGTCTTCTCTTTATTTTAGTTAACTAAAAATACTACCTCTGAAAACTTTCCACGAATTGTAAATTTACAATATGTTTTGTTTGGTATAACAAAGACCTTTATTTCCTGAATAATCGGAGTCCGAATATATACTCAGAAATGCTAGAGGTACTATTTAAAATGGATCCATCTAAAATATAAACACGTCATCTGTACTATGAACATCTGTACTAAGATTATGTATTAATAATCAGTCACTGTATTAGTGTTTCACCTGTGTATGCACGGTGTGTTCACCAGTTAACAGGGAACAGTCTACAAAATAATTCTTTCATTTGTGAACAAATATTGTCTATGAGTGTTTGTCAGCTATTTTTCTTTGTTATGCATTCAGGTTATGTAGGCTTTTAGATCCGTCAACATTACGAGATTTGTAGTACTACTAAACACAAATTTATAAAGGAACTTAAACTTGTAAAAAGCAAAAAGGTATGTAAAATTGAAGAAAGGAGTAGTGTTTACAATGTGTGATTGTTTGGGTAACAATCAAATTCAGTGAGTGTAATGCAAACATGATAAACGAAAAAATCTAGAATTATTTAAATGAGATGGAATGATATACCACGACACTTCCAATCTAATTGGCTAGGGGTATGAGCTGATCCAGAAGCGTATTTTGCATACATGAATTGTGTATTAATCGTTTCAAATCCAGTCGTTGCATATATGGGTATACGTTGGAGATCATGACAGTTTCCAAAATACGAGGCAAGAATAAGGGCAAATCCTTTACTACCGACAAAATACCAAGATATGTATTGGATGTCTTCTTCTTCATCAGTCTCTTAACTTAACGTGGTCGTTGAGTCACTGTGCTGCTGAAAATATGACAAGTTGCCTCCACTTGTCTCGATCAAGTGCCAGTGATTGTTTCTCCGCACCTTTCCTGGTCCATTCGTGCTGTTATCAGTCCACATTTTTCTCTATCTCTCCTTCTGCCACCCTGGACGCTGCCCTGCTGTACTATTGTGGATTCACTGTTGTCTCTAGTGACATGGCCATACCATTTCAGCTTTTGCTTTTGACAGTGGTGAGGATGTCTTCATAATGGCCTACTTTGTGCCTGATTGTATTACACACTTCTTCATTTGTGATGTGGTCCATGAGCTGCCCAGGATGGTTCTGCAGCATCTCTTTTCAAGTGCCTGGATTCTTCGTTGTACTTCTGCTTCACATGCATACAAAAAGATTGAGATGACTAGTGCTCTCAATAGTCTGATCTTAGTTTTCAGATAGATATTCTTGTCTCTCCAGATGGGTCTTAGCTTTGCCGTTGTTTGTGCTTATCGTGACAATATGTATCCTCTGAATACGTTCCCCGATCACATTACTTTAGGGATATAAGCCTGCTACCTCGCGAATCCAGCCCTACCAAAAGACGAAAATTCGTCTTTTCTGTCTATATCATATAGACAAAGGGCAAAAACTCTTGTCCCTTACCTCCCCTTGCCACCCACTTGGTGTCGCCAGTTTTTAAGCTTCGCTGTACGGTGAAAACACGTACAATTAGACCTCCAATGAATCCAAGCCATCTTAGTGTAAATGCGGACCATCCGAAGTTAAATTTGGAATTACTGTGTTGGATAATCATTCCTCTAC
Organism: Unio delphinus; assembly: GCA_029339505.1. Taxonomy (NCBI): domain Eukaryota; kingdom Metazoa; phylum Mollusca; class Bivalvia; order Unionida; family Unionidae; genus Unio; species Unio delphinus. The sequence continues at coordinate 1,684,370 of JAQISU010000335.1, forward strand.
AGGTTGTATACATTATTTTACAATATTTTCCAATTTTGAGTGACTTTGTCACCTTTATGGACTTCGAAAAAACCAGGCTGCAACGTGGTCAGAGCACACTTATGGCGGTACTAGCATGTAATACCCGCGGCACTAAATAATTTCGCTTATTCCGTATGTAACGGTTATGATATTAGCGAATTAATAACTTGCTGCATTGATATTTGTGCTTTGTTTTATCTTCTTTGTCGTTTCAGTAGACTTCGTCTTTGAACGACTAAGTTACGACTATTTAATGGCGTACTTCGTGTTGTCGTTACGAGTTCACGCGACACTAAATCATTCCGCTTCCTCCGTTAGTAACGGTTATGGTAATAGCGAATTAATAACGTGCTGAATTGCTAATTTGTGCTTTGTTTATCTTCGTTTGTCGTTTCAGTAGACTTCGTCTTTGAACGACCCGTTGCAACACGCTCATGGCGATAACTAGTGTTGTCATTAGGAGTTAACACGGCACGGAATAATTTGCCTACTCCGTTAGTAACGGTTCTAGTATTATCGATTTAATAATATGCTGAATTGTTAATTTGTGCTTTGTTCTCTTCTTTTGTCGTTTCAGTAGCAAAGTCGACAACGAAGGCATGAACGGCAAAACGGGTGTTGGCAATGTGGCAATGGAGGAAAATGATGTTGACATGGTACAACAGTCCGCTGTTGAACATATGCGTAGTTGGGTACATTTGGGGAGTGTTCCCCCAATTTTAGGCTGCCCAGTGGGCGTAAGTTCCCCCGCATGTCCGTGCATGGCTTTCGGGCCTGTAAGTCAGAACCCATGGGGTTTTTACAGGTTCCATAGCATCCATTTCATTATGTAATCCAGCCGTCCCTTTGTATTGCTAACACGGTCCGAATAACTCTGATTTACGGGGATTTTAGTGCCAAATCTGCCAGTCAAGCTGTACCGCAGGCAACATGCCAATATTATGACGGAGATTTTCATGAGAAATCTATCCGTCCAGCCAATCCATGACAACGGCTGGTACCGGTGATAGCCGGACCGTCACCGACATTCCGGCGGACCACATGCCACGCAAATCAGCCAGCCATCCATCCGGCACCGGCCGTTCAGCCGACCTTCAAAAATAGCCGACACCGTCCGTCCAGCCGACACCGGCCGTCCAGCCGTCCCAGTATGGTGACCTTATTGATTTAACAGGCCGACCTGCTACGATTTACGGGGATTTTAGTGACAAATCTGTCCGTACGGCTGTACCGCTCTACCAGCATGGGGACTTTTTTCATATCGCGATCTGACCAGGTCGGATTTACGGGGATTTCAATGATGTATCCGTCCGTCAATCTGTACTACCGGTTACATATCACTACCATGACGGAGATGTTATAGGGGAATCTATTCGTCCAACCATACCATTGGAGCGGCCAGTTCCGGTCATAGCCAAACCGTCGCCGACATTCCGGCTGATCATATGCCAGACAAATCAGTAGGCATTGCCGGCCGTCCATCGGTTCACGGCTTGTCCACAAGGGAGAGTTAGTGACATTATCAGAGATGACGGAATTGAGTTATATATGCCACCTGGTATGCACTACCCAGATATGTCAGCTTTACCAGAACAGGACTTTCAGGCCGACCATTCGCCAGACAAATCAGCCGGCAGTGCCGGCCGTCCATATGTTCACGGCTTCTCCACAAGGAAGATTTAGTGAAAGTGCCAATCATGACGGAATTGCGTCATCTATGTCACCTGGTATGCGATACAGATATGCAAGCTGTACCAGAACCAACGTTCCCTCTGAGCGAATGGTAGATGTGCGCGCAGTGCTCGCTGCACTACACAAGCATTATGGAGATTTATATAAAAAAAATATTTAAAAAATGACAATTCAGCTGCGAGTGGATGCCTGAGTTGACCAGAACACGACTCAGCACACAGTGAGTGTGACGAAACACTTTCAGCCGTCCACAGATCCGGTCATGGACGGACTGAGCTTAGCGCAACGGCTGCAGAGGAAAAAAATTATAGGCTGTTGGGAACTTCAGAATGCCCACCACCTCCTACTGCCATTCAAGACTACACAATTCAGGCATCTGTAGATCTTGAATGGGAAGAAGACACGATGTCCTTCCTGCTTCCTCCCCAGTCGGTAAAATTCAGGAAGCTAACGTCCAGCGAACTGCTAGTGTAAGTGGGGATCTTAGCGGTAATTAAGTGGTGAAACATTGGAAACCCGCCCACAGGAACCATTCCTATTGCAACACAAAATATTAATTCCAAAGTTCAACACATGTGTTATCACAAATGAAGATGAAAAAAAATCAACGTTCAGATCTCCACCTACAAGACCTTAATAGCTTAAAAACAATAATAATCCTCAGACACTGGTCCCATATCTTTCGACTACCTTAGCCATATCCTTAACATCCAAGTCCTTGATTATAATATGATAGATACAGTGCGTTACGTATGAAGTAACATATAGGCAGTTAGGAAGAGATAAATAATATATTCATGATTCTAGAATAAATAGTGAATTATACGCAAGTACTGAAGGCCAAAAAGGAAAAATGTTGTACATGCAAACATTCATACAAACCATCATGTTTCTGTTTCGAAGAAAATACATAGATGCGTTATGGGTAACATACAGATCCGATGAAGGAAACCATACATATTATTGTACGTCCATTATGTGCGTGTTTAACACGGTTAGAAAATGTAAAAAAAATATAATGAAGTCTAAGCGTTTTTAAAGAGCTGGATAATAATAATAACAACATTGCAAATCAGAGAGAAAAATATTTTTTAATTTTATTTGGAGATATAAACGAATGTCAAAGTGATCCATGCAATGATGGTGCAACATGTACTGATTTAGTTAATGTGTACAGCTAGATGTACATGTCCGTCTGGCTATGTATACAACTACAGCGTTGATCCTAATCAATGTCAAGGTAATCTCTCTCTCTCTCTCTCTCTCTCTCTCTCTCTCTCTCTCTCTCTCTCTCTCTCTCTCTCTCTCTCTCTCTTAGCGAATATTACATATATACCATAAGCAGCTTCTGAATGGATCATGACTAAATTATAATCAGAGTACATGCTACATTTTTCCAAGAGCAATTTGTGAAGCATTCTAGATATGTTTAGCCATAGATGTCTTCTGTTTAAGGCGAACAGCGCCCTGACAATCCTACGCGCTATGGCTGACATTTACAAATGTGGAAGTGTAATTGTGTATTTTTAAACACATTTTCACCTATGTTATATTTTAGAGATTTATGTTGATATAGGGAAGAACATAAATACATGGTCAAGTTCATACCTTACGTCGCTGAGACTCTTTTGTGCTGTTATATTAATATACTTAGTTACATTTCGATGATGTACATTCAGACTATGAAAAAATTCTACGGGTACCTTAAGACACAAACTGTGGTAAGTAAACACTTCAGCTGATATGTGTGTGTATATATATATATATATATATATATATATATATATATATATATATATATATATATATATATATATATAATATGTGTGTGTGTGTCTGTGTGTGTGACTGTGTGTGTGTGTGTGTGTGTGTGTGTGTGTGTGATGCATATTTGCGGAGTATAACTGCAGTATATTATAATTTCAATTTAGACCATATAACCAATAACATGACACCTAATTGCAAAAATGTTTGTTTCCTCCCCTTGTATATCTTAACGGCAATGCTCTTATCTATGTCAACAATTATACGTATTTGGGTCATATTTTGAAGTCCAATCGGTCGGATAATGAAGATATGATGAGACATTACCGATCTCTGTGTACTCGAACAAAGATGCTTCCGCGTAAATTCAAGAAATGTTCATTGCATATCAAAATTAGATTATTCAAATCTTATTGCTGCACCATGTATTGCGCTCCTCTGTGGACAAACTTTAGTGAATGCACGAAAAGAAAACTAGTTGTTGGTCATAATAATAGTCTTCGTTTTCTATATGGTCTTCCAAGGCGGAACTGTGCCTCCAACATGTTTGTTGACTATAATGTATTTAGTTTTGATGAAATGATGAGAAAGTATGTATTTTCAATGATGACAAGAATATCTAATAGTAAGAACTGTATTTTGAAATCTCTTTGGAACTATGACATTCATGTAAATTCTCATATTATTAATAGATGGAACAAATTACTCTTTAAATGGGTCATTTAATTTGTATTCTTAATAATGCATGACGCAGTTAATAGTTGTAGATGTTGCTATATATATATATATATATATATATATATATATATATATATATATATATATATATATATATATATATATATATAGGTAGGTAGTTAGGTAGGTAGGTAGGTATGATATGATCAGAAATGTTTTGACTCAAATATCCAGTCAAGAAATATCTAGCCATAGTATATAAGTTTGAGAATCACTGACCTCGAACAATAATAGCAGGGTGTATAATAGCAAGTGTTCTGTATAGTCTGTACAGAAAACACACCAAAATGTTCTTCTCATAAACTGACTCACAATGAATGAAACTTACCTTTTGGGAAAGTTTTATAGCACATATAGATAGTCATTTTCCTCCGCCTTCTTGCTTTTTCTAATTGTGTGTTCGCGATATAAATGTAACACGAGGTGTTTCACATTTATAGTGACGGATTTTATACATATCAGGTACTAGAGTGTTATTTGGATAAGAAAATAGTTATAATGACGGATATTATACATAGCAGGTACTAAAGTGTTATTTGGATAAGAAAATAGTTATAATGACGGATATTATACATAGCAGGTACTAAAGTGTTTTTTGAATAAGAAATTAGTTATATTGACATATAGTGTAGGGATCAAATACTTAAATGTTATTTAGATGTGTATATTTCTTGTAACATATCTTAGAGGAGTACTATTTAAGTGTGATTTCAAAATGTAGTTATCCAAAACATGAGATATATATGTGTCATCGTCATCCATTCACACACTGGATTCTATTTTATTCACATGTTAGCATCTTAAGTGTGAGTTATTATTAATGCATGGATGGGTACTCGCGCATAGTTAACAATATGTCTTATTGCAGACAATGATGAATGCATCCCGACCCCATGTTTTTCTTACTACGACTGTATCAATACGATGGGCAGTTATACATGCAAGTGTACAAGAGAACAAGGATGCAATGCGATCGGTTTATATATTTTGTATTACTTTTTAAAAACATAAATCATATTAAATTACAGAGATTTATCAGCGTTTACTACTAGTGCAAAGTCGTCAATATAATGTACACGGCACATGATCAAAGTGAAAGGTGAGCAAAGATCAATGTTATGGAAGAAATCAAATACGGTGTGGCGAGTATATTTATTTTTTAAAATTAATATTGAGTTCAAATACGAGATAAATGCATGGTACTATATCATCAATAAGAGACAATTACTGTTATCGTCATAAATCAACAAAACACTAGGAGCACACCAAAATAATGAATAGGATGTAAGAACTTGCCGGTGTTTGCAAAAAATATCGGATAATGTCTTAAAATATGAAACATATTATTACTTATTATTTTCCCGATACATATGACCTAAGCGGGCTATCACCTGCAGTCATAGCAGTGATAGTTTTGGTAATTTTGGTTGTTTTGCTGGCGATTTCTTTTATTTTCCTCGTACAGATGAAGCAAAGAAAAGTATGACCTCACCCTCAACATAAAAATGTACCTAATGTAGATAAAAATGTACCTAATGTAGATAAAAATGTACCTAATGTAGATAAAAATGTACCTAATGTAGATAAAAATGTACCTAATGTAGATACAGGTGGTACATTTTAAAAACGAGTTCTTGTTGATATAATTGTTAGTTTCATATACATTCAAATTCAACCAATGATGATTTATTTCATGATACCCATTCAAACCTTCAAAGAGTTTGGATGAGTGATAATTAGGTTCATATAGGAATGCCACAAATGGGGGAAAAAAATAAAACACAAATATAGCAAATTAAAAAATTTATAAAATTTACAATATCTTTCAACATAAACGGTATTTTTCTTGTAAATTATCGCATATACCTGTGTATTGATTTAGCTATATGTTAAGTATCCATGTTCATCAGAGCACTGATCAATATTGTAGAAATGAATCAACAACTGAAAAATAACTCAGTTGATCTCAATATAAATTATTGTTTCAATGAAAAGACTTATTCAATATAGCATCAGTGTGTTATACAGACAAATATGTTCACCTTGCGGAGTGAGACTTTGTACATATTCTCATGACAAAGAAAGAACCTTAAAATTGTTTAATATTCTTATTCGAAATACAATTCCCTGGTTTAAAAAATAATTAATTTCACTTACGACCGTGTTCTATATCCTTGGCGACTTTGGGCATACACATATCATGATTTCGCAGCTTTGGGGTATGTTGTAAGTTTGTTTGAGCTTACTAAATAATATGAGTGATAATATATCGACTGTGTTGTTACGTATTACTTTATTTGCAAGTGCATTATCCAGAAACATCAAACGTCACTGACAAATTAGGATTAGATCCGTTTGACCTACATTTGGTTGTAGTCAATATGTTTACGTCGAACGAAACTGCAGGAAAGATATTGATTATACGCAAATGTAAATAGCTATGAATAAACAAACCATCCAGCAATGATATGTTGCGTCTGTTTACATGTAGTTAATCTATCTTACATGTTTCACACGTGCAAAATTAAATGTTATGGTGATTTTCAAATTTCCTGTTACATGAATTAACACGTAACAATTGTATGTTACGTTGAGTTAAAACAGCAATTTTCTTTTCCGTTGATATACGTGCAACAATATGCATTTTATTTGTCTTGTTTATTGCAATTGTGAACATGGATCCCATCCATAATTTGCCACAACATCAATTAACGAAAATTACAGCTATATATAAATACACGTGCATATAAATCCCAAAATAAAACTCCTGCAATTATTAGAATCCCATTTAATTTACCACTTATCTTGATACAAGAGAATAACAAAGAATAAATTTGTTCAAAAACCATTTTGATCGTCTACTTATACCTCCAGGTAATCAGAAAGTCTATATTATACGACCAAAGCAATGTTTTGAAGAAAATCCAGCTCATTGTTTTACAACAAATACACAGGACGATTTATCTAGACTGCAGTTGCAATTTAGAAACTATTATTTGTTTCCAAACATTTCCATGGTACTTCGGCTATTTTTGTTATTAAATTCCCATAATCAAATAATTCGCAAATGAGTAACACGGCATTGGTAACCATGGAAAATGTATACATTTTAAGTAATAGTTGTTGTGTGTGTGTGTGTGTGTGTATATATATATATATATATATATATATATATATATATATATATGTGTGTGTGTGTGTGTGTGTGTGTGTGTGTGTGTGTGTGTGTGTGTACTCTGATTTACTTCGTTGTGGACACTGATCCAAAGTATAGACCTTCGTTGTGGACACAGTTTACGTTGTGGACACTACATGTTGGTGTCCAGAAGGTACGCACCTGTAAATTATCATTTTGATTCACGTACATGATTTTAAAACCAAAAGAGCATATCAACGTTGTGAGCCATATCCCGCCATGAGTGTGTATGTTGGCCCGCTCCCGCGCAGCAGCTAGTTTGTGTGAACCCACCTCACATACACACACTGCGGTTTGCGCATGTCATCGCCATTCGATACCGCGATCTCTCACTTCATATTGGGTATTCGTGCAATATCTACTGTCGTCATTTTAATAAATGTTTAATCTCAGTATAATTTGAAAATACTTGCAAACTCCTATTTTTACTTACTACGATTTCCCCCTGTCCAGTGAATCATTTCACAGAATGGAAAAACGAACTCAACATGATTGCAGTATATGCAAGAAGTACACACGAAACGATTCGGTATATACAATGCAAAATTATAATAATAAAATATTCTTTTTAAGCAAAATTAGACTAGACCAAGTGTGTATGAGTTTCCTTTAACTGAAAAATGTATACAACGTGTTGCGTACATACTGTATTACTTTAGTAACAGTACCACCGACCATAAACTCTCTCTCTCTCTCTCTCTCTCTCTCTCTCTCTCTCTCTCTCTCTCTCTCTCTCTCTCTCTCTCTCTCTCTCTCTCTGCCAAATTGCACGCGAGACACATTATTCTTTATTTGGACGAACACACCATAATTACCCTAAGCAACTATTTATATTATATTATATTTCCAATAAACTGAAATTCCTAGAAGCCCTGGTGCCCTGCACCTAATTGACTCCAATTGACATGGTAGCGTTCCTTTGCAACTTAGTAGTTACGACCGTGTATTGCCATTCCCCTGATTACAATTGCTTTGCACGCGATACGCATATTGAACATTGTATCGTTGTTATTAGAGGCATGTTCGTATAACATGTATTGCTGGTAATACTTGCTTTAGCCTCGTATTAACATTAAAATTCTAATATGACATTCCAGTTTTTGCAAATCTTCATGGGATAATAAACAAAGTTGCAATACATTCATATTACATTATGCTTCAGTGCTTTCGAATAAAAATGCCTACACGTCCACACATTAGGTGTGGTTCATTGAGAACCATTTGTATTTCTGTAATTAAGTGGAAGAGGTATAAATATTGTCTCATATAATAATAATAATAATAATAATAATAATAATAATAATAATAATAAAGAAAATGCCAAGAAAGCATATTATTGATTGGGTAGTTATTAGAACAAAATTTGCGTCTCGTGCAAAACTGATTGTAAATTTAATACGAGAACAACGGGAAGTTTATAATTTTATTTGGGACAAAATGAATTTTCATTTGTAGGATCTATTATCGTTTCTTATGTTTGTGTTTTATGTCTGTCAATCTGTTGGTCCTGAATAAGAATATCTTTCAAATATTTCAGAAACTTCAATTTGTGTTTCAATTATAATTTTAATTTTTTGGGATTTTTCAGTGCTTTGTATATTAATTTCATATATTTGAGAAATCATTACTGAAAACAACAAGTTTATTTTTCTATGCCATCTTAAGTGGAGACCTTTATTGTAGATCGAACGTAGAAAATGTTACGATCCTTGCAAAAGTCGAATAATACAGCTAGCCAGAAAAGAGACTCTTTCTGAAGCGAAAGTTTCTTTAATGAAGCAAGACATAAAAATAATTTGCTCAAACATAATGTGGAAATGTGTCTTAAAACAAAAATATTTCGGTTTGATTATTAAGGACCTATCTGGCACTACAACTATACTTACAATAGGAGATCGTTACTGCTAGTAAAGAAAATTATGTAAATCCTAAATCGGCAATTGTAAAGTGTTAAAAGGAGATAAAGTGATGAGAGACAAATGATGAATCAGATACAAAAATGAAGCAGAAAATAAAATGTACAATGCGATTGAAATATGAAACCTAATATCTGGTAAACGAAAAAGACGCCTTCTTTGCACACGAGGTCACGTATTGATGTTACTAAAATGTTTTCTGCTACCTTGTATTCAGGGACAAAGGAGTAGATCAGCATGTTTCTAATTTAGAGAAACATTCTGAATATGTTAAACGTCAACCATGAATAAAATGCAGTTGATGTATTCCTCCCATTGCATCTGCAAAACCGAACGGTCGATTCTTAAGAAAATGCTGCTCGGACAAACAGTATTATTTGTTGACTCACAAATGTTCTTCTGCCCAAGATCTTCCTCGCAGCATTTGTTTAGTAAAACCATCTATGTGTAATAGGAATAGTTCCTTTTCAGGAATCGAACGTTTGATGCAACTGATCAGAAATCCTTTTTTCTTCATACATACACGTATCGCATGAAACGGGAATGTTATTTCTGATTTGAAAAAAGCAACAGAATAAAAACAGGTAAATTACCAGTGACCTTAATTCCAGAAAGGCAAGTTCAAATTTATGTAAATGAAGCCAGCAATGTATTGGGTCAGGTAAACCAATGGTTGATTTTATTATGGAGGTTTACGAACTACACATATCGAAAACATTTATATCAATTGTTCGCGATTGTGCCAATCCTATACCGATTAAAATAGTAAAGGACACATGAGTCAATGTCTTCTCAGCTTCCCACTTTTTCTAGTTTCTAATTTGAGGGGCAGAGCGTAATTGCGTAGTATTCCTCTAATAAGTAAAGTTGTCATCCGATTTTTAGTGTCAGGACAAATTACAGTTTGTTTGTTTGTTTCATTGATTTGTAACGGCGCACCAGCACACTTAGGCTATTTAGCGCCATACAATTGGATGTACTTATACATGTTTAAAGATAATAAAAGGTTTAATATCGACCAGCGATATAGAAAACCAAATAGCTTAAAGTAAAATGGTAAGATGTTTGTAATAGTAAAATATGAAGCTTCCCAATCAACGGGAGATGTAAATCGTGTATGTTGATGATAAGATGATGTAAATAAGGGGCGGAATTTGCATGAGATAAAAATGCTTTATGGTGAAGGCAAACAAGTTATCGTTTAAAATAAAGATTTACTTCCTTCAGGAAGTCTAAAATACGAGTGATAGGTATAGTATCAAACGTTCCTTCATGTCATGTACATTATAGTACTTATCACGCGTAGGTTGCAGGTCGGTTACACTCGGTCATAAAGTGCTTAACAGTGAATGGTTCATTGCAAGAGACGCACTCTGGTGGATCTTCACCTTTTAGTATGAGTGAGTGGGTTATGTATGAATGACCAATTCTGATTCTTGCAATGATAACCTCCTCCATACGGATAGTTCTGTAGGAATGAGTCCATTCACCTATGGTTGGTTTGATGGCATGAAGTTTATTATTGACTGCATCATCCCATGACGTCTGCCACTTATCACGTAGGTACTTTTTGATACAAAGTTTAAAATCATTAAACGCTAATTTAAAATCCAATTGTTCTTGGGATAGAGCCATCTTAGCAGCACGGTCTGCTTCTTCATTACCTGGAATACCAATATGGCAAGGTAACCAACAGTATAGTATATTGTAGGAGGTACTAAGCTCCATATTTGTGACGAGGAGATTGACTACTAATGGATTATCCAGTTTTATACTGTGTAGCGACTGAAGCACTGATCGTGAGTCACAGAAGATAATATTATATAAAATACGTTTTTGTTCGATACATTTCAGAACAAGGTCTATTGCTCTGATTTCCGCTGAAGAAATGGAGGCATCGTTTGGCAAAGGATCTTTTTTAATGTGTTTGCAGCTAACGAAGGCCGCAGCAGCCTTTTCATCGACCTTTCATCCATCAGTATAAATCTTATTGTAATTTGTAAAAATCGTTGAGGAGTTCATGATAAGAGTTCTGGAAGATGGCAGTGTTTGTCTCAGATTTTTTCCCATCGTGTAACGTAAAAATCACTTTGGGTTGCTTAAGAAGCCAAGGTGGTGTTTTCGATACAAACGTTTTCTGAACTATAGAGAGATTAATTTTGATATTATCAAGGCTGCCTGATGTTCTGATGCCAAATAAAGGTAAGGCATTTGGATTATTTTCATATAAAGTTTTGTATTTTCGATGAACAACAGCCGAAAAAGCATGGTTCAGAGGGTTTGATCTTAATATGAGAGCGTACTGTGCAGAAAGCATTTCTCTGCGATGTGATAAAGGTGGTTCATTCGTTTCCGCGAGAAGGCTTTCACATAAAGATGTCTTAAATGCTCTCAGAGCGAATCTTATTCCCTGATGATGAATTGGGTCAAGCATTTTCAATAGGAATTCCTAGCTGAACCATAAACAATGCATCCATGGTTTAGTATGGAGCGGATAAATGTTCTATACAAATTGAGGATGACGTTTATATCAGCACCCCAGTCAGTGAGAGCAATTACTTTAAGTAGATTTAAAGCTTTTCAGCATTTAGCTTCCATATTCTTGATGTGTAGAATAAAAGTCAGTTTTCTGTCGGAGATAATACCCAAAAACTGTGTTTCCTCAACAGCTGGAGTAAGTGTTCCCTCCAGTGTGAGTTTAGGGTCATCATGATGTCTTCGCAACTGACAGAAATGCATGCATACTGTTTTCGATTTTGAACATTTGAAACCGTTATTACTGGCCCAACTCTGGATCTTGTTGATATTTTGTTGCAGCTGCCTTTCAATTGTATGCATGTGCTTTGATCCATAACAAATTAAAAAATCGTCAACATATAATGAGCAATCCACACCGAGAGCTAAACATTTGGTGAAACTATTGATTTTTATATTAAATAACGTCATATATAAAATACTGCCCTGGGGCACACCCATCTCTTGCTGGTGCATATCGGAAAGGGTACAGCCCACTCGTACTTTGAATTCTCTGTCGGAGAGAACATTTGATATGAAAGAGGGCAGAAGGCCTTTTAAACCCAGATCGTGCAGGTTATTTAGTATCCCGTACTTCTATGTTGTGTCATAAGCCTTTTCTAAATAAAAAAAAACTGCTACTAAATGTTCCGTCTTAATAAATACACGGCGAAAAAATGTTTCTAGTCTAACCAGATGATCGTTTGTACTACGACCAGAACAGAAGCCACTTTGGAAAGGACATATTAAATTGTTACTTTCCAAGTACCATACACGGCGAGAAGTAATCATTCGTTCCATTGTTTTGCACACACAACTTGTCAGTGCAATGGGCCGATAGCTGTTAGGCTATTCGATATCTTTGCAATGTTTGGGATTGGTATTACTGTTGCTTCTTTCCAGCTCTTAGGTACATTACCTGCAATCCGTAAATCATTCAAGATTTTCAGAAGTAATGTCAGAGACGAATCTGGGTGGTGTTTCAAGAACTGGTAATTTACTTCGTCAAGCTATTGTTTGTTTTCAGGTGTCGAATAGAATTGTGTTTCCTCTTTCCATTTATTTTTCGAATAGTATCCCAAACTTGTTTCATTGAGGAATGAGAGTTTAAAGAAGAAATATATTTCTTCCAGGATGCACGTTTACATTCTTCGATTGTGCGTCGAGTTTTATCCCGGGTAATACGATATTTGTTTAACTTTCCGGGGATTGGACGATTGTTGAATTGTTTTAATGCTTTTCGTCGTTGTCTAATGGTTTCTTTGGATTCCTTAGTTACGTTGTGGCGTTATTTGTTTGGATGAAGTATATGAGTATATTTGGTTTTACTAGGTTTGGAGCAACCTTGAGTACATGGAGCAGTTTCTTCTGCATCCATGCTCTCAAAGTCTCCAAACTTGTTGTAAAGTTTAATGGGGTCATCTGACCCCTTTTGCTGCTTATTTGTTTGTGCTTTGTGTTTATTTGCTGGTGATTTTGGTGGTGGGTTGTTATTAAATGTTGTTTGAGTTGATATTGTGATTTTCTGTGGTTGATAATGAGGGATATCGGCACTAATTGTCGTTGAATCGTTTTGATCCGTTTGTGTTTGTGCGTCCTTCGTTATTTTCGGATTGTGTTTCACAACAGCGGAGAAAGACGGGCCATGGTAATGTTCTTTGCCACAGTTGACACAATGCAGAGTTGCTCTACAATCAGCTTCCTGCTGAGAGTGGTCTCTGCACCGGCCACATACTTTGACTTTGCAACATCGGTCTTATTTTTGACACTTGTAGCATTGAAGGGGATTTGGAATGTAGATCTCGACCTTAACTTGCGAAAACCCAACCGTGACCACTTTAGGTACTATTGGTTTGTTGAAGGTGAGTGTAAATGTGGTGGTATCCTGCAGATTATTATTACGTTTAATATGTATCGTACGCACTGCAGTGACACCTTCATGTTTCATCCCTTCGACGATATCTATGTCGGTGACTCCAGCCAAGTCACAACAGCGCATTACGCTTTTGGACGAATTCAGTGTAGTGTGGGCGAATGAGGTCACTGGGATATCGAAAAAGGTTTTGATTTTCATGATATTATCTCTTTGGCCCTTTCGCTCACACTCAGCCAGAAGGCAACCCGATTTGAGTTTTTTGACACTTTTTGGTGTGCCAATGGATCCCGAAATAGTTTTCTCAATAACAAACGGAGATAAAGCAGAAAACGGTTTAGAGTCATCCTTAGGTTGAATAACCATGAAGCGTGGAAATGATTCCACGCCACATGTTTCTTCATCAGAGTCAGACAGTGGATTGGTACGTTTATTGTTGATTCTTTTGGGATGAAATTTCCATGATTAATAGTTAAAATTTCAGCATCCATGCTCCCCACCCACCAAGGAACCCAACGATGGGACACTTTTCAATTATCAGGGATACACAGATGCTATACTTGTTAGATAAAATTATCTGGGATTGACCCATGAAGTTTCCTTCTAGGGTCGGTAGTATTACCTCCTGACTGACCCGTGGAGCCACCACTTTCTAGGAAGTCATCTAAAACTTGGGAAAGTGAAAGGTAAAGGAAAAGAATGTAGGGGCAACGGTGGAATCAAGAGAGATACAAGAAAGATAGAGAAGCTGAGTAAGTAAAAAAGGACCTCCTCGGGCTCGGCGTGACCAGCCGATTTGTCGAGACGGGGCCCATCTCGACCACCCGTCTAAGAGAAGTAGAGGCCCAATCAGTATATTGCATCGGAAAAGCCTCCGCTCAACTACCAGGATCCTTTCCTCCTCCGCCACGGGTCGCAACACACGGCACATAGGTTGCCTCTACTTAATCTCCTTTTACGACACGTGGTGAGGCACGTCGGGCCAATTCTACAACCCCAAACCAGCAGGGGGGCATTACAGTTTGTACTTTGAAGTCATGACCCATGGAGGGTATTCTTTATAATTTGGCTAGGAGCTGGAGATTATGCTGCGCTTAATACATTTTTAATTAACAGGACTTGTTTGGATCAAAAGTGTCCAACTGAAAATGAAATCCCATATTATACCCTGATAGCATGATTTCTGTAGTTACTAGAGCTATAATCTGTTCATATTGATGTTGATCAGGATAATACTCCATTAGTTGACACATTATTTGATCAGGCATTTGAGAAGGTCACGTTTGCTTCTGATGTTGATCTAGCAAGATATATCTATCACGATGATCGTTTGTTTTGCTACTGATCCTTTTCGTTCTAATCCGAGTAACGAATGACAATCACTCGTTGTCGAACGGGAACTTGATTTTTAGATATCCTACTTGTTTAAGAGGGCAATTAGTGACACAGAGCTACACAAATGCTTGCATGCAAAAGAATTCTACATTCAAATGAGGACCTATTCCAAAAATGGAGAGCACCTTGGGTACCCGCTGGAGACAAATGGTCAAAGAGCGATCAACCATGTGTTCGTAGGTAATATCGACAGGAAATTCTTAACATAACCCATGGAACTCCCTCGGCTTTAGTGCAATATGATTGATCACTGGATGTTTAATTATTTGTATTTACAGTGGCCTAGAATTGAAGGTGATGCTTCTAAGTACAATAGATAGTTTTACGTTTGTTCATTTGGTTGTTAAAAGTAAAATATATATATATATATATATATATATATATATATATATATGTGTGTGTGTGTGTGTGTGTGTGTGTGTGTGTGTGTGTGTGTGTTTAAGTATTGCACGAAGAATTTTGCAGAATATAGGTATAATATGTCGATTCGTTACAACGAATAACCGAAAATGTTTTGACCATAAAGTGTGCGTCCTAAGGAATTCCAGACGCAATTCATATGAGGAATTAAAAAAACTGAAAGAATGGTAACATGATGATAAAATCATCTTTTTGAAATGTCTTCCTTAAGCTCTCTAATCTGATCAAATATCAAGTTTCATGTCTGGACGTTTCCAGCAAGTTATGTATCATTTCAATATCTGAACGTGTACATCTTTCTTCTGAAATCCTAAGGGCTTTGGAAAGATTTAACCAAACTTTGAAACATATACTTTTAGGTCATATTGCTACGATAGACACATGCATTATGATCAACGTGTGCATTTGTTAAGGTCTGTTCTTTGCGATATTAGCCCAAGAGCCGTTAGGATTTAATCTTTGTTAACTATTGATTGGACGTGCCATCAGTAAACCATTTTATGCTAATAAAAGACAACGTTCTATCATTAGTATATTCATAGATAAATCGTATTGAAACTATGTTTGATTTCAGAAATAAGATTTCAAAGACTTGTAAATTAGAGTGACTAAACTTTCGCTCTAAACGTTCCAAAGTGAAATTAATGAACTATACATATGCAAAGGACAAACATTCTTTAGTCTGTGGATAAAGTTGTATCTCTTCTGCCTATAACTCAGTTAAGTATATTGGTCCTAATACAGTGTAAGGGAAACGAAGTGACTTAAATTATCTCACTAACACTCCTGCCATTCAAAAACATAAACAACTTTGCCATGCAAATACCTTTGAAGGTGTATGTTAATAGTAATGGCTCTTTTAGTCATTCGTACATCTTTTAGTTTTACCACACAATTAGGAGTTAGGCGATGACATAGATCAGGGGTGTAAAGACATTTTATCAAACCAATCTTCAGAATGCTCGACAATTCGGGACTAGAAACATTCACACCTGTAAGTGAAAGAAAACGCGAACTAAACACCTATCATTTGAATATAAGCACTTGTATCCAAATATTCAAACACAATCAAATTCAATCTACGACGATGTTGACATTGTACAGCATCAGTAATGGATGCCTCCTCTCGAGGAGGAATGTTTTAAAAGAGAAATGCAACTATTGCTGGTGAATAAGTTTATTGTAAAGAAGTAACTTGGGTTAAGGATGGTTTCTAGTGCAGAAACAAGGTACTACTTTTCGTAAAACATTGGGATAATTTCACCAAAACATATTCATTTGAAATGCCAAGAACCGGTGGCTGCCACATTGTAATTGACATATGTGTCACGTCATGACGTTTGATCGTATAAAACAGTTCTGGCAACCTCCACGCACTGAAAAAGCAAAGAATATTTCAGCAGCGGTAACTCCAGCGTGCAATGTCCATGTTTATGCGTAATCTAGATAATCTTTTTGCTTACATCTGCAACAAGACATATAAAGATCGCTTAAAATCTATTCGAAAATTGTTTGACCAACTCATCGATTCAAATTTGACAATTTAGGTGAAAGTGAGTTAGCCGTGCTTGTGTTATATTTGTAGGAAATATCGCAGGACACGGTCAAGTTAAACCAATAGAAGTCAGTTTTGTACGCTGTATCTGAACTCCACGTGTCTATCAGTGCACGACAGCTGATACAATGGGGATGGCCGTATAGGACCCGATGAATTTGTCCAGCTTTTGATGCATCGTTGTACTAAAAACAGTTTGTAAGAAAAACAGGTTTCATTGATTTGAAAAGCATAGGAATGCTTTTGAACAGTTAATGGTCATAACTAGGAGTGCCTCAGTTCTTTCACTTCCAAATTAAAGTAAGTCATTTTAAATGTATGTTGGTGCAAGAGATGGTGGGTGGTGAAGTATTGATTCAAGATAACAAAACATGGTGTTGATTATCCAGTATGCAATTGTTTTAAACAATTTAAACAAGCAATAGAGAAATTATTCGAAAATAGGGAAGAAATATTTGGCTTCAATATTAGCTGCAAAAATATCTGAGTTGTAAAATGGTTCCTTCTCAGATTATTGTATTCAGTGAACCCCCTTACTGTCATCAATTAAATTAAAAAGAAGAATCAGACACTGTAAAGGAACAGTTTGATATTTCAGGATTACAACCACGTCAACATTAGGCACATCAAAGGAAAATATAGTCTAATTGCAGGTGCAAATTCACTTGTATAGAAGTACTCCATTGCCTTTTGAGTATATCGTGTGAGATTCCTAAGTCATCTTAATGTGGAATTTCAAATGGTACACTATTTGCCTAGGATAGCCTTATATTATATTTGATTGACATGTTTGCTGTCTTTTGTCTATATCTATCTATCTATCTATCTATCTATCTATCTATCTATCTATCTATATATATATATATATATATATATATATATATATATATATATATATATATATATATATATTGCGACTAATGGGTCAAATATTTACTAGCTTTAAGTTCTTAATCCAGCCTTGATTCCGACCTTAGAATTTTCTATGAAAACAAAACCTTTTATACATTTGGATGCAGATTTCCATTGAGATGACCCTCATCCTGCTTATCAAGTTGTCTCTGTTTTCTATCGTAATGCTTATTATATTTCTCATTCCTATTTCAACACAACTTACTTAAGTCCGTTTTCAAATTTCCCTTTGTATTTTAATGAAATAAATCTTTTGCTGAATTTACTCAAGCTGTCGATATTCAATCTTACTCTCAGAATTCGGTTAAGACCCTAAGGTCGTAACAACATAGACAGGCACACACGTCCACCAACGCACATATACTTATATCTTCGTAACAACATAGACAGGCACACACGTCCACCAACGCACATATACTTATATCTTCGTAACAACATAGACAGGCACACACGTCCACCAACGCACACATATACTTATATCTTCGTAACAACGCGATCTTGGTTGATACATATGCCAATCTACATAACTCTTCTATAATACTATTAGGCATTATTTAGAGGTGTTCTTTGGTGATTGCGATCAAACAATAGGAGTACGATTTATCAACGGTTGTTGAATACTTCTTTTAATTATTGTATTTGTCCCTTCTATATTATACGCTATTTTATTTCCTTTTCAGAAAAGATGTCATCTTTTGACAATAGCTATTATTTTCTCTTTCGCGAGTAAGGGACGGTGGCAACTATAAAGCTGCAATTCTAAATGTTAATCCTGATCACGATTTAGCTATGGAAGCTGCACTGTTGAGATGCCTTTATTAGCCATCTCATACGAGCTCTGTTCTCGACAAATAATAAAGCACGAATGAAATTTTGTGTTTATTATACAGGTCTTCAATAGGATTTTATATTCTGATGTTCTCTACCAGGTGTAAAGGATATAAATCAAAGCTAAATGCTTACTATTTAGGTTCGGATAAAAACGTATGATCATCGTACCTGTGTCAGTGTAGATTGAAGGTTACATGGAATAGTAGACATTTCTTCTCATTAAATCCTACCTTTCACCTACAACAAACCATAGTTTTGATTAAATCTAGGAGCTAAAAATTGGAAATCTAGTTATCCTGCTCAAATGATTACGATCAAACATATAAAATATAACAAATTCTGTTGAAATATTATAGCAAAAGAAGTCACCATGGCTCCGTAACAATCTCAGTGTGAAAATTAAAACAAGATATATAACAATAGAGGGGTTTGTAAAATAATAGATGAGCTGGTTCTTGTGTCTCTCACATAGCTCACCAGTATGATTGACCTAATTTTAAGTTGTGAGCAAAGTACAAGACCACAGCGCTTTGTGAGTTCGATGACATCTACAGGATTTAATAAAAAAAATATATCCCGGTAGAATTATGCAAGGAGGATCTGAAGAAAAGATGTTCAGATAATTGTGTAGCATGGTAAAGAATAATAGCTATAGTACGGAAGCCGGTTAGTGCCACGTTGAAATCAATTTTTTATCTCGTAATTACGACATACTATCTCGTAATTACGAGTTACTATCTCGTAATTGCGACTTACTATCTCGTAATTACGACATACTATCTCGTAATTACGACTTACTATCTCGTAATTACGACTTACTATCTCGTAATTACGACTTACTATCTCGTAATTACGAGTTAGCTATCTTGTAATCACGACTTACTATCTCGTAATTGCAACTTACTATCTCGTAATTACGAGTTATCTATCTCGTAATTACGACTTACTATCTCGTAATTACGACTTACTATCTCGTAATTACGACTTACTATCTCGTAATTACGACTTACAGTGTCTTTGAACTGTGGAACCTTTATGTCATTTTGAATGGATCATTCAAGGTTATGCAGCTTTTATTTTCATTTGGATTGAGTTACTCAGACATTCTTAGTTTTCTAGCCCAGATACATGGATTATACATTAGCATGAGAACACTGAAACGAATACTGCGTAATCTGTGTCTGTTTAGAAGATTTCATTCTGATGTATTAGAGATAGCCCAGTTTATCGAAGAGAATGTTAGTAATTCCGGTAATCAACAAGGCTATCGTTGGATGCATTTACGATGTCTTCAACATGGAATGATACTATCAAGCGATACCGTGGGGATACTTATGCAGTTACTCGACCCTGCTGGTATACAATTGCGACTAAGGAGACGTCTTAGGAGACGACAATACTTTGAACAAGGACCGGATTACATTTGGCATGCCGATTCTTACGATAAACTCAAACAATATTGGCTCTGTATAAACGGATGCATTGATGGTTTTTGAAGGCAGGTTATTTGGCTTAATGTTTACATAACAAACGGTAATCCAAAAGTAATCGCTGGTTATTATGTGGAAGCAGTGCAGATGCGTCACGGATGTCCGGCCTTAATGAGAGGTGATCGTGGCACAGAAAACAGGGTTATGTTGCTCAAATGCAAGATTTTATGACAGGAAAGGAACGTTTCATTTATGGAAGGAGCACAGCCAATCAGCGTATAGAAATGTTTTGGAATTTTCTGCGGAGGCAATGCTGCCAGTTCTGCATTGACACCTTGGGAATGTTGAAGGAAATCGGCCAGTTCAGACCGGATTTCATAGATATCAGCTTAATTCAGTTTTGTTTTATGGGCCTGCTTCAGGTACATATAAAAATAAACTTGTTTAGTCTTAATATTCCTCTAAAACGTGATTGGAATCTGTCATAAAATAATTCGTGTGAAGCGGTATACCGTAATATTTATAATTAGTTTATAATTTGTGTTATCATTATTCTCACACCTACATTCTTTTGACACTTTTCGAAAATGCATTTGTTCTCCTTTTTTAAACAGCAGAAAGTGTGCAAACTACAAGTTGAATCCATTTGATCCCATCCTTTGGGAAAAAAAGTAGTTTTAAAATAGCAACTTCAGTTTTGTCCATTGGATGCAATCTTAAAGAAAATGATATAAAACTTCATTCTTTTTGTCTCGTTAAAATTGATTTTAAAAGAAAAGGACGTAAAATAACGTTCTTCATGTATCTTGGCTTCGAGTGGAGGTCTGGGAGGATTAGAAACGTCAGATTACAATTTGAAGATCTAGGAGTGTATCATGTTGACAAACAGATGAACGGATTAAAGAGGGAGATGGACTTGTCCCTTTTATATTCTTTCTTTTATGTGTGACAATAAATGGTGAAGGTTTTATGAATGCACCTATTGGCAGTTGTGAAGAAGAGAGAGAGAGAGAGAGAGAGAGAGAGAGAGAGAGAGAGAGAGAGAGAGAGAGAGAGAGAGAGAGAGAGAGAGAGAGATCTTCTTTATTTATTTAATGTTCAGACAAGCGGGAACGTTTAAATAAAAATCAAGTCAGAGAAACTATGATGTTTGAAATAGTCTCTTTTTTGCAATGGGGATGGATATTTTCCACTAAAGAAATGCCAATTAACAACCGATTTATTTGCAGAATGACATCGATAATATGGTCCAGGTTTGGAATGTGCATCGTATAAGACCGACCAAAAACCAAAATTGTCCAAATGGCCGACCTGTTGTGATGTACAAATTACCAATGATTTATGGAACCCGAAGCTACCTCCAGTCAGTGGACGAAGACAAAATAGAAATCTGTCGAGATGAATGTGTATTTCGAGATGAATATCCATGTGACAGAGATGTATTTAATACATGTATCTGTACTTTCTACATGGAAGAAAAGGGATGGACATCGCCTACAAATATCGACGATGCTTTGAAATTATATTGTGATGTACGAAACATGTTACTTGTGGATTTGTGACGATAACGGCTTTACTACTACTGTGATTCTATGATGAGAAATATTATTTTCCTTCAGCTGAATATCACTAAATGATCTTCAAACGAGACTTCGCTATATCTTTATTTATCCAAGTGTACTTTGCTGATATACTTCTTTAATGTCTAAGTTTTCCATTTCTTGTTACCGTTTTATACAAACAGAGTGAAAAATAACAAAGTGTGTTTAGGACGACAGCTACAAACTTTTTAATAGAACGTGAAGTAAAGTTTGGTAACGAACGTAATAAATGACATTTGGATGCTTTTGCAGCCAAAAGTTTGGAATTTTCATAATATAATATGACACAAACTTCGACTGAGTTGTTGACCCTCTGACTTTAAAAGTTTGCAATTGCAAATATAAATTTCGTTCTCGCTCTTTAAGTTAAAAAGAACAGCATTCAATTGAAACATATTGTTACATTCACAGGGGCGTCACTTGACCTAGCGGTGTCAAACCCTGGCGCAAATCCCGCTGGAAGTCATATGTGTTCCACACATTTCCAAAGACTTCCATACAAATTGAGGTGTAAATTGGAAGGTCAGACGTGTCTGTCTTTATATACTAAATTTTACTATAATTTATTCGAGACCACAGATAAAACAACTTGCCCAAAGTCCATCAACCGCACATTCGCATGGTTTTTCCTCACCATCATCAGATTTCAGTACCGCCAGCCGGTTATGCCATAGAAAATACACTAGTATCCCCTTTCTCACTGCGAACTATTTAACTTCGGCACCCTAGGCCAGTCAATATACGCTTTTACTGGCGTATTACGCTAATATAACTGCGCATTTTGTCCACTATGGACACGTACACGGTATCTACCAAATCCCTACTTATTGATTCAATTGTGTAATTTACCGGTTTCCTACCGTAAATACTGCCACCTCGGTCACAACACTATTATACACCACTAGATTTTAATATGGACTATGTTGCACGGACAGTCGTTCGGTCTAAATTCACTACTAGTGAACCATGCCATCGTTCAAACTCATTAACACTCGACTCCGTGACGTTTGCTTGTAGCAATTGGCTAATTATTTCGGGCTAGGAATATTTCCATGGCGCCGAATTCCAATAATCACACAAATCTAAGAATTGCTTAAAATGGCAAATCGGCATCCTCCAAAATTTATTACAATACTATTGGTCTCTCTCTCTCTCTCTCTCTCTCTCTCTCTCTCTCTCTCTCTCTCTCTCTCTCTCGTACCTTATCGGCTAAAAAATTTATGTTGATATGTTTCTCTAAGAGATTTAATCATGCCGCTTTAACATTTAAAAACTGACGCAGTAGACAAGACCATTCCATATAGATCATTATGATTCATGTTTAACAACAGTTTGTATATAGTATACCAGGACAAATAATACACAAGAATTCATGTCGTCAAAATAAAATGTAATCACAGTGATATTCTGTTTTAATTCAATGGTTTCATCTGTACGTTTAATTGCATCATAATCAGCCATACATCTTTTTGTAAAATTGTATGACATATAGTTATAAAAACAGATATGGAGGCAGATAGATAGTAAAATAGTTCGTTCGATAGACATACATGGCTTCCTTGATAGACAGAGAGGTACCGTGTCATCCACCGCCTTTCATTCCTAGCCCATCTGGTCTAAACTCATTCTCGCTCCAAGAATCAAGAGACAAAACTAAGACGTTGAATACTATATTCCTAGTTGGTGCTTGATGCTGTGAATTCCACAAAAAGAATACAATTTGCATATTCTCGTACGGTCCATCCTAAATCACAAGAAATGATTAAATTAATACCATTAGGTTTCGAATCAAACGTTTTCATCTACAGCGGTATGACTTACTTGTGACTTTCGACCACGTGAATTATTATCTTTCCGGTCGACGTTAAATCGTAATTACAAGATAGCTAACTCGTAATTATAAATCGTAATTACGAGATAAAAAAAAATTGATTTCAATGTGGCACTAATCGGCTTCCGTACTATAGTTAAATAATAATAATAATAATAATAATAATAATAATGATAATAATAATAATAATAATAATAATAATAATAATAATAATAATAATAATAATAATAATAATAATAAGATGAAGAATAATAAGAATAATAATAACAATAATGACATGTGTAACATAGTAAAGGATAACAGCTATGCTACTACTACTACTACTACTACTACTCCTACTGCTACTACTACTACTACTACTACTACTACTACTACTACTACTACTACTAATAATAATAATAATAATAATAATAATAATAATAATAATAATAATAATAATATTAATATTAATAATGATAATACTAACAAAAACACAAATGATAATAAAGTCAAATGCCATGAAAAATGAATTCCTTGGGTAGTTTTTAGAGCAAAATTTGCGTCTATTGTAAAACTGATGACTGAAAATGTGATAAGAAAGCAACGGGATGGTTAGAATTTTTAATTAGGTCAAGCACATCATGAAGTTTCATTTGTAGTATCTAGTATCGTGTATTACGTTTGCGTTTTATGTATGTCAATCGGTAACATCTCGGAACTCGACTACATGTCTATACGAATTACTGTGGTTGGTGACTTTCGATTTGCATTTGTTGTTACT
This sequence comes from Unio delphinus, assembly GCA_029339505.1. Taxonomy (NCBI): domain Eukaryota; kingdom Metazoa; phylum Mollusca; class Bivalvia; order Unionida; family Unionidae; genus Unio; species Unio delphinus. Next base: position 1,708,819 of record JAQISU010000335.1, read on the forward strand.
GTATCTTTGTTGACGATTCAGCCTCTTCTAAAACGAATGGTTGTGTGAATATATTGAATGAATCTATTTGTCAGTGGGATATCTGTTTATGGAAATTGTTGGCTTTTTAGAGTACCCTACTTTGTGTTTTTGGGGCGTAAATGCAATCTCTCTTTTTTGGGTACACAGGTAAGAGGTAAGATGGTATTTTGTCATTAATGTGTCATTCGTTATGCATGTCATTTGATGTATGACACATTTAGTCTGCTGCTTGATATTGAATGATTTGTTTCTTCATATAAATACAATCTCTCGTCCAAACGTTGTTTCCTTGCCATAATAAACTGGTGATACATAACAAGACCCAGTGAGGACAATATCTTCCATCTCTCGCGGATTTTTCAACTATGTTCTTTCTTACGGGTTAAATGTTCTTTTGCCTTGATGGCGTGCCTCTGTAAGAATTTATCTCGCTTTTCACCTACCCCCAAAGTGCCTCTAGCGCTGGATCTTTACTGGGGGTGAAATATGATCGCTTTTCACCGACGCCCCGAGTGTCACTAGTGCTGGATCTTTACCGGGGGTGCAATATGATCGCTGTTTGGAGCTGAACATGTGATATTCATTGCTACCGACATTTGAATCACGTTAGAAAGATGATCAACTTGCCGATATAGTTATGAAATGTGTTTTCATATCACCAACGTCGATGAAATTCTGTATGAAATTAAGTACCTGCTTCCATTTTTCTGGTTTGACGTTCAGATTTATATTTCATGATTTTCAGAAGCTTTATACAAGTGAAATGAAGAACATAGTTTCATCATTTCAATAAGGATCCTGACGCTTCTGCTATTAAAATGAACCTAAATATATTTTATATCATTGTGGAAATAAAGAGCTTTAACATTACCAGAAATGCATAAGGGTATTTATAGAAACATTAACTAACGACAAATGGTTATGTGGACTATTAATATTTTCTTAAAAACAACATAATAATTTCTTCCTTCATCTAGCACACACACACACACAAACACACACACGTGTAATATGTTCTTAAAATTGTAATACAATTAGTGGAAGACATGCAGCTGTGTCTCTATAAAGCAAGATGAGTGTTATAAAGTTTTATTTTTTATTTTTTTATTTAATACAGATCTAATACACCCAATGTTTACACACCATCCATGTTTCATATAACTACCCTAGCCGCTGTGTCCCTTAAAAGTCAATTACAAACGTGTTGTAAGCACAACGTTATATTCCCATACTTAAAATCATATCATTATACGATGAAGAAACGCTTTTGTACTAATTCGCAATGGAAATCAATTGTCTAGAACGGAACTTTCAAATAATAGTCAAACATTTAAATGCAATGCATTCATCTAAAGCATACTTATAAATGTATTTAAATTGATTAATTTGTATTACCCCTGAATTACTTTTGTAGCCAAAATGACTCAAATTCGCATTAAAGAGGTCTTTTAAGTATATTGGAATACATGCAGAGAAAGGATAAGATATTTCGTTATTTTTAATTTTATATGATTTAACCTGTATTTGTTTTATAGTACAATCATGATCAGATTTGTTCCATCATGCAATTAGGCAATAAAGCAACAGCGTAATTCCTTTGGGCAACTAGTTGCTTCATTGTTTTGTTATGCGCTTCAGAACATGCTTCTCTAGATTCAAAATAAAATTTTAATTTAGTCACATCATTTTGAGGTATGGAAAACGAGAAGATAAACAATTCTTCTATAGGATGTTATTCTAAGTGAATTCGGGATGGAAATGACGACTCAGTAGTAACTATGTTTCTTTTGCGAAAATGATAGTCCTAAATGAAATTTCCCTGAATACGATGGATATAACATTATACCAGAAATAGTAATTTAATATATTTTGTCATTGTTTCGTGAATGTGTGATTATGGTATTGAAGCCAACAATGACCAATTTGTATTTTTGGCATTACTTCAAGAGTGATCATAAATTCAACCTTTGTTGAAAGTACATTCCTGGTACGTTTCACCTAACTAAAATCAATTAAATTTTATCTTTCTCAACTTTGTTGCTGTCTATTTCGCTGGTTAATTATAACAGGGTCTAAAAAACACTCGTGTTCTTTAGTGGCAACAATGTATCTACGACTGATACCTTTTTATTGGCACCATTTAATCCCATTCAAGCATATTTACACTGAGTAGGACTTGGATGTATTTCACCTGGTTTTGATCTAATCATGAAATATAAGACGTTTTTTTATGTTTATTACCCTGTCCATTCGCTTTTATTTTCGTTTTCACACACACACACACACACACACACACACGTGTGTGTGTGTGTGTTCAATTAAGTATGAATATTCGCTTATCTAAATTCATTTTCGTTTGGCAATAAAGACGTTTGATGCTTTATAATACAACCTTTTTATTTTCAAATCCACAGAATATGCATCTATGATGACATTTTATCTCAAAGTCGAAGATGAAGACATGTACGATATATTCTAAAGTTGATGGACTGATTCTAGGTTATTATATTTAAACTATAATAACTGAGCCCAACTGTTGTAAACTATATCATGCATCTTCTCAAATAAAGGTAAATGAGATTGTAAACTTCGATATTTCTTACGTTGTACTACTTCCATGTTGATATCATAATCGCCCGGGATAGGTACTTGGAGTTCTCTTTTCATTATTGTCGATCAATAACGTTGTGTCTACCGCTACTCACTCCAGAATGGCTTGATCCCACGAAGACAGCACTGATGTTTGTGATTCGTAACGTTTACTTTTCGATAATATATGCGTCAGGTGACCTAAGTCCGTGACAAGGTGGGGCTTCAAATCAGATCGATAGGGACAAGCCTCAACATAAGTTTCAAACGGAATGCTTGGTTACTCGGGAATTTGTCGTTAAACTCAAAGTCTTTTTATAGAATGGTATATAAGTAGATCATGAGTTCTCTATGCCCACAAAATATGGACGTTTCAGCCAACACAACATAACTGTATTTAGTGGAAACTAAGAAAATAGACAGCTCAGAAGATAATATCACCTTAAATATAGTTTGAAAACAACTTACAACTGACAGACTATTTGGACTTTACTAAACTTGATCCAGTTCGTGGTAAAACAGGTAATTCTTCAATATCAATTTCTTCTTCTGGTGCCTCTTCATTAGCTTTTGTATAAGAATTAATAATAATAATAATAATAATAATAATAATAATATTATTATTATTATTATTATTATTATTATTATTATTATTATTTAACAACAACAAAAAATGTATCATTTTCATTGATATTTATTATCATCATCATTATTATTATCATTATTATTATAAGTATTATTATTATTATTATTATTATTATTATTATTATTATTAACAACAACAAAAAATGGTATCATTTCCATTGTTATGTATTATCATCATTATTATTATTATTATTATTATTATTATTATTATTATTATTATTATTATTAATATTATTATTATTATTATTATTATTATTATTATTATTATTAAGCTTTAATTATCAATACATGAATTCATAACACTTTTATTGGAATAACAGTACGTGCAGTACTAGTTAATGTAGTAGTGGCAATGGTCTTAGCAGGAGCAATATCAGCTACAGCAGTAGTAGTAGTAGTAGTAGTAGTAGTAGTAGTATTTACTGTATAAGTGGCAATAGTCGCAAACAGTAGAAGTTTCAGTAGTAATAGTAGTAGTAGTAGTAAACAGATCATAGTCAGCAGTATATGTCTAGCTTTAGTAGAATTTATGCAAATGTGCATTTTGCATGTCGTATCTATTATTGTCACAAAAAGTTAGAAAACTAACATCACACATATTAATCGTATATAACCATCACCATGCCACCGTGTATAACCATCACCATGCCATTTCTGACCTCTACTAATGTGCATTTTGCAAGTTGTATCAATTATTGTCACAAACAATTTAGGAAACTAAAATTGCCGTCTAATGTCCAACCAAACACAAAATTACTTTTAATGTTACTGGGTATGAAAATGTTGAGTTAATTTCTTTTAAAATATAAAACGATGTTTAAAAACACGCATCGACAGTAATAGCGAAGAAAAGCTTTCTGATCTTGACTTCTCTTCAGAGTTTGTCCCATAACCCCTTTTGATAATCATACATTTCACTATATTTGATTAGGACCGACTAGCGGTATGTTAAATATACTTGATTTTGGTACCACCGAGGCCAAAATCCCACGCTAGTAAGAGACCATTTTGACGGCACCGATTAGCGGTAAGTTCCTTATAATTGATTTCAAACCATCGAGGCTCACATCCCACGCTAGTAAAATAGACAATATTGACGGCATTTAATAAAAATACTTAGTTAATGCTGTCTGGGCAAAGTAATTTTCGGCTTATTAATCCGACATGTTCTGAAAGCGTCGACAAACCGTTTATATAGCTAATCTGATAAAACTCCAACTGTTTGCAGTCTTTGGAGAAATTTGCAAGTTTTGTTTGCCTTATCTACTCCAGTCTAGATACTGGTTACATTTTTCTTCCTTGCCAAATATGTTAAAGAACGGAAGCTACTCCCATTTAAGGTCAAGAAAAAACGCTTTATACATTCTTTTAAGTTTACTTTTAAGTATAAAGACAATGCACCATCTTACCACAATCATGATTATAGTAATTGATGTGCTTTACATACAAGATGAAGACACGATATATGTATCGTGTCCGTACCAAGAAGGACATACGATTGTAGTTTATTAACTGTGAACCCTGAGAATAACCGTGGGTCAACTGCCATTGTCGTGTAACTTAACGTGATGCACTAACGTATTGTTCACGAATAATGCAAACAGGGTAAAAATACACTAATATAAAAGACTTTTACACACAAAAAATCCCTCGCACATTGTACCTTAGTAAAATGGTATAAAACCATTACCACTAAAAATTATTTGTGACAAGGATCAACTACAAATTATGTTGCTTAACCGACGATATTGAAATTTGCGAAAGCTTAATGATGCTAATAGGTGGCCTAACTGGTTAGAGAGTCCACCTCGGATGCGGGAGATCTCGGATTTGAAATCCGGCTACATCATGCCAAAGACTTATAAAATGGTGCTAGCAGCTGCGTCGCTTGACGCTCAGCATTAAGATGTTAGTGTTAGAACTGGTCGACCTCGTGACCGGATGGGACATCATACTACATGTCTGAGGCATGATGACCCAGTGTTTGACATCACTAGAAACGTCTACACTGCAGACATCGGTGCAATATGATTTTTTTTATTGCTACATTTAAACTCTCTCTCTCTCTCTCTCTCTCTCTCTCTCTCTCTCTCTCTCTCTCTCTCTCTCTCTCTCTCTCTCTCTCTCTCACACACACACACACACACACACAAACACATACACACACACGCACACGCGCACACACTCTCTCTCCCCACCCCCACCCCCAACACATCCACGTACACATACACGCACAATAATGATAATAATATATTGTGCCATACGGTAGGGTCTTGGAGGACAGAGTGTCTAAAACTCTAGCCTTTACTGACCATTAACAACCCACCTCCGTCCACCTGAGTTCGAATCTTGGGCATGTGGGTATGTATGAAAGTTTGCCAGTAGCTTCCCTTGTGTGTGTGGTTCTTACTGGAGGGCGTGGGTCCCGGGTTCTTCCATCGGATGCTGAGAAATGGCGTGAAACCCACAATAACAACAGCTTATTCTGTATTTGTGATCTTTCGTACAGGACATCCACCAAACTGAATCAATCAAACGTAATTTAAAATAGCCCCCCAAAACAAGTTTGCTCGACAAGGTATGTGTTTTCTACGTTTTGGTCCAGATATACTTTGACGTAAGTCACAACGCTGATATTTGTTGTTACCTTAGTCTGACTGAGCCCTTAACTGGGAACGAATGTTTTAATAACAACTAAGATCACCCAGTCATTTGAACAAAAATAAAAGAGTGAAAACTTACTTGGTCCAAGCACTAAAATACACTTTTCCAAGGCATTAACAACATATATACATCTACTCATGACCCAATTAACAACATATATACATGTACTCATGACCCACGTGCTGCTCGGTCTTCCAGGAGCATGGTCGACCACTCCTAATTTGGCTAAACAACAACGATAACAAATCTTTATACCGCACACTGTTATCGTTAAAGTGTATGAACTTGTCACCAAATTATTTAAAAGAAACTCTCTGTAGGACAAAAGTACAAATTTAAACGATAGCTATGTTGGTTCGTGGGTGGAATAATCTATTCTAATCTGGGAGGATACTTTTAGCAAACATTGAAATTGTTTTGTATTGTCCCCGAAGAGAGATTTCAAAATGAGCACTGTGTTTTTTGGATTATTAAGGTAACTTTAACAATTTTAGTTATATCGCTACTATGTCTATAGTGTGGCATATTTTAAAGATGTCTAGCATTGGGACTTCATGCCACAGACATGTAGAATAATATCATATCCAGTCGTATTACACCAGTCTGGCCAGTCCTAACACATACCTTTTAATGCTGAGCGCCAATCGATGGAGCTGCAAGTACCATTTCTAAAAGTCTTTGGTGTGACTTGGTTGGGGTTCAATCTCGATGAAACTAACATCATTGTTTTCAGAAATGGGGGGATATCTCAAGCAAAAGAAGTTATGAGTTTTCAAAGAAAGTAGTATTGAACGTGTCACTTATTACAAGCACATGGGTATTCGTTCATCCCGACGTTGGCTTGAACGAAAGCAAAGCAGATGCTATCAGTAGAAGCAAGGAAAGCAACTTCAAAGATTTTGAATTATCAAAAGTCCTTTGACTGCTTAAGTGAAGAGGGTATATTAAAGATGTTTGATTAGGTAATAAAACCTATTGCTTGCTATGGATCAGAAGTTCATGGATATGGATTTAGTAGAGATATTAAAATTGTGAAATACAAATTTTGCAAAGAGTATTTCGGTTTTCCTAAATCTACCAATAATGCAACTGATTTATGGGACTATGGAATACCCATTTTGTACCTCGTATATTTTACGATGCAATAAATACTGATTGAAGGTAGAAAGAATGCCTTCAAGTCGAAACCGACACCAATGTTTGTTAATGTTGAAAAGATCAGATGAAACTAACCTCGTCGTATTGGTTACCAACGTTATAGATATGTTGTTTTTTTTTTTGTTGTTTGTTTTTTCGTTTCTGTTTGGGGTATGTTTGGCTAAACCAAGATGCGGAAGTCGAAAAACAATTATTGCAAGGAATTAAGGATTCAACACAAGAAAACTGGCAGTGTGAATATAATATTGTGTATAAAGACCTGAAAAATACCTCTCTTGGGAATTAATATTTTTCCTTAGGAAATTACTTACTAAATTAGATGCTTAACACTTAAGTTGAAACCATAGACGTGTAGGCATAGCAAGATTGAGAGAAATAATAGATATTGTGAATTATGTCCGAAAAATAATGTTTATTGGTAGAAGATGAATCCCATATTGCTTGTTTTTGTCCAGCATACGACTATATAAGAAAGAAATACTTCAATGAAATTTATTAACTCTTTCCTTCTGTAGAAAAATTTGCATCCCATATGAGTCTTTGCTATTAAATAATTATAAGAAATATTTCTTGCTACATCAATTTGGCTTTTCGTCTTCGACAAACTTTGATATAATTGAATGGTGAATAATATATTTGCATATATTAACATCGTAAACAAATGCATCGATTATTGGAAATTATGAATGTAAACTCATGATGAACAGCATATTTGACTTTTTTAAACCATGTCGCACATTATATTTGGCCTAAATTTCTTAGTCAAGTGTATTATTATTATTATTACTATTATTATTATTATTATTATTATTATTATTATTATTATTACTCGGTCGTATATCGCATACGTGGCATATATTCTAACCACTTGCGAAATGATCACATTTGCTTGTTGTTCTGATAACCGATATATAGATAAACACACAATATATTGATATATTACAGGACAACATCGGTAACCAAAAAATTGTATTTAATGGGTCGGGGCATATTTTGTTTTCTTTAGTATCTGTTATATCCATAGCAACGATTTGAGATTACCATTATTAAGTTCATAACAATTGAATTCCACGATACTTATTGAATGGGATTACTCCCATGATAGGGGAATTTTTATCTCAGGTCAGAAATACCAATTGAACAGGACAACTCCCATAATAGGGGAAATTTTTATCTCGGGTCGGTAAATACTAACCTTTAACAGAGGGGATCGAAGCATTTGTTTGATGACCATCTTGTATCTCTGAGCGTGCACGATTGGAATTTGTTTTCGATAAACACCATACTTCACGCAAATAATTTAAGCTGGAGATCTTTGGTTTTGATTTGAGTTATATAGGTCACACGTTATAGTGCCAGACACCCTTTGAATTGGACAAGATTGAGGTCACTGATTCGAGGACAGTGATATGTATTGGGGTTATTTAAGACTCAAAATTAAATATCTGAGTTATTCAGACTAGGGCACGAGAAGGGTATCTATATTTGCGATGCATATCTCAGGCGGTACATGAGAACACGACACGTACTTAATTGTTGTAAATGTGACACTATAGGACTAAATAGTGAATTCAGGGTTGGAGTAATATACTTGATCAGAATATAAACAATATGGTTCACATTGATATAGCTTGATAAAAAGAGACAATATGTGACAATTTTGGGATGAGTGGCTATAAAAAATATTTTAAAGTGTAAAAAAATATATAAACTCTCCATATACAATAATAATAATAATAATAATAATAATAATAATAATAATAATAATAATAATAATAAAAATAATAATAATAATAATAATAATAATAATAATAATAATAATAATAATAATAATAATAATAATAATAATAATGAGGACTTTGTATAGCGCCTAATATTTCGAAGCTCTTAGCGCTTTACACCATCAATAATGATTTGACTACACTACAGAAAAACAAATGACAAAAACAATGAAATTGGAAAACATTAAAAAAATAAAATAATCATCTTTAAGATATTATTAACCTGGAAGATAATGGTCTAGTAGTGTACAAACTTGTTAATGCATCGATACTGTACACAGAATCTATAATTACATTATCTATAATTTAGGACATTATTGTCATATTTAACGTGATACTTTTTCAAAAATGATGAATAAATGTGCATTTACGTGTAGAAAATATAGTTTGGCAGTTTATAAATATTAGATCTACAGTAATAGAATAGTTTCAAATACACTTTCCTTTTTATCTCGAAATTGAGAACAAACAATAAATACAGATACTCGTCGCCAACATAATTTTTGTAGTAGTTTGATTTTTTTCTTCTTCTCTCGCATTGACCAGTTTAAATCGCATGCCTATTTGTTAAAGTCCTAAACAGTGGTTTATATATAGGTAGGTAACGTAGAAGAAAAGGTAAATGTTGCAGGTAGTATTCAAAATTTTGTATCTGTTTAACACTGTACTACGCATTCTTTAGCAGATAAATTTGTCACTCCTATTTTCATTTAGGAGATAAAGTTCAAAAGCAATGCAGCTATAATTCCCCTTTAGAATATAAATTGCAAAGGGATGTCACTCTTATTTCCCTTCAGAATATAAATTGCAAAGGGATGTCACTCTTATTTTCATTGAGGAGATAAGTTTTGAAAGGCATGTCACTAAATACTGAAAATAATAAATAACCAAGCCAAACGTGTCGTAATATTAATGAACAGTTTATATTAAATGATGCCTGAGGTTGTGACAATTTCCATTTTATCGTACTGTAATCGTGGCAGTTTATATTGTTTCGTACAGTAAATGTAACGAAATAATAGTTGTATTTTAGTTTTCAAATAAATCTTAGTTTCATACAGTTAATTTAGCCTCATTATATTTATGACATATTGTTATTTTGAAATCTTCGCATCAAAGACAATATGATATATGTATTCGATATCACTTGTCAAGACTATCGTCTACAACAAACATAAAAGCGAAACCATCAAAGTTGTAAAATTCAACAATATATCTACCTGATTTACAAAGTGAACATTTACCAGAAAAATACAGTATTGTGATTCAAATCCAAGAATTGTCATTTAAAAAACCCCACTAAACTTATATACATAATGATGATATAATTTAAAAAACACAAACGCCGAAAATTCTGTGCAGCTAGTTTCACATTTTAATCTATGCTCCTTCATGCACGAAATTATTTGAAAATAACAATGAAGTCTTTTATTTTAAAACAAAAATTACGTCATTGCCTAACGTCATAAATAAAATGCATCATCATAACAATTATATTCAATTTTCTCACCCAAGCGACAGAGAAATCTAGCTGTTTTGCTAACCTTACTTTTCTTATCTCAGTCTAGTCATCTCAGACCAATCGTCTCAGTTATGGTGTCCACGCGCTGAGAACATCTTTTAACAAAAGAAACCCTTCTTGTCTTCTGCTGTGCCATAGTTGTTCTCAAATAAAACAACAACAGCAACAACAACAACAAATAATATATAACCAAGACATAGTTACTTAAGGTCAATCTATCTTAAAAACACACCAAAACGAGTGAAACATAGTATATACTGTTAGCTACATTTAATGAAGCTGACCTGAAAATTTACTGTGCTACAGATAGGATAAAATTCTTAATGGTGTGTGAAATGAACTATGTCAGAAAACACTGATCCACGAACATGGGTGAGAAAAATAATCTATGTTCCAAGTCTCGTGGAGAGACAAATAATGTAACCCCTAGGCTGGGATTTCTTTGTCTCGGTCCAAACCCCAACATAGATTCTATATATGTATGACAGGATCTAAAAGATACATGAGTCTCAAATGAAACTTGAATTAATAAAATAATAAAATAAAATAAACAAACAGTCATACATATAATTATATTGCTATGAAGGATATACAATATATCAATTTAAGTTATACAATTTTATAATATTGCAGTCACATTAAGTCCATTAGGATACAGATTATCTAACTTATGAATCCAATAAGTTTTTTTTTATGAGTCAATTCATGTCATCATGCACAATATATATTGGCATGAATGAAAAATCGAGTAAAGAGTGATTATTGGTGTTAAACTGTGGTGAAATATTAGAGGAAAACATAGGATCTCTATAATTTCTTGTATCAAAGCGATGATTATTCATTCTCTTAGAAATTTCTTGAAATGTTTGTCTACATTTTTTACAGGTTATTAAATAAATCACATCAGTTGATAAGCAGTTTGTGTTAACAGGTAAAGAAAATACCTCTTTTGTATTAGCTCAATTGAGATAATTACTTTCTCTTATGTTTGCACATTGAGACCACCGGCTTCTGTTATATTTCGATGACGAAAAGTGTATTTCTTTATTATATTTTTCTGTCTCTTTAGTTCTAATGAAAAAATCTTGCAAGTTCTTGGGTCTTCTAAAAGCGAGAATTGGTTTCGTTTTGTACAGTGATTTAACGCTAGTTTCATTGGATAAATTTAGGAGATTATAATATTTATTAATTATATGACCTATATTAGGCAATGAAGGGTTATATTGTATTGTGAAAGGAATTACATCTCTCTCTCTATTTTACATTCTGTTATTTTTAAAGCTTCATTTTGAGTAAGATTTCTGGCTTTGTTCAGCGCAGAATCAATTATATATGTAGGATAATTTCTATTTTTGGAAATAAGTTCGTAATTTATTCAAAGAATTTTGTAATTGACAATCATTTGAAATAATACGTCTGTATATTTTGGCCTGGCTATATGGTATACAGTTTTTACATGACATAGGATGACATGAAGAATATTTGACATATTGGTGGATATTAGTTTCCGTGATATGAATATATGTAGAGATAGTGTTATCAATATTTTATATCACATTTACATCTGAAAATGAAACCTGCGTACTAGATGCAGTATAAGTAAATTGAATCGTTGGGTGAAAATGATGTAGGCGATTTTTTCAAATTCTTTATATGAATGGTTTCAGATCATAAAAATATCATCTAAAAATCTGAACCAAACAGATGGATTAAACTTATCGTTTTGAAGAAAATCTTTTTCTAATTTACCCATAAAAAGGGAAGCGTATGAAGGAGACATATCACTACTTATTGCTGTACCCATTTTTTAAAAATAAATTCATGTTATTAAATAAAAAATAATTGTTTTCCAAGATAAGTTTTATTATTTTACAAATATATTCACTAGATTGTGTGTTATTATTAGGATTATTATCAATAAAATATGTATATGCTTCAATATATGCATGCAAAATGTTGGTATATAGTGATGTTACATCTAATGATACCAGGATTGAGTTATCAGATAGCTGTGGAATAGACTTCAGCTTTTTAATGAAATCAGTAGTATCTTTAATGTATGAAGGAAGTGATTTCATTAAGGATTGTAAAATACTATCAATAAATTTGGATAGGTGTTCAGTATATGAATTATAACTTGATATAATTGATCGTCCTGGATAAAATAAAGGTAAATTATGGTCAGGATATTTTTTTAAATAAAGTTTTGGGTAATATGCAGAATTGAGGTGTACATATGTTAAGATGGAAAGTATCCTCAGATACGGACTTTTTTTTTTAAGGAATCTCATTAATACAAGTTGAAATGTTTGATTTTATTTATATCGAAGTACTATTGTTAATATGTTTGTCGTATTTTCATCATTTATTTGACGTTCAACTTCTTTAACATAATCTTCTTGATTCATAATAATAATAGTGTTTGATTTATCAGCCTTTTTAATAATTATACTGTCGTCATTCATTAGATTATATAAAGACTTAATTTCGTCCTTAGAAATATTACTATGATATTAAATGATATTGTTATGATTATCAGTTAATATCTCTCTTGTGATCACATCAATATAAAAATCTAATTATGAATCACGTCCACTAGGTGGTGTAAAAGATGATTCAATTGTGTTAAAATAAACCATTTTTTTAGGAAGAAAAGAAATCGATTTACTCTCTGAATTGTTGTATGCTTTATCATAAAAATTATTTTAATATACAGAGAGAGAGAGAGAGAGAGAGAGAGAGAGAGAGAGAGAGAGAGAGAGAGAACATGTATTCATATAGATATGTATATAACACCCTTTGAGATAGAACATGCGTGCTATACAAAGCTGTATAACACACATATTGAGATAGAATATGCGTGCTATACAAAGCTGCTGTAATAATATACATATTGAGGTGGAACAGATGTGCTGGTGCAAGCTTTGAAAGAAATTCTTCTAATATAATGTATAAGGTTAAAATAAATCCCCTATTATATCTGTTCTAAGACGTTGACAATGTTCATCGATAGCCGGATAAAACAATGTTCAAGTTGTCGTACAGCACATTACAAGGGTATACAATATTCTGTGTATTTACAGATCAAAACGGTCAGAGCATGCGCAAGATGGCCTATCAAGCAAAAGGTATGTCCAGTCTTTGCGTCGCCCCACCAAGAACAATGTTTATTACGTATAAGGATAGCGAGATTTATGCCGTAAACAATATTTGTATTCACGACATTTAATGTAATAATTTATAAACCATAAATCACGACATTTACAGCTGTTTCACGATCAGAATATGGTTTGACTTTTTCGTCACGTAAAGAATGAAATCTTGAATGCATTTCGCCTCCATTGAGAAATGCATTCATAATTACTTTTCTCTACACGGCACATGTGGCCGCAGAAGGAGACAAAATCATTGGTGCACTCAGCCATAGGAGAACCCCATAACCCAACACCTTGTAAAACTACATCCGAAACTATTTATTGACTTGAAGGAAGGAAGTGGCCGAGTGACGTTCTTATTAAGTGTCCTTGGCAGCCTTAAGTTTTTAGAAATGAAGTAAATTTGCTTAAATACTTAAATAAACAAAAACAATCAAATATTTTCTCTCACATCATTCTCTCCAATTACATATAAAAATCAGACACAAGTCTTGAACAACATAGAGTGTAAGAATATTTTCTTTTCAAGTACAATATTATTCGTCATATTATATATATATATATATATATATATATATATATATATATATATATATATACGGGAGAGATTTCGCTTTAACATATTAATGATCTATACTCATAACAGAATTAAATTATTAAAGAATTTAAGGTTGTATTGACACAATGATAATGACCAGATATGTCTTACTTTTCTTCAATGTATCTAACCAAGGTGTTTATTACTTGAATTGCAGATGCAGTCTTCTTAGTTCTATTCCTCGTCTGCTTGAACGTCATTTACAACAGCGTTACGACAGATGCAACAACAATTGATACCTCAACAACGAATACAATTACAACCCCTAACCCGTCGAATATATCATGCATCTCTGACAAGTCTACATCGCCATTTGTACGGGAAGATACTTTATCCATTTCGTCAGTAGAAGAGTCCGTTTCCTGGAGTGATCAGCTATCGTACTCATCCATGATTTCAAATCTTGACGAATTTTCTTCCTTCACCAATTTAATAGAATCAGAGCATTCATCGATATCATGTACCACTTGCATATTATTAAACTCCGACAACTCTAGATCATCAGATTTAATGGTGTCAGGGTATTCCTCGATACCGTATACCACGACCATATTATCCAGCTCTGGCACTTCTACATCGTTATTTATACCAGGAGCTTCTTTGTCCATTTCGTCAGAAGCAGTGTTCCATTCCTGGACTGATCAACTATTGCACTCATCCATGATGTTTAGTACACATGAATCTTCTTTCTCCAACAATTTAATGGAGTCAAAGTATTCCTCGATACCTTATTCCGAGACCATGCTAACCAACTCCGACAATTCTACGTCGTCGTTTATACTTGAACCTTCTCGTTCCATTTCATCTGAAGAATCGTCCCAATTATGGACTGATCAGCTATCGAATTCCTCAATGTTTTTAAGTACGCAAGAATATTCTTTAGTCAGCAGTTTAATAGGGTCGCAGTATTCTTCGATACAACATACCACGACTGACTTGTTAAAAAACACTTCTTCGTGTATTTTACACTCCTGTGAGACATCAGTCTACATTCTACCAACTAGTGCCCAATCTGTAACATATCTGATATCATCACGACCAACATCTACATTACAATCAGAGGTTTCTCCGTCCTTCAAATCAGTAACAAATACGCCATTTTCCTCATCTCAAAGGTCAGCATTCTCCTCAGTTACGTTGACGAAGTTAGTGACCGTGCCTACCAGTTCAACATCAACATCTACATTACAATCAGAGGCTTCTTCGTCCTTCAATTCAATAACAAATGCACCATTTTCCTCATCTCAGAGGTCAGCATTCTCCTCAGTTACGTTGACGAATTTAGTGACCGCGCCTACCAGTTCAACACCAATATCTACATTACCTTCAGAGGTTTCTTCGTCCTTCAAATCAATAACAAATACACCATTTTCCTCATCTCCAAGGACAGCAATCACCTCAGTTGCGTCGACGAGTTTAGTGACCGCACCTACCAGTTCAACACCAACAAAACAGACAACATCCACCGTGGGCGAAATAGTCATGTACCCTACGTTCAAAGCATTAGGTAAATCAAAATTGATATTGTGTTAAGTCCGTGAGTGTATGCATATCTGAATATATCCACAAAGAGCAGAAACAATCGCAATCTCTCAGAACAGAAACAATCTCTCTCTCTCTCTCTCTCTCTCTCTCTCTCTCTCTCTCTCTCTCTCTCTCTGTTATAGAGGAGATGAGAAAGCTCCCCACAAGCACAAAAGGCGTTTGGTCAAATACACAACTCAGTAAATCCCGTTATTGAAGTGTATGAGCTGTTAAGAAAATCCCGTTATTGGATTAATTGAACTGTTAAGTAAATACCGTTATTGAAGTGTATGAACTGTGAAGTAAATCCCGTTATTGAAGTGTATGAACCGTTAAGTAAATCCCGTTATTGAAGTGTATGAGCTGTTAAGTAAGTCCCGTTATTGGATTAATTGAACTGTTAAGTAAATACCGTTATTGAAGTGTATGAACTGTGAAGTAAATCCCGTTATTGAAGTGTATGAACTGTTAAGTAAATCCCGTTTTTTGAAGTGTATGAACTGTTAAGTAAATCCCGTTATTGAAGTGGATGAACTGTTTAGTAAGTCCCGTTATTGGATTAATTGAACTGTTAAGTAAATACCGTTATTGGATTGTATGAACTGTCAAAGAATTCTTGGTACTGGATTGCACGAACTTTCAAGCAAGTCACGTTATTGGATTATATGAACTGACAAGTAAGTCTCGTTATTGGATTGAATGAACTGTCAAGTAAAAAATCCCGTTATTGGATTGTATGATCTGTGAAGTTAGTCCCGTTATTGGATTGTTTGAAGTATCAAGTAAATCCCTTTATATTGGATTTTTTGTATAATCTGGCAAGTAAATCCTGTTATTGAGTTATATGAACTGTCAAGTAAATTATGTCATTGAATTATATGAAATGTCAAGTAGATCCTGTTATTAAATTATATGAACTGTCAAGTAAATCCTGGTATTGAATTATATGAACTGTCAAGTAAATCCTGGTATTGAATTATGTGAACTGTCAAGTAAATCCTGGTATTGAATTATATGAAGTGTCATTGTAAATCCTGGTATTGAATTATATGAAGTGTCGAGTAAATCCTGGTATTGAATTGTATGAACTGTCAAGTAAATCCTGGTATTGAATTATATGAACTGTCAAGTAAATCCTGGTATTGAATTATATGAACTGTCAAGTAAATCCTGGTATTGAATTATATGAACTGTCAAGAAAATCCTGGTATTGAATTATATGAACTGTCAAGAAAATCCTGGTATTGAATTATATGAACTGTCAAGAAAATTCTGGTATTGAATTATATGAATTGTCAAGTAAGTCTCGTTATTTCTTAAGTAAGTCCTGTTTTGGGATGTATGAACTGTCAAGTAGTTACTCGTGTTGGATACATCGTGCTGTAAACTGTCAAGCACGTCTAGTTATTGGATCGCGTGAACTCTTAAGTATGACCTGAACCCAACCATACCATAACTCTTTATTTATCTTTTCAGCTCTATACGAATTTCCATTTGTATTCGTACTGAATGGCGACTTCCAAAAATTGGAGACCAGTAACCAAAAAGACATGTTGAAAGAACAGTTGCAGCAACAGGTAATCTGAGAATTACTTATGTATTAAAATTGTGCAGAAGAAAGCGAAATCTGTATATATGTCCATAAGGTAGAAGTCATAATTGAAAAACAACATACTTTTCTCTTGTATTTCTGAATTTTACAGTGTATCCATCTTCAGTTTTGGCCTTCACAACATTTATATCTTGAATGTGTGTTTTGTAAGGGCTATATAATATCTGGCTATGAAATGTAACCCTATGTTTCATGTTTTATACAATTTAGATTAATTGCTACCCATTTCTCATGTTTTAGATAATTTATATAAATTTTTACCTATTTCTCAAGATTTATTCTATTTATATATTGCGTGGGCGCTGACAAAGAAATTACTGTTCCTGATAACAAAAAGTATATGTATGACTCGGATAGTTTATTTACCATGTGCATAGTAGAGAGGTTACTGACGTCGATAACCCCTCAGGGTAAGAAATTCGTTTCGTTTTTTGGACATATATTACAGGAAATATACGTTGTTATTCTTTGATGGAAGTGTTCGTTTTTCAGTATAATTACGGGTTTTCGTTTAAATGCTCGTTTTCAGTGAAAATACGGGTTTGATGAAAATGCTAGTCTATCATTATAAATACGGATTTGATAGAAATGCTTGTCTTTCAGTATAATTACGAGTTAGATAGAAAGATGAGGCTTTCAGTATAATTACGAGTTAGATGGAAAGTCGAGGCTTTCAGTATAATTACGGGTTAGAATAAGATAGTTGGTACTTCATACCAGGTACATTTTGGAAGACTGTATCTTTATTTGATGATTTTATGCTTTTGAGAACATTGATTCATTTGTGAATATTTTATGTATTTGCAGCTTATGGAAAAAATTTTCAAGGATACTGAATTTGCAGACATTCATGTTTTGAATTTCAGGTAGTGTATTCCATTATCTAAAATAATAATATAATCTGATATAAAACCTCAGATTTTCCATACATTTGATAAATAAACTCATAGTATCATATAAACAATTTTCCGGAAAGATATCAATTCACGGACTTTGCCATGCTCTTGCAATTTTGTGCTGTTTTTCATGGTATATGTGCTTCTCATCTATCTTCGTCTACACCATCGTGTTTCATCATGCATTTGTTGTTCAGTTCGTATGTGTTTCTTCATCTCCTTGTTTTGGAAATGAGAACAATTAGAATTTTTCTCAGCTGTCTTGTTCCACTGTTAAGACGTCCTTTGTCTTTTAATAAACCGCCATCACGTGATTGCCTGTCAACCGGCCTACGCTATGATGGACCCTCGTTAATTGCATTAAATGACCACAACTTGGTTCTTGATACTACACTGTGCTCAAGACTAAACCAGCTTGGACTACATTCATCATAACTTAAATGTGAACTAAAACGAAAAAGGAAACGTTGTTTCAACGTTGGATGGCGTAGAACAGGAAGAAGAATTCCAGTTATCTTCTTTTCGCCCGTAACAGCTAAATAATTTCAACATTCGGCCGTTAATTTTGATAAACTGGTGCAAAACCATCTTAAATCATCAAACGTTGTGTCTACCGTTCCAGAGATACTGCTGAGTATTGCATTATTTAATGCCCACTCATTTGGACAACATGAAAAGCGCACAGAGTTGATTTTATCAACAACCAGAATATATCTTCTTCCAGAGAGAAATATGGCTGAAAACATCAGGCGACGAGCCCACGTGCGCTGATTTAACTCCTACCGCTTACTCGATCAAGTCGTTCTCCTGTCACCATCGCGGAGGTGTAATTGCTGACATCACAAATAATTCCATGATAAAATGACTTTAAGTACAACACAACCTTCATTTCTGCCACACATCGTTTGAACTAGATCAAACAACACTCACACTGGAACAAAGGTCAGTCCGTTTTGTATGCCTCTACCGTCCTCTTCCTAGTAGAAAAAACAAGCTGACTGTATCTCTCTTTTTGGAACAGCTTCCGAATCTCTTGGAGTTTGGTAATTCGGTAGGTGGCAACCTGATTATTCTTGAAGATTTCAGCTTTCAATTTGACTGTCTTGTAAACCCATACACGTGATAACTCCTAGATTCTATTCATATTTTCAACCTTAAACAGTCTGTTAACCAACCCACCCATAAACTTGGTTATATTTTAGACTGGATTCTTCATAGACCTGATACTATTCTGAGATCCACCCTCGTATCCCATGAACCTGCATCTCATCAGCTCTGCATTATATGCCATCTCGACGTATCAGTCCCTAACTATCAACCTTTTTTGCTACTAAGAGAAAACTCCATATAAAATAGAACCAAACTAATGCATGGCATCCAAGAAAACCTAACAACTTTCTTACCTCCTACAGCAGAACAACTCGATAACTGTCTGTGTTCATTTTTTTGATAAACATGCTCCAGCCACAAAGTGCAGCAATTAAAACGTGCTCTCAATGGTATAGCGGTGTAAGGGACCAGCCTAGTACTGCTAAAAGATGCCGCCGTAAAGCGGAAATACTTTGGCTTTCCACCAGATTCACTATTCATAAACAAATCTATGAAGCTGCTAAGAAGAACGTCACAAATGTAGTCATTTTAGCCAAATTATTCCACTACAGTAGTAAGATACCAGATATTTTTAGCTACAAAGAGCTCTTCGAGATAACTATCAATATAATGTGAAGGAACAGATGTACACCACTTCCAACAACCTTCTCTGCAGTAGACCTTCCGGACCAATTTGCAAATTTCTTCCGTGACAAAGTTAAAACTATTATATATACGTTTGACAACACAATTTTAATTGACTCGTCATGACCATACAGTTACGATACTGAATACCAGCGACAACCAAAAGGAGCCTTTGAACCTGTCTCTATGGATTTTGTACTGAGAATTGAGATGAAGAGGGCATCAAAGTTTTGCGAACTTGATCCAATTCCAACATCTCTACTGCTTGAGTGCTTACCCCCCCCCCCCCCCCCCATTGCCTTCACTAACTGATGTTATTAATATCTCTCTCATCCGGACAACTCTCATCATTTTTAAAACTGCCATCGTAAAGCTTCTGCTGACAACACCTACGCTTGATCATTACGATTTAAAGAATTACCGCCCAGTTCTAATCTCCCATTCATATACAAAATCTTAGAAAAAGTGTTCTAACCTAACTTGTATCTTATTTGAATCCAAACAGTCTTTTTAGTAATGAGCGGACTGCATATAGTCCTTGCCACAATACTGAAACTACTACTCTGAAAGTATTTAATAACAGTTCTCGCCCACTTTTGTTTGTCTGCAGCATTTTACACAATAGAAAATGATATATTACTTCACCGTCTCCACCATGTATTTGGCTTTCACATTACAGCCTATTTATTCAACAGAAAACACAAAATGTATCTGCAAATGAAATACACTCTAGCCCAGTTGATCTATGTTGTGTAACAGGGGTCGGTTCTAGGACCTAAATTCTTCATTCTATACACTCTACTGCTCTCAAGTGTCATAGATCATCACCTAGAGTTTTACAATCGTACGCTGATCAACCCAACTATATAAGACTTGCCACCAAAGTGAAATTGATGCTACCATCCAAGGAGTAGAGATGTTCATTTCTACTGTGAAATCGTGGATGACATGTAACAAGCTGCAGAAGAATGGTGATAAAACTGAGACCATTCTGATCACAACACAAATATTTTCTCACTTACATCTGTTACCTTAAAAATAATATATCAGCAACACCAACATAACATTCACGCAGTCAGTACGAAGCCTAGGTGTTACTCTAGACAGTACTTTCACACTGCACCAATATATCATAAACATGTGCAAAGCTGCATATCTTGAGCTGAGACACTTCAGCTCCATTCGCAAATATCTTTCAGTTGATTCCACTAAAATACTTGTGTGTTCATTAGTACTTTCAAGACTGAACTATTGTAACTCAAGTATGTCTGGTTCGTCTCAATATAAACTCCGGAAACTTCGAAAGGTTCAAAACACAGCTGCTCGGATCATCTTTAGAGTACCACGATCAGAGCACACCTCCCAACTGCTCTGTACCCTACACTGGCTATCCATTCGATCAAGAATTAAACACAAATTTTGTTCTCTGTGCTACGTTCCACTGATGGACTCCAGTCCAGCATACCTATCCGGCCTCGCCCATGTGTATACATCAGCAAGATAATTACGCTCCTTTTCAGATCATCGTAAACACATTATTCCCACTATAAAAACGAAGTCATATGGACAACGTTCTTTTGCATACCAGGGCCCAGCAATGTGAAATGAATAGCCCATTGCAATTAGACACAAAGATACAGTGATCCCTTTCAAGAGTGCTTTTAAAACTTTTTCGGCTGCAAGAACCAACTTAAAGACCTAATCATGTTTCCTACCTTAAATATTTTCAGCATTTTTTTGGTTTCCAATTGCAAGGTGGGTTTTTTTTCTTGTTTTTTTTTTCTTCTTTTTTTTCTCTTCATATCATTGAAGATGTTGTAAAGCGCTTAGAGCTTCAAAATATTTAGTACTATACAAAGTCTTCGTTATTATTATTATTATTATTATTATTATTAATATTATTATTATTATTATTATTATTATTATTATTATTATTATTAATTCTTCTTCTTTTTCTTCTTCTTCTTCTTCTTCTTCTTCTTCTTCTTCTTCTTCTTCTTTTTCTTCTTCTTCTTCTAATTATTATTATTATTACTAATACGACTATTATTATTAGTAGTAGTAGTAGTAGTAGTATAACGAAAACAAATATAAATATACATGTATATTGCAGTGTCCCACATAAAAACCTCATCCACATGTTGTAGTATCCTCTCTGTCCAAGAATCAACACACGCATGCAAAGGTTTATCTCTCAATTTAGATCTAACGTGCAGATGTGTACCCTCAGATATGTATAGAAAATTAGCAGACTTATACTAACTACACCTGAAAATGTTTACAATTAGAGTGTCGGACAGGTGTCATGACAATTCAATAATACGTTTGAGTTGGTTGTTTTTTTTTACACAACTTTAAAACTGACATTCTGTCGATATTACCTTTACTACCTTTCCAGAATCATTTACTACCACTACAATCACCACTATCACCACTATTGCAATGAGGACAAGTTCGACTATTACTAATAGTGCTAATTTGATACTATCAATAGTATTACTAATATAATCATCACTATTACAAATCCTATTACTGCTATGAATACTAAAACTACTAATTAGTAATACTTCAAATACTAGTACTAATGTAATTAGTGCTACTACAAATACTACTACTACTACCAATAATACTACTACAAATACTAGTACTACTACCAATACTAGTGCTAATACCAATACTTATACTTGTACTACTATTATAATTCATATTACTACTATAATTAGTGCTACTACAAATACGACTACTATTAGTATTAGTAGTACTGCCAATATTAGTACTACTACCAATACTAGTACTACTATTATAATTAATAATACTAATATAGTTAGTGCTACTACAAATACTAGTACTACCACAATTAGTATTTCTACCAATCATAGTACCGATATCACTACTAGTGCTATTACCACTACTAGTACTACTACCAATACTAGTGCTACTACATTACAAGTAATATAACTATTATTAGTACTACTACAGTACTAGTAATATTAATAATACTACTAAAAATTATAGTACCATTATCAATATTAAATCTCCTAGTAGTATTAGTACCATCACCAGTACTAGTGCTAACACTACAATTAGTACTACTACGAATAATAGTACTGATACCGATGCTAGAAAACTACCAATGCTACTACTACTACTACTACTACTACTACTACTATTTTTACTACTACTACTACCAATACTAGAACTGCTACCGATGCTAGAATACTACCCAAGAATAATACTACTTAGAACAGAAGTACTAATAGCAATAACAGTACTACCAATACTAATAATAATACCAATTCTAATAATACTACCAATACTAGTAATAATACCAATACTAGCAATAATACCAATACTAGTAATACTACCAATACTAGTAATAATACCAGTACTAGAATGCTACCGATACTAATAACAATACCAATACTAATAATACTACCTATACTAGTAACAATACCAATACTAGTAATAATACCAAAACAAGTACTACTACCAATACTAGTAATAATACCAGTACTACTAATACTACCAATACTAGTAATAATACCAATACTAATAATACTACCAATACTAGTTATAATACTAATACTAGTAATAATACCAATACTAGTAATACTACCAATACTAGTAATAATACCAGTACTAGAATGCTACCGATACTAATAACAATACCAAAACTAATAATACTACCAATACTAGTAACAATACCAATACTAGTAATAATACCAAAACAAGTACTTGTACCAATACTAGTAATAATACCAGTACTAGTAATACTTCCAATACTAGTAATAATACCAATACTAATAATACTACCAATACTAGTAATAATACCAATACTAGTAATAATACCAATACTAGTAATACTACCAATACTAGTAATAATACCAATACTAGTAATACTACCAATACTAGTAATAATACCAATACTAGTAATACTACCAATACTAGTAATAATACCAATACTAATAATAATACCAATACTAGTAACAATACCAATACTAGTAATAATACCAATGCTAGTAATAATACCAATACTATTAATACTACCAATACTAGTAATAATACCAGTACTAGAATACTACCGATATTAATAATAATACGAATACTAGTAATAATACCAATACTAGTAATAATACGAATACTAGTAATAATACCAGTACTAGAATGCTACCGATACTAATACTAATATCGATAGTCGTACTACTACCAGTACTAGTAATACTACCAATACTAGTAATAATACCAATACTGGTAACAATAACAATACTAGTAATAATACCAATACAACTAATAATACCAGTATTAGAATGCTAACGATACTAATACTAATATCGATAATCGTACACCTACCAGTACTAGTAATACTACCAATATTAGTAATAATACCAATACTAGTAATAATAAGAATACTAGTAATAATACCAGTACTAGAATGCTACCGATACTAATACTAATATCGCTAGTCGTACTACTACCAGTACTAGTAATACTACTAATACTAGTAATAATACCAATACTACTAATAATACCAATACTAGTAATAATACCAGTACTAGAACGTTACCGATACTAATAGTAATATCGATAATCGTACTACTACCAGTACTAGTAATACTACCAATATTAGTAATAATACCAATACTAGTAATATTACCAATTCTAATCATACTACCAACGCTAGTAATAATATGAATCCTAGCAATAATACCAAAACTAGTAATACTACCAATACTAGTAATAATACCAATACCAGAATGCTACCAATAGTAATAATATTATCGATACTACTACTACTACTACCAATGCTAGTTATACAACCAGTACTAGTAATAATGTTAATACTAGTAATAATACCAAATACTAATAATATTACAAATACTAATGATACTACCAATACTAGTTATAATACCAATACTAGTAATAATACCAAAAGGTAATAATATTACCAATACATGTAATAATACCAATACAAAAAATACTAACAATACTAGTAATAATACCAATACTAGTAATAAAACCAATACTAGTAATAAAACCAATACTAGTAACAATACCAATACTAGTAATAATATCAATTCTAATAATACTACCAATGCTAGTAATAATATGAATCCTAGTAATAATACCAATACTAGTAATACTACAAGTACTAGTAATACTACCAATACTAGTAATAATACCAGTAACAGAATGCTACTAATACTAATTATATTATCGAAACTACTACTACTACCAATGCTAGTTATACAATCAGTGCTAGTAATAATGTTAATACTAGTAAAAATACCAAATACTAATAATATTACAAATGCTAATGATACTACCAATACTAGCAATAATACCAATACTAGTAATAATACCAATACTAGTAATAATACCAATACTAGTAATAATACCAATGCTAATAATAATACCAATACTAGTAATAATATCAATACTAAAAATACTACCAATACTATTAATAATACCAATACTAGTAATAATACCAATACTAATAATAATACCAATACTAGTAATACTATCAATACTAGTAATCCTACCAATGCTATTAATAATAACAATACTAGTACATAATAATAATAGTATAGTAATATACTAATAATATAGTAATATACTAATATATATAGTAATAATAATAGTACAAATACTAGTACTACTACCGATACTAGTAAAAAATACCAGTAACATAATGCTACCGATGCTAATAATACTATCGATACGAGTACTACTACCAGTACTAGTAATACTACCAATACTAGTAATAATAAAAATACTAGTCATAATACCAATTCTAATAATACTACCAATACTAGTAATAATACCAATACTAGTAATAATACCAATACTTATAATACTACCAATACTAGTAATACTACCAATACTAGTAAAAATAACAATACTAGTAACAATACCAATACTAGTAATAATACCAATACTAGTAATAATACCAATACTAGTAATAATACCAATACTAGTAATAATACCTATACTAATAATAATACCAATACTAGTAATAATACCAATAATGGTAATAATACCAATACTAGTAATAATACCAATACTAGTAAACCTACCAATACTAGTAATCCTACCAATACTAGTAACAATACCAATACTAGTAACAATAGCAATACTAGTAATAATACCAATATTAGTAATAATACCTGTATTAATAATACTACCAATACTAGTAATGATACCAATGCTAATAATACTACCAATACTAGTAATAATACCAATACTAGTAATACTACAAAACTAGTAATAATACCAATGCTAGTACTACTACCAATGCTAGTAATATTACCAATATTAGTAATAATATCAATACCAGTAATACTGCCAATACTAATAATACTACCAATACTAGTAATACCACCAATACTAGTAATTATACCAATACTAATAATAATACCAATACTAGTAATACGACCAATACTAGTAATAATACCAACACTAGTAACAATACCAATACCAGTAAAACGACCAATACAATAATACTACCAATACTGGTAATACCACCAATAATAGCAAAAATACCAATACTAATAATATAACCAATATTAGTAATACTACCAATACTAGTTATAATACCAATTCTAATAATGCTACCAATACTAGTAACAATACCAATTCTAATAATACTACCAATACTAGTAATAATACCAATTCTAATAATACAACCAATACTAGTAATAATTCCAATACTAATAAAAATGCCAATACTAATAATACTACCAATACTAGTAATACTACCAATACTAGTAATAATACCAATACTAGTAATACTACCGATACTAGTAATAATACCAATACTAGTAATACTACCAATACTAGCAATAATACCAATACTAATAATACTACCAATGCTAGTAATAATACCAATACTAATAATAATACCGATACTAGTAATAATAACAATACTAGTAATACCACCAATACTAGTAATTATACCAATACTAATAATAATACCAATACTAATAATACTAACAATACTAGTAATAATACCAATACTAGTAATCCTACCAATACAAATAATAATACCAATACTATTAATAATACCAATACTAGTAATAATATCAATACTGGTAATACTACCAGTACTAGTAATAATACCAATATTAATAATATTACCAATACTAGTAATACTACCAACACTAGTAATAATACCAATACTAGTAATACTACCAATACTAGTAATACTACCAATACTAGTAATAATACCAAGACTAGTAATACTACCAATACTAGTAATAACACCAATACTAATAATACTACCAATACTAATAATAATACTAATACTAGTAATAATACCAATACTAGTAATAATACCAATACTAATAATAATACCAATACTATTAATAATACCAATACTAATAATAATACCGATACTAGTAATAATAACAATACTAGTAAAATTACCAATGCTAGTAATAATACCAATACTAATAATACTAACAATACTAGTAATAATACCAATACTAGTAATCCTACCAATACAAATAATAATACCAATACTATTAATAATACCAATACTAGTAATAATACCAATACTAGTAATACTACCAGTACTAGTAATAATACCAATATTAATAATATTACCAATACTAGTAATACTACCAACACTAGTAATAATATCAATACTAGTAATACTACCAATACTAGTAATACTACCAATACTAGTAATAATACTAATACTAGTAATAATACCAATACTAGTAATACTACCAATACTAGTAATAACACCAATACTAATAATGCTACCAATACTAGTAAACCTACCAATACTAGTAATCCTACCAATACTAGTAACAATACCAATACTAGTAACAATAGCAATACTAGTAATAATACCAATATTAGTAATAATACCTGTATTAATAATACTACCAATACTAGTAATGATACCAATGCTAATAATACTACCAATACTAGTAATAATACCAATACTAGTAATACTACAAAAACTAGTAATAATACCAATGCTAGTACTACTACCAGTGCTAGTAATATTACCAATAGTAGTAATAATATCAATACCAGTAATACTGCCAATACTAATAATACTACCAATACTAGTAATACCACCAATACTAGTAATTATACCAATACTAATAATAAGACCAATACTAGTAATACGACCAATACTAGTAATAATACCAACACTAGTAACAATACCAATACCAGTAAAACTACCAATACAATAATACTACCTATACTGGTAATACCACCAATAATAGCAAAAATACCAATACTAATAATATAACCAATATTAGTAATACTACCAATACTAGTTATAATACCAATTCTAATAATACTACCAATACTAGTAACAAAACCAATTCTAATAATACTACCAATACTAGTAATAATACCAATTCTAATAATACAACCAATACTAGTAATAATTCCAATACTAATAATAATGCCAATACTAATAATACTACCAATGCTAGTAATAATACCAATACTAATAATAATACCGATACTAGTAATAATAACAATACTAGTAATACCACCAATACTAGTAATTATACCAATACTAATAATAATACCAATACTAATAATACTAACAATACTAGTAATAATACCAATACTAGTAATCCTACCAATACAAATAATAATACCAATACTATTAATAATACCAATACTAGTAATAATATCAATACTGGTAATACATCCAGTACTAGTAATAATACCAATATTAATAATATTACCAATACTAGTAATACTACCAACACTAGTAATAATACCAATACTAGTAATACTACCAATACTAGTAATACTACCAATACTAGTAATAATACCAAGACTAGTAATACTACCAATACTAGTAATAACACCAATACTAATAATACTACCAATACTAATAATAATACTAATACTAGTAATAATACCAATACTATTAATAATACCAATACTAATAATAATACCAATACTATTAATAATACCAATACTAATAATAATACCGATACTAGTAATAATAACAATACTAGTAAAATTACCAATGCTAGTAATAATACCAATACTAATAATACTAACAATACTAGTAATAATACCAATACTAGTAATCCTACCAATACAAATAATAATACCAATACTATTAATAATACCAATACTAGTAATAATACCAATACTAGTAATACTACCAGTACTAGTAATAATACCAATATTAATAATATTACCAATACTAGTAATACTACCAACACTAGTAATAATATCAATACTAGTAATACCACCAATACTAGTAATACTACCAATACTAGTAATAATACTAATACTAGTAATAATACCAATACTAGTAATACTACCAATACTAGTAATAACACCAATACTAATAATACTACCAATACTAATAATAATACCAATACTAGTAATAATACCAATACTAACAATAATACCTATACGAGTAATAATACCAATACTAATAATACTACCAATACTAATAATAATACCAATACTACTAATAATACCAATATTTGTAATAATACCAATACTAATAATAATACCAATACTAGTAATAATTCCAATACTAATAATACTAACAATACTTGTAATAATACCAATACTAATAATAATATCAATGCTAGTAATAATTCCAATACTAATAATAATACCAATACTAATAATACTACCAATACTAACAATAATACCAATACTAGTAATAATACGAATACTAATAATACTACCAATACTAATGATACTACCAATACTAGTAATACTACCAATACTAGTAATAATAAAAATACTAGTCATAATACCAATTCTAATAATACTACCAATTCTAGTAATAATACCAATACTAGTAATAATACCAATACTTATAATACTACCAATACTAGTAATACTACCAATACTAGTAGAAATACCAATACTAGTAACAATACCAATACTAGTAATAATACCAACACTAGTAATAATACCAATACTAGTAATAATACCAATACTAGTAATAATACCTATACTAATAATAATACCAATACTAGTAATAACACCAATAATGGTAATAATACCAATACTAGTAATAATACCAATACTAGTAAACCTACCAATACTAGTAATCCTACCAATACTAGTAACAATACCAATACTAGTAACAATAGCAATACTAGTAATAATACCAATATTAGTAATAATACCTGTATTAATAATACTACCAATACTAGTAATGATACCAATGCTAATAATACTACCAATACTAGTAATAATACTAATACTAGTACTACTACAAAAATTAGAAATAATACCAATGCTAGTACTACTACCAATGCTAGTAATATTAACAATATTAGTAATAATATCAATACCAGTAATACTGCCAATACTAATAATACTACCAATACTAGTAATACCACCAATACTAGTAATTATACCAATACTAATAATAATACCAATACTAGTAATACGACCAATACTAGTAATAATACCAACACTAGTAACAATACCAATACCAGTAAAACTACCAATACAATAATACTACCAATACTGGTAATACCACCAATAATAGCAAAAATACCAATAGTAATAATATAAACAATATTAGTAATACTACCAATACTAGTTATAATACCAATTCTAATAATACCACCAATACTAGTAACAATACCAATTCTAATAATACTACCAATACTAGTAATAATACCAATTCTAATAATACAACCAATACTAGTAATAATTCCAATACTAATAATTATGCCAATACTAATAATACTACCAATACTAGTAATACTACCAATACTAGTAATAATACCAATACTAGTAACAATACCAATACTAGTAATAATACCAATACCAGTAATTATACGAATATTAGTAATAATACCACTGTTAATAATACTACCAATACTAGTAATACTACCGATACTAGTAATAATACCAATACTAGTAATACTACCAATACAAGCAATCATACCAATACTAATGATACTACCAATGCTAGTAATAATACCAATACTAATAATAATACCGATACTAGTAATAATAACAATACTAGTAAAACTACCAATGCTAGTAATAATACCAATACTAATAATACTAACAATACTAGTTATAATACCAATACTAGTAATCCTACCAATACAAATAATAATACCAATACTATTAATAATACCAATACTAGTAATAATATCAATACTGGTAATACTACCAGTACTAGTAATAATACCAATATTAATAAAATTACCAATACTAGTAATACTACCAACACTAGTAATAATACCAATACTAGTAATACTACCAATACTAGTAATACTACCAATACTAGTAATAATGCCAATACTAGTAATAATACCAAGACTAGTAATACTACCAATACTAGTAATAACACCAATACTAATAATACTACCAATACTAATAATAATACTAATACTAGTAATAATACCAATACTAGTAATAATACCAATACTAATAATATTACCAATACTATTAATAATACCAATACTAATAATCATACCGATACTAGTAATAATAACAATACTAGTAAAACTACCAATGCTAGTAATAATACCAATACTAATAATACTAACAATACTAGTAATAATACCAATACTAGTAATCCTACCAATACAAATAATAATACCAATACTATTAATAATACCAATACTAGTAATAATACCAATACTAGTAATACTACCAGTACTCGTAATAATACCAATATTAATAATATTACCAATACTAGTAATACTACCAACACTAGTTATAATATCAATACTAGTAATACTACCAATACTAGTAATACTACCAATACTAGTAATAATACTAATACTAGTAATAATACCAATACTAGTAATACTACCAATACTAGTAATAACACCAATACTAATAATACTACCAATACTAATAATAATACCAATACTAGTAATAATACCAATATTTGAAATAATACCAATACCAATAATAATACCAATACTAGTAATAATTCCAATACTAATAATACTAACAATACTTGTAATAATACCAATACTAATAATAATACCAATGCTAGTAATAATTCCAATACTAATAATAATACCAATACTAATAATAATACCAATACTAATAATACTACCAATGCTAATAATAATACCTATACTAGTAATAATACCAATACTAATAATACTACCAATACTAATAATAATACCAATACTAATAATAATACCAATGCTAGTAATAATTCCAATACTAATAATAATACCAATACTAGTAATAATACCAATACTAATAATACTACCAATACTAATAATAATACCAATACAAGTAATAATACCAATACTAATAATACTACCAATACTAATGATACTACCAATACTAGTAATAATACCAATATTAGTAATACTACCAATTCTAGTAATCATGCCAATACTAACAATAATACCAATTCTAATAATAATACCAATACTAATAGTAATACCAATACTAGTAATAACACCAATACTAAAAATGCTACCAATACTAATAATAATACCAATACTAGTAATAATACCAATACTAATAATAATACCAATACTAGTAATAATACCAATACTAGTAATAATACCAATACTAATAATAATACCAATACTAGTAATACTACCAATACTAATAATACTACCAATACTAATAATACTACCAATACTAGTAACAATACCAATACTAATAATAATACCAATAATAGTAATAATACCAATACTAGTAATATTACCAATACTAATAATAATACCAAAACTAATAATACTACCAATACTGGTAATAATACCAATACTAGTAATAATACCAATACTAGTAATAATTCCAATACTTATAATAATACCAATACTAGTAATAATACCAATACTAATAATACTACCAATACTAATAATAATACCAATACTAGTAATAATACCAATACTAATAATACCACCAATACTAATGATGCTACCAATACTAGTAATAATACCAATACTAGTAATACTACCAATACTAGTAATAATACCAATACTAATAATAATACCAATACTAATAATAATACCAATACTAATGATACTACCAATACTAGTAATTCTACCAATACTAGTAATAATACCAATACTAGTAATAATACCAAGAATAGTAATACTACCAATACTAGTAATAACACCAATACTAATAATACTACCAATACCAATAATAATACTAATACTAGTAATAATACCAATACTAGTAATAATACCAATACTAATAATAATACCAATACTATTAATAATACCAATACTAATAATAATACCGATACTAGTAATAATAACAATACTAGTAAAACTACCAATGCTAGTAATAATACCAATACTAATAATACTAACAATACTAGTAATAATACCAATACTAGTAATCCTACCAATACAAATAATAATACCAATACTATTAAAAATACCAATACAAGTAATAATAAAAATACTAGTAACACTAAAAGTACTAGTAATAATACCAATATTAATAATATTACCAATACTAGTAATACTACCAACACTAGTAATAATATCAATACTAGTAATACTACCAATACTAGTAATACTACCAATACTAGTAATAATACTAATACTAGTAATAATACCAATACTAGTAATACTACCAATACTAGTAATAACACCAATACTAATAATACTACCAATACTAATAATAATACCAATACTAGTAATAATACCAATACTAACAATAATACCTATACTAGTAATAATACCAATACTAATAATACTACCAATACTAATAATAATACCAATACTAATAATAATACCAATATTTGTAATAATACCAATACTAATAATAATACCAATACTAGTAATAATTCCAATACTAATAATACTAACAATACTTGTAATAATACCAATACTAAGAATAATACCAATGCTAGTAATAATTCCAGTACTAATAATAATACCAATACTAGTAATAATACCAATACTAATAATACTACCAATACTAATAATAATACCAATACTAGTAATAATACCAATAGTAATAATACTACCAATACTAATGATACTACCAATACTAGTAATACTACCAATACTAGTAAGAATAAAAATACTAGTCATAATACCAATTCTAATAATACTACCATTACTAGTAATAATACCAATACTAGTAATAATACCAATACTTATAATACTACCAATACTAGTAATACTACCAATACTAGTAGAAATACCAATACTAGTAACAATACCAATACTAGTAATAATACCAATACTAGTAATAATACTAATACTAGTAATAATACCAATACTAGTAATAATACCTATACTAATAATAATACCAATACTAGTAATAATACCAATAATGGTAATAATACCAATACTAGTAATAATACCAATACTAGTAAACCTACCAATACTAGTAATCCTACCAATACTAGTAACAATACCAATACTAGTAACAATAGCAATACTAGTAATAATACCAATATTAGTAATAATACCTGTATTAATAATACTACCAATACTAGTAATGATACCAATGCTAATAATACTACCAATACTAGTAATAATACCAATACTAGTAATACTACAAAAACTAGTAATAATACCAATGCTAGTACTACTACCAGTGCTAGTAATATTACCAATATTAGTAATAATATCAATACCAGTAATACTGCCAATACTAATAATACTACCAATACTAGTAATACCACCAATACTAGTAATTATACCAATACTAATAATAAGACCAATACTAGTAATACGACCAATACTAGTAATAATACCAACACTAGTAACAATACCAATACCAGTAAAACTACCAATACAATAATACTACCTATACTGGTAATACCACCAATAATAGCAAAAATACCAATACTAATAATATAACCAATATTAGTAATACTACCAATACTAGTTATAATACCAATTCTAATAATACTACCAATACTAGTAACAATACCAATTCTAATAATACTACCAATACTAGTAATAATACCAATTCTAATAATACAACCAATGCTAGTAATAATTCCAATACTAATAATAATGCCAATACTAATAATACTACCATTGCTAGTAATAATACCAATAGTAATAATAATACCGACACTAGTAATAATAACAATACTAGTAATACTACCAATGCTAGCAATAATACCAATACTAATAATACTAACAATACTAGTAATAATACCAATACTAGTAATCCTACCAATACAAATAATAATACCAATACTATTAATAATACCAATACTAGTAATAATATCAATACTGGTATTACTACCAGTACTAGTAATAATACCAATATTAATAATATTACCAATACTAGTAATACTACCAACACTAGTAATAATACCAATACTAGTAATACTGCCAATACTAGTAATACTACCAATACTAGTAATAATACCAATACTAGTAATAATACCAAGACTAGTAATACTACCAATACTAGTAATAACACCAATACTAATAATACTACCAATACTAATAATAATACTAATACTAGTAATAATACCAATACTAGTAATAATACCAATACTAATAATAATACCAATACTATTAATAATACCAATACTAATAATAATACCGATACTAGTAATAATAACAATACTAGTAAAAGTACCAATGCTAGTAATAATACCAATACTAATAATACTAACAATACTAGTAATAATACCAATACTAGTAATCCTACCAATACAAATAATAATACCATTACTATTAATAATACCAATACTTGTAATAATACCAATACTAGTAATACTACCAATACTAGTAATAATACCAATATTAATAATATTACCAATACTAGTAATACTACCAACACTAGTAATAATATCAATACTAGTAATACTACCAATACTAGTAATACTACCAATACTAGTAATAATACTAATACTAGTAATAATACCAAAACTAGTAATACTACCAATACTAGTAATAACACCTATACTAATAATACTACCAATACTAATAATAATACCAATACTAGTAATAATACCAATACTAACAATAATACCTATACTAGTAATAATACCAATACTAATAATACTACCAATACTAATAATAATACCAATACTAATAATAATACCAATATTTGTAATAATACCAATACTAATAATAATACCAATACTAGTAATAATTCCAATACTAATGATACTAACAATACTTGTAATAATACCAATACTAATAATAATACCAATGCTAGTAATAATTCCAATAATAATAATAATACCAATACTAGTAATAATACCAATACTAATAATACTACCAATACTAATAATAATACCAATACTAGTAATAATACCAATACTAATAATACTACCAATACTAATGATACTACCAATACTAGTAATAATGCCAATATTAGTAATACTACCAATACTAGTAATCATACCAATACTAACAATAATACCAATTCTAATAATAATACCAATACTAATGATATTACCAATACTAATAATAATACCAATACTAATAATAATACCAATACTAGTAATAATACCAATACTAATAGTAATACCAATACTAATAATAATACCAATACTAGTAATAATACCAATACTAATAGTAATACCAATACTAGTAATAACACCAATACTAATAATACTACCAATACTAATAATAATACCAATACTAGTAATAATACCAATACTAATAATAATACCAATACTAGTAATAATACCAATACTAGTAATAATACCAATGCTAATAATAAAACCAATACTAGTAATAATACCAATACTAATAATACTACCAATACTAATAATACTACCAATACTAGTAACAATACCAATACTAATAATAATACCAATAGTAGTAATAATACCAATACTAGTAATATTACCAATACTAATAATAATACCAAAACTAATAATACTACCAATACTAGTAATAATACCAATACTAGTAATAATTCCAATACTTATAATAATACCAATACTAGTAATAATACCAATACTAATAATACTACCAATACTAATAATAATACCAATACTAGTAATAATACCAATACTAATAATACCACCAATACTAATGATACTACCAATACTAGTAATAATACCACTACTAGTAATACTACCAAGACTAGTAATAATACCAATACTAATAATAATACCAATACTAATAATAATACTAATACTAATGATACTACCAATACTAATAATAATACCAATACTAATAATAATACCAATACTAGTAATAATACCAATACTAATAATAATACCAATACTAGTAATAATACCAGTACTATTAATAATACAAATACTAATAATAATACCAATACTAATGATACTACAAATATTAGTAATAATACCATTACTAGTAATACTACCAATACTAGTAATAATACCAATACTAATAATACTACCAATGTTAGTAATAATACCAATGCTAGTAATAATATCAATACTGATAATACTACCAATACTAGTAATACTACCAATACTAGTAATAATACCAATACTTGTAAAAATACCAATACTAATAATACTACCAATACTAGTAATAGTACCAATACTAGTAATACTACCAATACTATTAATAATACCAATACTAGAAATAATACCAATACTAGTAATAATACCAATACAAATAATACTACCAATACTAGTAATAATACCAATACTAGTAATAATACCAATACTAATAATACTACCAATACTAGTAATATTACCAATACTAGTAATAATACCAATACTAGTAAAAATACCAATACTAGTAATACTACCAATACTAGTAATAACACCAATACTAATAACACTACCAATACTAGTAATAATACCAATACTAGTAATCATACCAATACTATTAACTATACCAATACTAGTAATAGTACCAATACTAGTAATAATACCAATATTAATAATACTGCTAATGCTAGTAATAATACCAATACTAATAATACTACCAATACTAGTAACAATACCAATACTAATATTACTACTAATACTAATAATAGTACCAATACTAGTAATAATACCAATACTAATAATAATACCAATACTAGTAATAATACCGATACTAGTAATAATACCAATACTAATAATAATACCAAAACTAATAATACTACCTATGCTAGTAATAATACCAATACTAATAATAATACCAATACTAGTAAAAATACCAATACTAATAATACTACCAATACTAATAATAATACCAATACTAGTAATAATACCAATACTAATAATAATACCAATACTTGTAATAATACCAATACTAATGATACTACCGATACTAATAATACTACCAATACTAGTAATAATACCAATAATAATAATAATACCAATACTAGTAATAATACCAATACTAGTAATATTACCAATACTAATAATAATACCAATACTAATAATAATACCAATACTAGTAATACTACCAATGCTAATAATAATACCAATACAAGTAATAATTCCAATACTAATAATAATACCAATACTAGTAATA
This sequence comes from Unio delphinus, assembly GCA_029339505.1. NCBI lineage: Eukaryota > Metazoa > Mollusca > Bivalvia > Unionida > Unionidae > Unio > Unio delphinus. The sequence goes on from JAQISU010000335.1 coordinate 1,747,059, forward strand.
ATACCAACACTAATAATACTACCAATACTAATAATAATACCAATACTAGTAATAATACCAATACTAATAATACTACCAATACTAATGATACTACCAATACTAGTAATAATACCAATACTAGTAATACTACCAATGCTTGTAATAATACTAATACTAATAATAATACCAATACTAATATTAATACCAATACTAATGATACTACCAATACTAATAATAATACCTATACTAATAATAATACCAATACTAGTAATAATACCAATGCTAATAATAATACCAATACCAGTAATAATACCAATACTAATAATACTACCAATACTAGTAATAATACCAATACTAATAATAATACCAATACTAATAATAATACCAATACTAGTGATAATACCAATACTAATAATAATACCAATACTAGTAATAATACCAATGCTGATAATACTACGAATACTAGTAATACTACCAATACTAGTAATAATACCAATACTAGTAATAATACCAATACTAATAATAATACCAATACTAATGATACTACCAATACTAATATTAATACCTATACTAATAATAATACCAATACTAGTAATAATGCCAATACTAATAATAATACCAATACTAGTAATAATACCAATACTAATAATAATACCAATACTAATGATACTACCAATACTAATAATAATACCTATACTAATAATGATACCTATACTAGTAATAATACCAATACTAATAATAATACCAATACCAGCAATAATACCAATACTAATAATGCTACCAATACTAGTAATAATTTCACTACTAGTAATAATACCAATACTGATAATAATACCAATGCTAATAATAATACCAATACTAATAATACTACCAATACTAGTAATAATACCAATGGTAGTAATAATACCAATGCTGATAATACTACCAATACTATTAATACTACCAATACTAGTAATAATACCAATACTAGTAATACTACCAATACAAGTAATAATACCAATACTAGTAATAATATCAATACTAGTAATAATACCAATACTAGTAATAATACCAACACTAGTAATAATACCAACACTAGTAATAATACCAACACTAGTAATACTACCAATACTAATAATACTACCAATACTAGTAATAATACCAATACTAGTAATACTACCAATACTAGTAATAATACCAATACTAGTAATACTACCAATACTAGTAATAATACCAATACTAGTACCAATACTAGTAATAATACCAACACTAGTAATAATACCAATACTACTAATAATACCAACACTAGTAATAATACCAGTACTATTACTACTACCGATACTAGTAATAATACCAGTACCGGAATGCTACCGATATTAATACTACTACCGATAATAATATTACAAGCAATACTAGTTATACTACTTTTATTATTACTACAACTAGTTTGACGGTTAGTTATACTACTGCTGGTTTAATTTATAATCTCGGAACGCAGAATTTTCGGAAGAAATTATGATACAAATATTAATTTATATTTATTCTGTGTACAATATTATTATTATTATTATTATTATTATTATTATTATTATTATTATTATTATTATTATTATTATTATTATTATTATTTTTATTATCCCAGCCAGGGAAGCATCCTTTCCCGTATAATGTGTAGGGGCCAAGTAAAAAATGTCAACAAAAGCCTGGAAGTTATTCTAAATAACACCGTAGCAAATGCTAGGAGTATCAATACATCCTTTGGAGGCTGTGACGCGATCAGGACAATAGAAAACATCACAAGCAGCATTAAAACGTGTATGGGTGAGTCACTTATATTATACAGTTCTCTTTGTGATAAAAGAAGAAGAAAAAGATGATAGTATGGTAATGATGACGATGATATTAACAGATACAAGTCGACTATGACAATGATAATGACGATTCCGAAGACGACGATGATATGATTATGCAACTGAAGAAAGCTGAATCTTCATTATCTCGCACTCGGGGTGCAAAGAAATGTTGAATTATAATCTCTTGAGTGAAGTTCCACTGCAGAATGTACGTTATTGTAAAACTCCGTGTTTATTCTACCTTCGAACACTGCATACATGAATGGTGATGGAGAACAGACCCGAAAAGCTCTTCTGGATGTTGTAAAAGACGACGAATGGAATGGACCTGTGATGGGTGACAGTGTTTTACATGCCTGACTTGCAATCGAAAGTGGGCTAAATCAAAACATACCATCGGATCAAACCGGAGAGACTATTGTGGTGTGACACTTGGCCAAGCAAACGAGCAAATTGCCCCTGTACTGAATAATCTACCATTGTTGCTGTCCCTCAAATCACAAAAGTAACTTCTGGAAAACCAATAGAATGCTTGACAACCATTACGGAAACAAACTGTATTTGATTCCTAGCCTCCATACTTTCAAAACGGATCGTAGAATCACCGTGTTACCGGAAACACCATTTTATGTATACCGGAAGTCATTGTTCGACGATTTGTTAACTTATGAGAAGAAGTAAATTTCATAAAATCGTTGGGAAGATAGTTATGATTTACAAATTTCAGTCAGTACATGCAATAGTATGAAAACCACATTGTTTTGGAACATCAACAAACAACGCTGGTCGTGGTGATATAGTTTCGTACTGTACATAAGGTTTGATTTTTAAAAAAAAATTCTCAGGATTTCCTCACCAGTTATTCTGATATATAAAAATTCACCTGGTATATCAAAGGTATTGTTAAAAGACCTATTAATTTCCATTATTTTGCTGTATGATTTATAGGTGTAATTTAAGTTACAGGGTATACAGACTGGCTTTACTTCAGAGTGTATCTATAATTTTTTTTATACTAAACTGCTTGGCTTGGTGATTTTCGCTTTCTGAACCTTAAACGTAACTTGTATATAAACATAACAATATCATATTTTTGTTACTTTTTTAATATAATTGGCACTTTATCCATTGTACCGTCCAAAACTGTTATTGTCTAGTCTGACAAAACTTTTCTTATTTTAATATCTGCTGAAGATAAAGTACTTTAAATTCATTCTAGCTTAACTGTGTGTTTAGATCATGTACAATTCCGACAAATACAAAATCCAGGACATTTAATCCACGATACATTAAAGTAACATTGAAGTATTTTAACATTCTCTACACTGTAAATGTTGCAAATGCAAACAATTTCACCTGTCACTACTATCTCAGAAGAACGTAACATTTTTAGATCGCCTCCATATAGACCAAGTAGGTCTTGTTATTGCATCATTTCATTTTGGAAGTATAGCTGAAACATTTAAGTCGCAAACATCGAAATGTACCCTTTTGTTTAATTTCTCATGCGGGGTTCCCCCTACACACACACACACACACACACACACACACACACACACACACACAACTGTATGCTTTAGTAACAACATCCAAAACAAGCCCATTAAGCACCATGTTGAAGAGTGAGATATTTGAAACTGCACATTACATTTACTCAACATGGCAACCATTATGATGCTGAAAGACAGGAACAGAATACTTGCCAAGATTATGTGAGAGATGGCACTAATAAATGTTTTCAGTTCCAGCAGTAATGGAACAGACCAGGTTCAAGAAGATCATGGGTCAAAGAGGAACTTGCTTGCTTATTCTTCTAGCACTAATAAACAGTACTACGACTACATATCTTAAACTTAATAGAGATAATGAAACCAACAATTTTAAGTACAAGTAGCAATTTCACTATAATACAAAAGGAAAATTTGAGGCATATGTACCATTCTGTGAATGAAATCCTAAATATATGTCATACACTTTTACCGGCGTATTATTCTTATATAATTACACATATTTTCCACTATGGACACATAAACGGTATGTACCAAGTCTCTAATTATTGATTCTATTGTGTAATTTACCGGTTTCCTACCTAAATACTGCCATCTCAGTCACACCACTATCATATACACTAGATTTTAATATGGACTATGTTACCATGGACAGTCATTCGGCTTGGACCAAAATTCACTACTAGCGAACCATGGCATCGTTCAAACTCACTAACACTCGACTCTGTGACGTTTGCTCCTAATAACTGGCTAATTTTTCCGGCTAGGAATATTTCCACGACGCCCAATCCCAAAAATCACACAAATAAATCTAATAATTGCTTAAAACGAATGCGTGTATTCCAAATTTATTACAGTATATTATCTTATAATAATTCTAATTACATAACGAGATGTATTATTAATGACCCAAAGCTTAATTACACAAAATATGTACACAGTAAGATAATATTGTATTCGACATACGCTAGAGTGCATCTGCAATCATACAGTATTTACTTTGACGTGTCTAACGTCAATGTTGTTGTTGAGCATCAAACTCCACCTCAACAAATCTCTGTTCTTTTGATTTTCGTTTTATTAATTGAATTACAGGGATTGTGGTCACTTTAATGCAAACCAAATAAGAAAGAACTGAACTAATAGAAATCATAAAATGTTGCGTAGCCAAACAATCCTTCCCAGTTGAGGAATAATTTGTGTAGCCTTTGTTTATTCGTTTTATGGAGAGAAACAAAAGCACACTGGATGAAGCACGCTATATTTGTCATCATGAATAAATACTCCACCAACCTATAAATCAATTGCATCAGCATAAATTTTAAATAATTGAATCAGTACTCCACCGACATTAGGAACAATTGCATCAACACACATTTTCAACAATCGAATAAATACCCCACCAAACCAAAGATCACTTGTATCAACAAACATTTTAAATATTTGAATTAAAAACTGATACTACATTTTGTATTGCCTTTACTTTGTCAAGACATTCGTCATTTATGTGTCCATCTAAACCTGGATTTTCTTACTCAGCTAATTTGTCCGAGGTTCAGTAATTATGAAATTAACATAGCAAAAGTTTCGATAATACTCAGCAATACCCAAAAATCGCAACAGATGCTTTTTATCAATAAACATTCATGTATGTTCCTCCTTCTCATTTAAACTCGTTTCAGCTTCCTCGCCTTTTCCTCTCGAAATTACATCTCTCTCTCTCTCTCTCTCTCTCTCTCTCTCTCTCTCTCTCTCTCTCTCTCTCTCTCTCTCTCTCTCTCTCTCTCTCTCTCTCTCTCTCTCAATTTGCCTTTCATTCTCTACTCTCCCCTTTTTGCCTCTAGTGTATCAAAATTTGTTTTCCTGTTGTTAATACTTGCTAATGATATTGTACCTATGAGAGCCGCCGTTTTGTTTAACTGTGTACTTATACCATGTACAAGTCCCACAAGTACAATATTCAATGAAATTTTGGCCACAGTACATGAAAGTAACAATTAAGATAGCCAACACTATCTCTAGTATTCATCCTTCAAGGGCAGACAACTTTTCACCTGTCACTCTATCAAAAGAGCGTAATATAGGAGCATTTAAGACATTTCCATGCGAAAGCCTTCTCGCTGAAGCGAATGAACCACCTTTATCGCACCGCAGAGAAATGCTTTCTATACAGTACGCTCTTAGGTTAAGATCAAACCCTCGGAACCCTGCTTTTTCGGCTGTTTTTCAACCAAAATACAAAACTTTATACGAAAACAAACCAAATGCCATACCTTCATTTGGCATCAGAATATCATCCAGCTTTGACACTATCAAAATTAATCTCCCTACAGTTCAGAATACGTTTGTCTCGGAAACACCACCTTGGCTCCTTAAGCAACCCAAAGTGATTTTTACGTTGCACGATGGGAAAAAATCTGAGACAAACCCTGCCATTTTCCAGAACTCTTATCATGAACTTCTCAACGATTTTAAAAACTACACGAAAATTTTTACTGATGGATCAAAAGTTGATGACAAGGCTGCTGCAGCCTTCGTTAGTGGCAAGCACATAACCAAAGTGCGCTTGCCAAACGATGCGTCCATATTTTCAGCGGAAATCAGAGCAATAGACCTTGCTCTGAAATTTGTCGAACGAAAACGCATTTTAAATAGCATTATTTTCTGTGACTCGCTGTCAGTACTTCAGTCGCTACACCATAGAAAACTGGATAATCCATTACTAGTCGATATACTCGTCAAAAACTCGGAACTTAGCACCTCATACAATAAAGTATATTGTTGGCTACCTAGCCATATTGGTATTAGAGGTAATGAAAACGCAGACCCGGCTGCTAAGATGGGTCTATCCCAAGAACCATCGGATTTTAAATTACCGTATACTGATTTTAAACCTTGTATCAGAAAGTACCTACGTCAGAAGTGGCAGGCGTCATGGGATGATGCAGTCAATAACAAACTTCATGCCATCAAACCAACCCTGGGAGAATGGACTCCTTCCTACAGAACTATCCGTAGGGAGGAGATTGTCATTGCAAGAATCAGAATCGGTCATACATACATTACTCACTCCTACATACTAAAAGGTGAAGATCCACCAGAGTGCGTTTCTTGCAATGAGCCATTCACTGTTAAACACTTTATGACCGAGTGTTCCGACCTACAACCTACGCGTGCTAAATACTATAATGTACGTGACATGAAGGAACTTTTTGATACAATACAAATCACTTGTATTTTAGATTTCCTGAAGGAAGTAAATCTCTATTTTAAACTATAATTTGTATGCTATCACCTAGAATATTTTTATCTAATACAAACATCACCTCTTATTTATAACATCTTATCATCAACATACACCATTTACATCTCCCGTTGATTGGGAAGCTTCATATTTTCCTGTCACCAACATCTTGCCATTTTATATTTAACTATTATGGTTTTGTATATCGCTGGTCGATGTTAAACCTCTCTTATATTTGAACATCTAACCTATTGTTTGGCGCTAAATAGCCTAACAGTGCTGATGCGCCGTTAAAATTCAATCAATCAATCAATCAATCAAGATGCAGAATTAAAGAAACGTAGCCTTCATACCCTCCTGCCCATGCCGTGATTAGGTAATGCTTCTGAGCCCCGAGTGGCCGACAGGTCTAAAACGCTCACTGTTACGGATCACATCTATCTCACCTCTGTCTGCGTGGGTTCAAGTTTCGGATTCGGCCAATGTAGGTATGCCAGTAGCTTTTCGTGAGTCAGTGGTTCTTCCCGTGGTTTCCCGGGTTCTTCCTCCACCATTTATACTGGCCGCCATGTATAGCTATCTTGTGCTGAAAAATGGCGTTAAACCCTACAACAAGAACGTAATGCATCACCCATTTCCTGATTAAATGATTGGTCAGCGGTCTAATAGAGATTTGAATAAAATTATTCACAGCTAGTATTCTGCACGTGGCGAATTTGATGTTTACAGATACAACTAATCGGAAAGTTTAACCTTTGGCCTCCATACACAGTGTATGAGAATAAAATAGTGCTATTTAAACGACGAGAAGTACATCATCGCACATAAGTTTGCATGCATTTACATGTCTTTGAATTCTTTTAATGAAAATGTTGATAAGAATTTCCTTCTCTCAAAGATTGTTTGGCTCGTCAATTGTAGCTAAACTGAGATTCAGCATAGATAACAACTCGATAGGGCTTATATCTTTTAGGATTATATTTTTTACCAACACTTTCCCTTAATACACGTTTTAATATTTGATTGTGTTCTTTTAAAACATATTTTCTTGAGTGTGTATATATCCTTGCAGCTCATCCAGAACAACATGTTCAGTACGACTGTCCGAAATCATACATTTACCACGAACAAGACGGAGAATGTCACCATGCATGTGAACCTAAAGGGAAAGAGTTCTGTGGAGCTAACGGAGAATGCGTGTTTAGTGGGACGGAAAATGTTGCTGTGTGCCAGTATGCTCTGACTTATTCACCCATCTTAATCAATCAATCAATCAATCAATCAATCAATCAATCAATCAATTAATCCCACAGAAACTTCCTTCAGCATATTTAGTTATTTCTTCATTATTATTATTATTTTTATTATTATTATTATTATTATTATTATTATTATTATTATTTATTTATTTATTTATTTATTTATTTATTTATGTATTTATTTGATTCATAATCGTGGTAATAGCAACAGTAGTAGTGGTAGTAGTATGTTCAAGATTGATGTTTAAAACAAAAAGGCCGAATCTAATAGTTTCGACAGTGTATGTGCATTAGTTGTAATATAGCTATTACTTCTATGACAGAAATAACATAACAACTACTAGCAACATTACGTTTCCTACATATTAGCAACCAGACTAGTTTCCATTGATAACGAAACAACGAATATATATTAGCAACCAGACTAGTTTCCATTGATAACGAAACAACGGATAAATATTTCGCACCAAAAAACATTATATGTTTCGTTATTATTTATTCATCTTAGATGCAGCGAAGAATCACTTTATATCTACCATGGAGACAAATGTGAGCAGAAAACACCCAAGCTGACATTTTACTTGGCAGTTTCACTGGGAAGCGGTGGCGGCGTTGTAATCATACTCCTCATTACAATAATATGTCTAGTTTGCCGTAGGATTAGGCTGAAGAAAAGTTTGAAAGCGTACGTGACACACACACACACACACACACACACACACACACACACACACATACAGAGAGAGAGAGAGAGAGAGAGAGAGAGAGAGAGAGAGAGAGAGAGAGAGAGAGAGAGAGAGAGAGAGAGAGAGAGAGAGAGAGAGAGAGAAAGAGAGAGAGAGAGAGAGAGCAAAGAGAGAGAGAGAGAGAGAGCATACTATAAAGGTGTCCGAAGGACTGATATAGATGGTTACAAGGTGCTGGAAAGTAGAGGTGCAAATATATCTATTACTTGCCAGTTGTATACTGGTGTATACGGCTATAACGTGCCAGAATATACAAACGTATACAGCTATAAGGTGCCAGAAAGGATGGATTTATATGGATGCATAAGACCAACATATATAGATGTAAATGACTAAAGGAAGTGTTGTAGAGCTAAAAATAAAGAAGTGAGAGAACGTATTAAGGAAGTGAGGGGATACAATGGTGAGCGCAAAGAAGTAAGGGAATACCGTTCCCACAGCGGTACACCCAAGGCAATGATGTATCAGATAGAACCGATTTAGGTCTCACTGGACAGTTTTTTCGGCAAATTTTTGTCCGACAATGACCTATAGAAAAAAGTGATAATAATATTACATTAAAGACACAAATAAAATTAACTAATGATTTTTGTTGAAATAATGCTTTTAAGATTCTGACTGAGGAATTAAAGTTAATTCCTTATGCAACTTGTGGCTTTTATACTGAATCAACACTGCCCCCAACTCCTCTATTTTACATTCATTTTTTTTGACAGAAAGGGCGTATTTAGAAAACAAATTGTGACAAGACAGCTAAAAGAATCAGTATGTGCCTTATACATGAATAAATTTCTCTAGTACTGTAACAAATTAGCATACTTTTCATCACCCCTCAACCATCTAGATTTTTAGATATTTACCTCTGTAACAGACACATGTAAATACGCAAGCCAAGTACGCGGCTCATTTGAAGCCCAAGTTACGCATTTGATCTCCAGTGCTAGTCTAACTGTGACAGGCAGTCACCAACAAGTCAACCAGTTTCCAAGCCTAACTCAAAGTAAATCTAAACCACATTACAGATTTAGCTTATGTGTGAACTGAAAAATACTAGGATGGTGATAATTAGGCCTTCTACCTTAAATATTAGGGACGTGTCAAAATGCGAAACTATCCAGTGAGACCTTAAATGGATGCAAGGTTCTAGACAATATACGTGAGAAAATGGCTAAAAGATGCTATAAGTTACTAGAGAGGAATGATTTAGGTAAATGCATTGTGCTAGAAACTGTACAGGTGTAAATGGCTATAAGGTGCTAGAAAGGATCGGCATCCGGTGCCAAAAATACAGTTGTTTATGACTATAAGGTATCATATCGGTCTGATGTAAATGGATACAAGGTGTCAGAACGTATACAGGCATATATGGTTATAAATTGCTAGAAAAGACATAGGTGTATATAACTATAACCAGCATCATTTATATATATATATATATATATATATATATCTATATATATATCTATATATATATATATATATATATATATATATATATATATATATATATATATATATATATATATATATATATATATATATATATATATATATATATATATATATATATATATGATCATATTTCTGGAATTTTATACATGTGCTAGTTATAAAGAAAGCTGAAAACAGAAAATATGTGAGAGGTCTTAATATCTGCCTATCTAATAATTTTATTAGTGCCGATGATGATTCTGAAAGATGGAGCCTTCCGAATGAACATGTTGCCATGAGAAACCTCAGCTTTCGACTTTCAAAAAAACCAGCAAATCTGTATTACAGACCAACAGGCCAACTGAATAAGGTCAACTGCAGTTTTAATAATTAGAATGTCATCTTCGCTAGCCAAAGTTCTGATATGTTAACTCTGTCTATAACTTGGCGGATCTAGCAGTTATTTCTGTGCTTCGGGTCTGTGACTTTCATTTGATGTAGCGCAAGCTACCGCATCTAATCAAAATTAAGTTTTTTTTCAAGTTTGAGCAAAGGTCCTACATGACCGAGACAAGGGAGCTCACACCTGGGAGAGGCTCATATATAAGCAATTTTTTACTGCCGGTCGGGTTTGTACAAACACATTTCACTCAAATACACTTCTAATGGATTCCCTCTGGAACGTAGTCATGCTTTTGATGCTAAACTTACAAACTATCCTTGTGAAGTCAATTTCTTCAACCGTTTTCGACCGCTGTGCACTGCACTGCGGTTACACGCTATTGCTTATTTGGGATTGCATACTAAGGGTTCAACTCTGTAAATCCAATAGATGTCGCTAGTATCAATCACTTAAATATCAACTCGTAGATAGTGTTAACATATCTAAACCTTAGCTAGAGAAGATGGAATTGAATGGGTAATTTACTTTCTTATTCCTTTAACTTTCAATTTCTTACTTTATACCAAAATAGTGCTCATTATTTTCATCAAGGCGCTTCATGTCTGTGGAAAATAATGAGAATCGGGAGATGGAAGTACAATAAATCATGCATCGATTTTCACTTTCAGTCCATAGTTAACTATTTATTTATTGCATTCGATATTTTATATGCAGACTTGTGGTTGTTATAGAATTGTGACTTTATATTATATATGTAATGAATCATTATATCATTATATATATATATATATATATATATATATATATATATATATATATATATATATATATATATATATATATATATATATATATATATATATATATATATATATATATATATATATATATATATATATAGCTCAATTCCGTTAAGTTTCAAAACCTTAGAAAGTTTGAGTGCTCTTCCAGGACTTGAAGCTAAATGAAAATATAAAATTACATATGTTACTAGTTTGTTTTCTTGTCTTATCACGGTTATAATATATGGCTTATTGTTTTTGTACAAAATGGCAACACCGCATCACGAGAATTATAGTCAAGCTAATTTGAAGAATGCCATAATGCGCGCGCCCGCACACAAGCGCGCGCGCACACACACACACACACACACACACATAATTATAACGATAACAATTGCAAGACCGTTAATTAGGAAACAGTTTATCAAACAAATCCGTTATACACATAATTGCTACTTTTAAACTGTTTTCACACCTTTCCATTATGATAGACCGCTCCTGTGGTATAGTGGTTAAAATGTCTACATACCATTTCACTATACACATAACTGCTACTTTTGAACTGTTCATGCACCTTTCCACTATACACGTAAATGCTATTTTTAAAATGTCAATACACCTTTTTATGATACATGTAAATGTTTTTTGTTTTTTTTTTAAAATGTATACACACCTTTCCATTATACAAATCATTGCTATTGTAAAATTTTGACACACCTTTCCAATATACACGTTATTGGTATTTTAAAATGTATACACACTTTTCCATTATACATTTCATTGCTAATTTTAAAATGTCTACACACCTTTCCATTATACACCTAACTACTATTTTTAAAATGCTTGAGGTCTTTATTGTCTAATACCTGAAATATTATTTATCATTCATATAATAGTAATCGCGGGGGAGGGGTGTTTGAATAAATTAAAATATTGTCTTAGTACGAATCTTTACAAACTGCAGCAAAACCATTCTAAACGGCTTTCCAACCTGATGTATTAGATAGAATTCACAACAAATATCATATTTTGTACCAACTAAAATATTGCATCGAACCATCTTCTCAGAGGCAATCCCCCCCCTCCTCCGTCTTCCACGAAGTATAATAGAAATTATTCTTTTAATGACCAGGCGTATGAAAGCATTGCACCAGATGAAGTGATAATGCCAATGTATTTCCCGCCAGAACGCAATAGCATCAACTCAAGACATGAAGACGACACTGAATCTAGACGAGAGTCACTCAAGAATATCGATACCTCGCAAAAGGTAGGATTTACAACTGTAACATGTTTTATTTAGTGCAAAACGGATGTTTAGAAACTTTTTCCTGTGTAGGGTTTAGCATGGGAGGGTGTTGTAAGAAGCCTAACTAGTGGTCTGGCACGTGAACGTGTTGTATAACGCCTAGTTAGAGGTATGGCATGGGTGTGTGTTGTATGACGCCTAACTAGTGGTCTGGCATAGGACTGTGTAGCATAAAGCCGAATTAGTAGTCTGGCATGGGAGCTGTTGCTTGACACCTAATTAATGATATGGCTTGGGAGTAATCTGGTAATGGTGTGTGTTGTATGATGCCTAACTAGTGGTCTGGCATATCAGTGTGTTGTATAATGCCGAATTAGTAGTCTGGCATGGGAGCTTGATGTATGACACCTAATTATTTGTCTGGCACGGAGCGTGTTGTATAATACCTAATTAGTGGCATAGCATGGGGGCGTCCTGGATGATACATAATTAATGGTACGGCATGTTAGGGTGTTGTTTGATGCCTAATTAGTGGCCGAGCATGGGAGCGTGTTGGATGATACATAATTAGTGGTCATCTGGCCATGGGAGTGTGTTGTATAATACCTAACTTGTGGTATGGCATGTGAGCGTGTTGTAGGATACGTAATTAGAGGTATGGAATGGGAGTGTGTTCTATACTACCTAATTAATGGTATGGCATGTGGGTTTGTTGTATGATACCTAATTAGTGGTACAGCATGTTAGCGTGTTGTTTGATGCCTAATTAGTGGCATGGTACGGGAGCGTGTTGTATTGTACCTAATTAGTGGTCTGGCTTTGGGGTATGTTGTATAATAGGTAATTAGTGGTCTCGCATGAGAACTTGTATTATTTCTTGATTATTTAATGATATTATAGCCATGCTGGATGATTATTTAGTGGCAAAGAAAAAGTAATTTAAAATGTTGGCTATTTAAGTTTAGAGAACAAATTGTGATTACAGATTTTACTTTTCTTTATTGATGAGTTAGGTATTATGAAGGAATAATGATAGTGAGAGTTACCGCCGCATTATTTGTTTTATGTTATACACGTAAATACTATATACAACGATTATTCCCGGATCATGAGTACGCACCTACAAAAGCAATGGTCCAAGGATGGGTGCCGATTTAACAGACTTGTAAGGAGGAGGATAGAAGTAGAAAATCAAATTTCTGTTTTGCTCCAGATTTATTTACTTTTATATACAATAGATAGTAATCTTCTAGTTGTAGCGTCGAGACTCATTTGCTGTATCTATGAATTTAATCTTTCCGTTTTTGTTTAGTTTACTCCACCATTTAATCGAAACAATGTCCTGGTACAATGTTTGCTGACGTGTCTCCGTATTATCTTGCGAATAAGTAATTCAGGTCATTCTACTATATATCAAAAAGAGATCGAAGATAGAGACACGTGTCTCCTACTGTATTTTATCTAACACCGGAGAAGGTAAACATAAAAATTTCAAATTTGTCCCGAGCCCCCAGTCAGCACTGCCTGCGTGTCTAGGCCTATATATAACTCAAGGTTAAATATATAACTATGTTTGAAAATATGACAAATATATTCAACTATTTCTTCGACAAATTTCTCAGTCGCAATGTCTTTCGAACAAATAGAAACAAATAGAAACAAATAGAAACCTATTCACATTTGCCAGTTACTATCATCATTTGAATTTAAGGTCTTAAGTGAGAGTGTTTCCCTTCAGTGTTGTCCCTGCTATTTATCTATCCGCCTCTTGTTTGCTTTTGGTACTTCCGGCACCCTTCACTACGTGATTTCCTGTCACTGCTGTATATCTTCAACGTTTCCTTCCGGCACTGCGTCTCCACGCAAACTGCTAAGGTCACAATAGACCTCTCACGTGCTCTTTAAGTCTCCAAGCCTCAGGTGCGACACTCACGCCTAACCAAAAGGCTTCCTGTGGACTAAGAGGGAACATATAATATTGTAACCCAGCTCTAATCTCAAGAAATGTATTCACACTCTCACATCACACTTTCATCTGAATAATGGCAAAGAAATCAACAGGTAAACTCGCGCACTCACATCTAAATATTCTATACCCGCCATGTTCTACAATAATTGTACTATAACAATAGCAGTATTATCAACGACTTCTGATTAATACATATACATCCTTAATTGTAAACTTATTGATATACATGTATGATAAACTATCATCATTAACAACAATCATGATTTCCTACTCTATGAATTATAAAAGACGCATACAAATTTACAAATACCTAATCATATGTGCACAAGTGTTCTCAAATCGAGGGACCAAGGCTTCGTGACCATCGTGTCTGAGTTGAATGTAAGGGCTCTCGAGGGATCCTTCAAACAGACAAGAGGGGAGTGGACCATGCGTGGCGACTTCACCACCATTGACTAGAGCGGCTGGAACCGGATATATATTTTGGCCGTCAAATGGACGCCACGATAGTTGTAAAATAAGTGTTCCATATTATTGCTATTACCATCTGGGCAAATATTTCACATTTATGTATCAGTTTCGTTATTTGAACGATAAACTCATAATTTCACCTTTCCGTTGCAGTTTCGTTATTTGAACGATAAATTCTTAAATTTATAATTTCATAATTACATCTTAGTCTCGTTACATGAACGATAACTTCATAAATTCATAATTTCATATTTACATCTCAGACTCGTTATTTGAACGATAAATTCATAAATTCATATTTACATCGCAGTTTCCTTACTTGAACGATAAAATCACAACATACTTGCCTTTGCTTTGGTAACTCGTTGTATGAACGATATAACCAAAATTACAGGCATTTACATCTGTCTCGTTATACGAGCTATATATGGTTGTAAATACATCATATACTTGTATTTGTTGATCGGGTGATCAGACGTTATTCACGTCAGTTTCAAATGTCTTTCATTGAAATCATCTTTTGAGGCTTTTGTCATTGAGTTACTTGTTGTTGATAGTTCCAGGTTAGGAACCTTATAATGTTTCCTTATCTTTTGTTTATAATGGTGTCAGAATTTATTATATTTAAAGTGCGGTTATAAATAAACATCTTATTAACGCAGTTGCTTTTGGTGTCTTCGCTAATCCAGTCCCAACCCGGCTTCATGCTGTGACAATTGTCTAATGTTTTTGGTGTAGGATGTAAGCTCACTTCTGATTTATTTGCATCATTGTCTAATGTTTTAGGTGTCAGCTCATTTCTACATTATTTGCATCATTGTCTAATGTTTTAGGTGTCAGCTCATTTCTACATTATTTGCATCATTGTCTAATGTTTAAGGTGTCAGCTCATTTCTACATTATTTGCATCATTGTCTAATGTTTTAGGTGTCAGCTCATTTCTACATTATTTGCATCATTGTCTAATGTTTTAGGTGTCAGCTCATTTCTACATTATTTGCATCATTGTCTAATGTTTAAGGTGTCAGCTCATTTCTACATTATTTGCATCATTATCTAATGTTTTAGGTGTCAGCTCATTTCTATATTATTTGCATCATTGTCTGATGTTTTAGGTGTCAGCTCATTTCTATATTATTTGCATCATTGTCTAATGTTTTAAGTGTCATCTGATTTCTATATTATTTGCATCATTGTCTGATGTTTTAGGTGTCAGCTCATTTCTATATTATTTGCATCATTGTCTAATGTTTTAAGTGTCATCTGATTTCTATATTATTTGCATCATTGTCTAATGTTTAAGGTGTCAGCTCATTTCTATATTATTTGCATCATTGTCTAATGTTTTAAGTGTCATCTGATTTTTATATTATTTGCATCATTGTCTAATGTTTAAGGTGTCAGCTCATTTCTATATTATTTGCATCATTGTCTAAAGTTTTAGGTGTCAGCTCATTTCTATATTATTTGCATCATTGTCTAATGTTTTAGGTGTCAGCTCATTTCTATATTATTTGCATCATTGTCTAAGTATTTGAATTTCTCCGTTATTGATTCCAATAACGGATTACATAGCTGTATTATCTCACGCCATTGTTAAACCTTATCCGTTATCTGCTCCAGCTAATTTGCACAAGTCAGATGGAGGACTTTGCAATCCATTGCTGTGCAAGTGACGCACGTTTCTGTTGCCTATATCAGTTTTAATTGTACGCACGCCTAGATCAAATTTGTGGCAAATATTATATAAATTTTAACTGCATACACCCAGCAACAACGTTTATCAGCTAAGATATGTATCACTGAGTATTCTTCTTTTCTAATATTTATTTTATATTGTAAACGCGCAATACGCGAAATCTCTTCTCTCTCTCTCTCTCTCTCTCTCTCTCTCTCTCTCTCTCTCTCTCTCTCTCTCTCTCTCTCTCTCTCTCTCTCTCTCTCTCTCTCTCTCTCAATATTGAACCCTGTATCGCAAAACCTTAACGTTCAACTGACTCTTTGTAACATCGTATCCCCGTAGTGCAAATAGATGATATATCATCTATATGTATATTGTTACACGCACAGGGCCAATACTTAACCGAGCGGTGTCAAATCCTGGCGCGAATTCCGCAGGAAGTCATATGTCTTCTCCGAATTTCCAAAGACTTCCATACAAATTGAGTTGTAAATTGGAAGATCAGACGTGTCTGCTTTGTTATACTAAATTTTACTCTAATGAATTCGAGACCACAGATAAAACAACTTGCCAAAGGTCCATCAACCGCACATTTGCATGTTTTTTTCATCATCATCAGATTTCCGTACCGAAAGCCGGTTATGCCAAAGAAAATACACTAGTATCCCTCTTCTCACTGGGACCTATTTAACTCCGCCACCCTAGGCCAGTCAATATCCTCTTTTACCGGCGCATTACTCTAACATAACTGCACTTGTTTTCCACTATGGACATATAAATTTTATGTACCAAGTCCCTACTTATTGATTCCATTATGTAATTTACCGGTTTCCTACCGTAAATACTGCCACATCAGCCACAACACTATTATACACCACTAGATTTTAATATGGACTATCATAATCCAGGGACAGTCATTCGGTTTGGACTTAAATTCACTACTAGCGAACCATGGCATCGTTCAAACTCACTAACACACGACTTTGTGACGTTTGCTCCTAATAACTGGTTAATTAATTCGGGCTAGGAATATTTCCATGGCGCCGAATCCCAATAATCACACAAATCTAAGAATTGCTTAAAAACGGTAGCTATCTATTGCGCATACTCCAAATTTATATATATATATATATTAATTACGATAGTACATGTAAAATTGTAACATTCGTTTATTTCAGTATTCAATCCTGAGACCAAAAGTGTCGATGGAGCCGAACGATTTGTTTTATTCTGTTAAAGGTAAGAGTTATTCACCCCAGTAAATGTTAGGTTTTGGTAAATTGTAAAGCAGTACATATTATATTTATTAAGAAAATTATAATAGTGAAAATTAGTGTAATAATGTTATGAATGCAAGCAAAGAATATATAGATGTGAGTCGTTCCGTCAGTGTAGACAACGATATGCAAGTAACTATTGGATATATGACATTAAGTCGTTTTATTATTGTAGAGGTAAGTGATATGCGTGTAACTATTGGATATATGACATTAATTTGTTTTATTATTGTAGAGACAAGTGATATGCGTGTAACTACTGGATATATGACATTAATTTGTTTTATTATTGTAGAGATAAGTGATATGCGTGTAACTATTGGATATATGACATTAATTTGTTTTATTATTGTAGAGATAAGTGATATGCGTGTAACTATTGGATATATGACATTAATTTGTTTTATTATTGTAGAGACAAGTGATATGCGTGTAACTACTGGATATATGACATTAATTTGTTTTATTATTGTAGAGATAAGTGATATGCGTGTAACTATTGGATATATGACATTAATTTGTTTTATTATTGTAGACACAAGTGATATTCCAGTAACTATTATATATATATATGACAATAAGTCGTTTTATTATTGTAGAGATAAGTGATATGCGTGTAACTAGCGTATATATGACATTAAGTTGTTTTATTATTGTAGACACAAGTGATATTCCAGTAGCTATTATATATATATATATATATATATATATATATATATATATATATATATATATATATATATATATATATATATATATATATATATATATATATATATATATATATATATATATGACATTAAGTCGTTTTATTATTGTAGAGACAAGTGATATGCGTGTAACTATTGGATATATGACATTAATTTGTTTTATTATTGTAGACACAAGTGATATTCCAGTAACTATTATATATATATATATGACAATAAGTCGTTTTATTATTGTAGAGATAAGTGATATGCGTGTAACTAGCGTATATATGACATTAAGTTGTTTTATTATTGTAGACACAAGTGATATTCCAGTAACTATTATATATATATATATATATATATATATATATATATATATATATATATATATATATATATATATATATATATATATATATATATGACATTAAGTCGTTTTATTATTGTAGAGACAAGTGATATGCGTGTAACTATTGGATATATGACATTAATTTGTTTTATTATTGTAGAGACAAGTGATATGCGTGTAACTACTGGATATATGACATTAAGTCGTTTTATTATTGTAGAGATAAGTGATATGCGTGTAACTAGCGTATATATGACATTAAGTTGTTTTATTATTGTAGAGATAAGTGATATGCGTGTAACTATTGGATATATGACATTAAGTTGTTTTATTATTGTAGAGATAAGTGATATGCGTGTAACTAGCGTATATATGACATTAAGTCGTTTTATTATTGTAGAGATAAGTGATATGCGTGTAACTAGCGTATATATGACATTAAGTTGTTTTATTATTGTAGAGATAAGTGATATGCGTGTAACTAGCGTATATATGACATTAAGTTGTTTTATTATTGTAGAGACAAGTGATATTCCAGTAACTATTATATATATATATATATATATATATATATATACATATATATATATATATATATATATATATATATATATATATATATATATATATATATATATATATATATGACATTAAGTCGTTTTATTATTGTAGAGACAAGTGATATGCGTGTAACTATTGGATATATGACATTAATTTGTTTTATTATTGTAGAGACAAGTGATATGCGTGTAACTACTGGATATATGACATTAAGTCGTTTTATTATTGTAGAGACAAGTGATATTCCAGTAACTATTATATATATATATATATATATATATATATATATATATATATATATATATATATATATATATATATATATATATATATATATATATATATTTATATATATATATATATATATATATATATATATATATATATATATATATATATATATATATATATATATATATATATATATATATATATATATATATGACAATAAGTCGTTTTATTATTGTAGAGACAAGTGATATGCGTGTAACTACTGGATATATGACATTAAGTTGTTGTATTATTGTAGAGACAAGTGATATGCGTGTAACTACTGGATATATGTATGTTAGTCGTGTCGTCAGTGTGTATATCTCGAGTGTTATGTTCGCCCTGAGTCTTCCAACTCTTACGTTTTAGAGTATTCCATTAACCAATGTCATCACTCAAATGCATTCTGTAGTTTTCTAATCATTTCTCTTTCTCACCGGGAGTGTATGTTAATTAGTTCTTCCAATCTTTTTCTTTGCACGCGAGTCCACTTATTTAGCGAACATGCATTATATGATATAGCTTAATAATGTTCTTCGAAAAGGAATGGAACAAAGGAATTATTTTCACAATCCGAGGAAACATTTCTAAGAATTTTCTTCGACTTGTTTCTTGTAAAACGTTATTTTAATTTATCTGTTTCTAAAAGAATGATAAGATCATTGCTTCTTTTTCTCTTTATAATATCCATTATCCAATTAAACATTTTCTCGTCGAGGTATCAAACTTTGTAACAATTTCCCACAAATGAAACTGTTTTTAAATACACATTTACACTTTCGACTAAAGGAAGAAAAAAGATCTTGAAACTTTTCATTTGTTCTACGTATTTATACGAAATCAAATTAACCTATGTGTCTCCATGCCGTTAATTTTTTTCTTCAGCTTTACAAGAATGGCTGTTATTTTTTTTCTTTAGCTTTACAATAACGTCCGTTATTTTTTCTTCAGTGTTTCAATTATGGCCGTTATTATTTTCTTCAGCGTTATAATAACCACACATCGGTTGAGAGTTTTTTTTTTTAATTCACCGTTACGTACATACTGGCTTAGTGTTCAACCAAAACATTTTTAGTTTCCTTTTCTCCGTTACTGGTATTGATTTTTATAATAAACATTAGACCAACAGCTAAAAAACGTCTTTTTTCATTCTGTTTCAAGTCAGACGTTTATGGAACATGGCGCCAAAAGAGTCGCTTGAAGAAGAAAATTCTCACCCCATCTCTGTATTTTTATTCTTAAATTTATTTGATGTCACCATGTACCAATATGGGAGGGGGGGGGGGTATGTATACGGGTTATCGCATTTGTGTGCTTTTGTACAGTATACTTCTCAAGCAATTCTTTTCCCGTCCATAATTCAAAAGGCGGAGGGGATACTAGCAATTTTCTTTACCGTTTCCAATTCACAAACATAAATTAGATTCATTTTAATAAAGTCCATTTTTGTTTTAGCAGGACCAAGAATATGAGGGGAGTTTCTGTTACCCAACACACGGATGCATAATTTCACAGGACAAGAATATGCGGGGAATTTATCCTACCCAACATACATACACCTTACAGAGAGGACACGCCCTTACTGTGAAGAATCAACCTTAATTGTTTTGACACTTTAAATAATCTTTAGCATTTTCCATAAACATTTATATTTTAAAACGTTTTATATTTAGACGACTTATCAATATAACAAATAGATCAAAATTGTTACCTGATCCGGTGAACTATAAAGAAAATACCTCTTAAAGCCCAGCTCCAATTATGCAACACGAAGAAGAGGATTTTGCACAAAGCTGTTTGTTTTTATACTTATATTTATAAATAATTCATTATAATTGTGAATTGCAAATTAATTCCGTTTTAATATTTAAAAAAGGTGATGAAAAGAGTATTGATACCATGCAATAGTTTTCCGGGATGGATGCATTAAATAGATGGACGTTTATAGCCAGCAATATGGTAGTAATTTGGTTAATGGCACATGGTTTGTAAAACTGCATATTAGCATCCATATAGCAAATAATTGTTGAATTTTAATTTTCCATAATTATGCATAGATCTTGATTCATGAATATATATATATATATATATATATATATATATATATATATATATATATATATATATATATATATATATATATATATATATATATATATATATATATACATACATATATGTGTGTGTGTGTGTGTGTGTGTGTGTGTGTGTGTGTGTGTGTGTGTGTACAACCATCAATACGTCTTGCACTTTAAGAGTGGTTAATACTATAATAGTGTCCAGCAAATACATTCAAAAGTCTCGTGTCCTGTATCAATTGTGCCTAAGTGAAATATTTTGTACACGTTATATTCCAAACGGAATGCAGGAAAGTATATTGAAAATAAACTTATGAACATAGACGTATTTGCTTGTGAATATAGGCGTTTATCTTACACTGCAATTACTTCCATATTAGCGTATATAGAATAAAATATTTTAATTGAATTATTATAAACCAGGTGCATTATAGCTAATATATATATATATTATGTATTGTTTTCTATGGCATACATGTATTCCCGTCCATTAAATCTTTTGAAGGAGTGCTTGATTTTAATATACTTTGACTGGAATAAGTTTCGTTATGTTTCATCATATTTTCATATATCTATATTTTTTTAATTCACTGTGGTATACATGTACATTAGTCTATATAGTTTTACGAAAATAAATGAGTTTCCTGACGTTGTATCACATTTATCTATCAACGTAAGTTTAATTGTGCTGAATCTTGTCAAATAAACGTCCTGAATAAATAATTAAATGAAGGTAATTGTCCGTCGGACAAAAGTCTTCTTTGTATCATGATTCCTATCAGGAAGTTTACAAAGTGTTCATTTCTTTGAAATGAAGTAACTAGTTTTGTAAACAGTGTTTATGCGAACACCCTGGCTAGTAACATGCTGATATTGTTAATGACAGAAATGCAAATGAGTTCTTATATTCCAATGTGAAAAATGTTGTCTTCACCAAGTCAATTCAATATTTACTTGAATACGTTTATATTATATATACCTTTGACAAAATAATCGATGGTCTCTGAAGTCTCTTTCTGCTGTCTATACCTCTGACAAAAATGTTGTCAATGGAATACCCTTAATATTATCCTTACATTTGACATGTGTGTGTGTGTGTGTGTGTGTGTGTGTGTGTGTGTGTGTGTGTGTTTGATTTAATTTGTATTTGATTTAATTAAACTGATTGTTTTTAAGTTTAATATTTTACATTACATGTTATTGTAATGTAACTTTATTTACTGGAACATAATTCAGTTATGATTGATTATTTTTTATTTTTCCAAGTAAACAATTAATAAAAGAAACTTTGTATCTATTGCTGACCTTGATTCAGAAGAGGTAAGAGTTGTAGAAAACAACGGTTAAAAAAACCCAAACATTTTTAAAATTCTTTCTCAGATTAAGATTCATAAAGTGGAATCCAGCCGATACTTAGAGTACCTGACAAAGAACTTGTGTTTAATGCTACAAACATATGGTTTTCCAGGAAGGAAAACCCCTTCACCTCAATCCTGGAATCTGTTTTGCATAGTAGTTAGATTTATTACTAATGTTTTGAGAAAGAATTGTGATTCTTGCCTTAACACTTAAGAAGTTAAAATGTTTTATGTTGTCATCAGTTTTGGGCTAATTATTTTGGGCTAATTGTTTTGTTTTCCTCAATTCATTTGGACTTCATGCTTGTTGTCCTGAAAATATTAGTGCTTTAAATTAATTCTTGGACAAAGAAATTTATCGAAATTTATGCAGAAAAAAATATGCATATTAGTTTCTGTGATTCAACAAAGAACCGATGAAGCATCAGTACGACGCTGATTACAACATACGTTATTTCATGTGCAATCGAACTAAGTTTCATTAGGACTTTTTATTACTAGAACTTTTTTTTTTAATTCTTGGATTTTATTCGTAAAACCATCAGTTCTTTTCCTCAGCTTTAGCTTGTTTTTCTAGGGAAATAAACTATCTATTAAATTGAACAATTCTTGTTGTCTTCACTTTGTATTACGTTTTGTTAGAGCCTAAACACGTAATTATATATATATATATATATATATATATATATATATATATATATATATATATATATATATATATATATATATATATATATATTATTCATGTCATCCTAAATCATGTCAAAAGGGGATACCATATAGTCAAGCGAAAAGATGTAGAATAATTATTTCTGATGACATTGTTTTTAAATTATCTTTGACAGAATTAGGTCAGCATTTTTTAAATAGAAATTACCTAATTGATATCATTAATACTGCTTTTTAAAAATGTCTTTTCTTTGTTATTTATTTATATTACTTAATTAATTTGCAATATTTAAGAAAACGTAGAAATAAATTATATGCCGTATAATTTTGATTATAAAAAGTCTTGGATATGATAGAGGCGCTTACTACACAAAAAACTTGTTAATATTTGTGGAAAAATGTTAAGAATCATTATTGAAATTTATAATGATGTAAAAGCATGTTTTAAGTCGAATAATCTTATTACCGATGTGTTTAATTGCCCTTTGGGCGTACGCCAAGGTTGTGTTTTATCGCTTTTACTTTACTGGGTTTTATTTTTTGTTGTTGAGACAATTTAATTATCTTCGCTGACACTCCTCGTCAGTTGCATAAGATGTTCAATAGGTTACATTGTCTAAAGATGACAAGACAAGAGTGGTTTTATTTCGAAGAGGTGACTATCACAGAAGTTACGAAAATTGTTACTATGGCTATACAGATATACAGATTGAAACATATACTTATTTAGGATGCAGATGTTGTTCAAAACAAAACTCTTAGTATATGTATCAGAACACGCTTGCCTTGCATATTTTGAAGCAAAGTCTTTCACAATTTGGCAGTTTACCCGTAACTGGACTGCGTCGTCTGTTTGACGCGAAGATTGCTCCCTCTTTTAGCCATGCGGCTGAAGTTTATGGATTTTAACTTTACGATGTCAATGATATTAAAAAACCTCAAAAACTGAACCGAAGTTTAAGGGATTAACTTTATTCTACAGTATGTACACCCCTCTTATCTCAGTCAACAACAAATATCATCGATTTATAACAAATATCACCGATTTATAACAAATATCATAGATTTATAAGGGCTGTAGCTTTGATCGAATACGTTACCATAAATGACGTACTTGAAAGTTTATACAATATTTTACCCTATCCGACCACAAAGCATGTCCGATTGAGGGATGGAAAACACCTGATTTCAAGTTTCCAGTATCAGGCCTCATGATAATCCAATTTGTCCTTCTTTTAGCCTTGGCTGTCTGTAAGAAGATGACCTTGTTTCTCATTTACATGCATTAAACTCTTGAACAAATCTTTTGAACTCGAGTAAACTTTCTCAAAATGTGAGTTTCCTTGTTAGCTTAATTTTCTTGTCGTGCGTTCTGTTGCAAACATTATCATTTATCGATCCAGGTGAGGTCTCATTCTTTGGCACATTATTTCGTTGACATGTTGATAACGTTTGTCTGTATATTCATAAATATTGAAGAAGTTTTATCTTAGGTAACTACATTAAATTTAGAGGATTACGCATTGTCTCTCGTTGCTTGCAAATGTTCGCTTTTCACATCTCATGCTCTTTCATTGTATAGTGCTGATATCAAATTGTTTTGACCTATGTTCTGATTCCACCAGACCTTAGTACAAGAGCACGTTGACTGGGTCATACCTTACTCCTCTAATAACATACTGAATTTCATGTAAATACGAGAATATGCACCGCGGATAAGATGAGTTTCATCGTAACGTCATATGTATATATCGTCCCGACTGCCGTGTACTACTCTGTACTATCAGCTGCTCTATGCTCCATCTCTACAAGTAAGAAATCATTTTTCCCACGATTAAGGTAGTCTTAGACAGTAAAGCAGTTGCAGAAATACGATCCAAGCAACTACAGTCTAAACTGAGTGTGACGCCATTCTTAAAGTAATGCCGTTGGCAATTTACAGTATTATACGAGTGTTCCCTTAGTGGGCAATTAAAAATTTCATGCAAAGAAAACGTCCATATTTTGCAAAAGTTTAAGAATATTATCCATATGACCACATGGTAATGGAAATGAGTATGTTTTAGTCACACGGTTCACTTTCCTATAATCAGTCGACATATGGAAAATTTTATCTGGTTACGGATAAAGTGGACATGGTGAACCTCAGTCACTTTTACTGGGCACTATGAAATAATTATCCACCACATACTGAATTTCTTTTTTTCAAGTATTCCTATTTAAGAGGGTTCATCTTTTACGGGTGTTGTTTCACATGTTTGGAATTTACAATTTCAACGTCGTAAAAACGTTTGTTTGCCCTGGAAAAACAGTGCTCATATTCCAATAATTACACTTTAAGTTCATTTCATTATTGTTGTTGAAAATGTGAACGTTTCTGGTCGAGATAATCCATAATGTCTGAATTCCGAAGATTTGTCACTCCAATATCATTATAATCCGATAGTATTCCTTCACTTAAATCTTCAATGAGTGGGATAGATCCAACTAATTTAATTGCATGTTTAACCTGAACATTTCTCTCAATATACTCTTTAACATGTTTTTGTCGCAAAGTTTGTTTTCTTTTCTCGCCTCCCGTGAGTATTTATGATGTAATCTAAATCATTTACTTATTTGTAAAGACCGTAATACCAGGCCTGAAGAGGATTTTATGGTATGGGCATGAGAGCCAGAACTTAATCATCATCCTTTCCTTTAAGTTTGTGTCATATGTTAATTTAATGTTTGACTGAATAGAGTGCATATTTGCTATTCCAACCTCATAAGCCTTTGACAACTTCTACTTAAAATTGTACACATAATCCAGAAGATTAATATCAGTATCAACATTAGAAAGAAATTTATCTTTCAACAACTTCAATGGTCCACGCACAGTTTATACAAAAACCAGTTCAAAGGGACTGAATCTCATACAGGTTCTTGAACTGATTCCATAACAGTAAACAGTAGTTACAATAGTAAATGAATGCCTTCATCCCAATCTTTACCCGTATCGAAACAATATAATCGATTCATATTCTTAAAAGCGGCTGAGTGTATATAATGAAGAGTACAGTTCCATGAGCAAAACCACTGTAGAACTGCACAACATATATCAACTGGAGTGTGTTCCATTTACAGATACAATTTGTGTCCTTTTGACTTAGTAGGACTTGAACCACAGTAAGGCTGAATTGTGAATGCCTGATTAATGCTAGAGACGGTAAATTAAAAATATCATGGTATATTGTGTCAAATGCTGTTGACAAGGAGGGTGAGGACTGTAATCTTACCGCTATCCGAAAGCAGAGAAAATGTTACTAACTACTTTCAGAGGAGTAGTTTCAGTACTGTGAGAAGGACCATATACAGACTGTACATTGCTTAAAAGACTATTTGAATTCAGATGGGATACAAGTTGGGTTAGAACAACTTTTTCTAAGATTTTGTATATGTACGTGAGATTAGAAACTGGGCGGTAGTTCTTTAGATCGTTTTGGTCGAGTGTTACTTTCTTCAGCAGTGACTAAGCACTCAATCAGCAGTAACGTTGGAATTGGATCAAGTTCACATGACCTTGGTGCACTTTTCATCATGAGTGTCCGTACTAAATCCATAGAGATAGGTTCAAATGCTGCTTACACTTGTAGCTGAAATTCTGTATCGCAACTGTATGATGACGACGAGTCAACTGAAATTGTGATGTCGCAGAAATTCAGATGAAATTGTGATGTCAATCTAATTTCTAATAGTTTTGGCCTTGTCACGGAGGAAACTTGTAAACAGGTCCAGAAGGTCTTTTAGAGAGAAGGTAGTTGGAAGTGATGTACTCATTGCCATTAGTTTGTTAGTAATCTCGAAGAGCTCTTTGCAGCCGGAACTTTCCGTGGTCTAAGGACTGTAGTGGGATAATTTGGCTAATGTGCTATGTTTGTGACGTTTTTCTTAGCAGCTTCTTAGATTTCTTTTGAATAATGAGCCTGGTGGAAAGCCACTGCCTTTCCACTTTATGGCAGTCTCTTTTAGCAGTTTGAAGCTATTTCCTAATAGTTCTATACCACGGAGCACGTTTGAACTGATCCTCTGCGCTTGCGTTACGATAGTTCAGTCTTGAACGTGGTTATGAATATACTAACATTTTAGTGGCAACAACTGAAAGATATTTGCGAATGGATTTGATGCGTCGCAGCTCACGATATGCAGCCTTGCATATGTTCATGACATTCTGGTGCAGTGTGAGAGTACTGTCCATGGTAACAACCAGGTTTCGTACTGACTGTGAACTTAATGTTGGTGTTGCTGATATTTATTGTTGAAGTAAAGGATGTGAACAAGTAAGTCTTTTTATTGCTATCAGAATGGTTTCATGTTTATCATCATTCATCTGCAGCTTTTTACATGTCATCCATGATTTCACATCCGAAATGCGCCTCAATTCTCATTTGATGGTAGCATTAAATTCAGTTGGTAGGCTAGATTTGTATATTTGGGTGTCATCAGCGTACAATTGGTGAGACATTGGATGCTGATCTATGACATTTGAGAGCGGTTTAATGTATAGAATTAAGAGAACAAGTCCAAGAACATACCCCTGTTGAACGCCACAACTTAGATCAACTGTGCCGGAGTGTATTCTATTTGTAGATACAACTTGTGTCAAGCACAGTAAGGCTGTATTGTTAATGCCATGCTTGACTTTCAAAGGCTTAAGTCAACACTAAATAGATTAAAATAGATTAATTACCTCTTGTTGTTTAATCATCACTCTGAAGGAAAATATAAAAAAAGAAACAAAACAATCATTATGCAAAGGTGATTGTAAGTAGCCACAAAAGGCATAGAACTACATTTTGTAGCGGACACACTCGTTGATATGAGGAATTTACAAGGTCAATACACACCTGTTTGTAGTAAAACTGAGCTCCGTTCGCAATGGCAAATATATTTATATGTATGTAATATAAATGCAGTATATATACAGTATGTACGATGTATATGTACGCTGTATATGTACGATATGATATAACATTCATTCATTTAAAGGAAATTTGGCAAGCTTCGTTTCCGTTTTTCTTTTAATGAAAATGTATACATCTCGTGGCATAACTCTATCTTTCACTTGCAGTTAGATTAGATTTTTCATGTTCATGTGACATTGTTATTTGCTACCATATTTCATTATAGGATTGAACGGTCTCTTGAATTGTGAAAATAATGATCGTAGGCCACATATAGCAAGCCGATGTCATATCAACAAGAATCATATCCAACGTTGTTTTATGTCACGTGGCAAGTACTTTTTTCTTTTCGGAAATAATGAAACACTCATAAAATAAAATAATGCATCCATCACTGTTAATAAGGCCTTTACTTCAAATATGAATGGCCATGCTTTGATATAAACACACTTTGTTTGCAGACGTGTTTGCATTATGCGTTTGGACATTTGGGTTTATAAAATTTAATTGAAACGCTTATTCGCTGTCTTGATAAAACTCGCATTTGTTTGAAGAAGCTGTCAGTAATTTGCAGTATGAAGGAAATGTCCAATCTAATTCAGACAATCATAAGTCTAAAATGTTTTGTCATTTTCTATTGCTTTCAGCAAAATGATTATGCATTTTAAAAGCGTTCTTTAACAGAATTATGCGAGAATATTATTGCCATTTAAAGTTTCCGACTATGTTTAAAGCGCCGCGTCAATTAGTTAGTTTTGTCTCTATTTCCTTTGTATTATTGACTTTGCTGTCGTTTTAAAATATAATTAAAATAAATCATTTTCATATTACCGAATATATTTAGACTGTGTCTACCATTTAAATGCGAAGTGGATACGATTAACCCGTATTCTATTTGCTATTGCACTTGGAAATTAGTTTAACGATGGAGTACACGTGCTAAAAGTCTAGATTTCAACAAAATCATTATGTTGGATACATCTTGTTTAAAACATTGCCACTTAATGTTTTATCTTAGATATTGCATAAGACAAGACCGATCGGTATTGACATCAATTTATATTTATATATCTACACTACTGATGGATAGAATGTTAGCAAATAATTTGGCTTATATTGAGTCACCAAAAATCGTAAGTTGCAGCTTCGGGATAAACCTTTGACCTGTCAATTACACACACACACACACACACACACACACACACACACACACACACACAAATGGTACCAATCATAATTTGCTTGTATTACACTCTGTAAAGTACCAGATAAAATGGTCATAGCCTACATCAAATTTTGACATTTACTGAACCCTTCTGCGAAAATGCGTCAACATATAACTATTCTGATGCATGTACCATGTCAGAAGTAATGATGGGCTGTTTACGAACAATGGAAATCCCAGTCGAAACGGTTGAGGGCACCTGTACAGAAGACAAGATTTGTACGGGTTCCCTGGGCACGTTTACGGACAATGGGAATTTTACATGGCGAATATTAGGCCTGTATATGGAAAAGTTAATCTAGGATTGAATAGCAACAGTAACGTCACGGTACTGAAGATTGGCAAAAACGTTAAAAGAGACTTACTTGAATCGAGCGTTACATTCAGGGACTGACGTTTGTCACCCATGCGACAGAGAAATCTAGCTGTTTTGCTAGCATTACCTTTCATATCTCAGTCAAGGTATCTGAGACAATCGTCTCAGTCATGTGTCAACGCGCTGAGAACTACAAAAAATACTCTTGTTGTCTTCATCTGTGCCTTATGTAGATGTTCTAAGATCAAACAACAAGAGTATGTAACAAAAAACATAGTAACTTAAAGCCAATCGCTATTTGAGAAAAGACCATACAAAAACTTTGCAATAGAGACAAATAAAAATATGCCTACTGTTTCGAGTTTTTGATATTATGCTAGTTCGTTCCAGCCATCATGGTCAATGCTATGTTGTATGCATGCTAAGCTTAAAACATTTTCAGATCATTAAATGTAGAAAAAGCTACATAACTAGTTCTAAATACTTCGTGTGAAATATTTTATAAACTGTTAGCTACATGTTATAACGCTGACCTGAAAATTGTATGTGCAACATATAGGATAACAGTCTCAATGCTATGTGAAATGAGATATGACAGAAAAACTGATAATAATAATAATAATAATAATAATAATAATAATAATAATAATAACGATGAGGGACTTTGTATAGCGCCTAATCTTTAGAACGTGTAAGTGCTTTACATAATCTATAATGATATGAATACAAAAAATTACAAAACCAAACACTCTGAAATTGGAAGAAAAAAAATGCTGAAAATATTTAAAATAGGAAACAGTTTTAGGTCTTTAAGTTTGTTCTTGCAGTCACAAAAAGGTGCCTTTTAAGAGCACACTTGAAAGCTATCGCCGTGTCTTTGTGTCTAATTTCAATGTGCAATTTTTCCACTTTGCTGGGCCCTGGTATGCAAAATAAAGTTTTCCATATGACTTCATTTTCATAATGGGAATGAGTATACAAATGCTGTAGACAAATCAAAGAGTGTGAGGACTATAATCTTTCCGCTATACAAAGCAGAGAGAATGTCATTAAATACTTTCAGAAGAGTAGTTTCACTACTGTGGCAAGGGCTATATGCAGAATGTACTTTGCTGAAAAAATTCAAATGAGATACAAGTTGGGTAAGAACAACGTTTTCAAAGACTTTTTTATATGAACAGGAGATTACAAACTCGGCGGAAGTTCTTTAAATCGTTATGGGCAATTGTTGGTTTCTGCAGCAGAGGCTTTACGATGCCAGCTTTGATAAAATGACGGAATTTCACGGATACGAGAGAGGTATTAATAACATCAATTAGTGAAGGCAATATTGGGTCTAAGCACTCTAGCAGCAGTGATGTTGTAACTGGATCAAATTCGCATGACTTTGGTGCACTCTTCATGACGATCTTCCGTACTAAATTCACAGAGACAGGTTCAAATGCTCCTAATGGGTGTCGCTGAAATTATGTATCGTAACTGTATGGTGACGACGAGTCATTTGAAATTGTGTTGTCAAGCGTATCTCTAATGGTTTGTACTTTGTCACGGAAGGAATTTACAAATAGGCCCGGAAAGTCTACTGGAGAGAAGCAGTTGGTAGTGGTGTACACTTGTTCATTGGCATTAGTTTGTTAGGAATCTCGAAGAACTCTTTGCAGCTGAAGTCTCTGTGATCTTAGTACTGTAGTGAGATAATTTCCCTAATTTGGACTGTTTGTGACGTTTTTCTTAGCGGCTTCATATATTTGTTTATGAATAGTGAGTCTGTTGGAAAACCAAAGCCTTTCTGCTTTACTGCGGTGTCTTTTAGCACTGCGAAGCTTGTCGCTAACACTACAATACCACGGAGAACACTTTTTTTTTATTGACACTCTCCACTTGGTGGCTGGGGCATGTTTGTCCAGCAATGAACGCAGGCAGTTATTGAGTTTTTCTGCTTTAGGAGGAAGGAGAGTTTTTAGGTTTGCTTGGATGTCATGCATTAATTTGGTTCTATATATCATACGGAGGTTTCTCTTAGTAGCATTTAAAGGTGGAAGGTTAGCGACTGATACGTCCAGATGACATATAATGCAGAGGTAGTCTGTTGCAATTTCGTGGGATACAAGGGTTGACCGTATAATATTATCATCAGGTCAACTGACTGTTAAGGTCTAAAACATTAAAAGTGTCTAGGAGATTCAGAAACTGCTCCAAAAAGGGAGATTCAGTCATCTTTTTTTTCACTACTAAGAGCGCAGTAGAGGCGGAAAAATGGCTTGAATTTTGTTCCAGTGTGAGTATTGTTTGAACTAGTTCAAACGATGTGTGGCAGAAATTGAAGGTTGTGTTGTGTTTAAGACATTTTATCATGAAATTCTTTGTGACGACGGCAGTTCTTAATCCGCGAGACAGGCGGGCAAATGACTTGATGATGGAGTAATCGGTTGGTGTTAGATCAGCACACTGGGGCTCGTCGCCTGGTGTTTTTATCCATATTTCTGTCCAGAAGAAGACGTCAATATCCTGATCGTTGATAAAATTAACTATTTCCGCTTTTACAGTTTATGATGGTGAAAGGCTTTGGTGTCTAAAGGCTTTACATCCATAGCAGAAATACGTAGAAAACAATAGCTGTACATGCAAAGCAAGAATTTGCATCCCTTTTGCCCACCACAATCAAACAGCAACAAACAAACAGGCAAACGAACAAAAATAACAAAGGATATTCGTTTGAAAGTAAAAGTATGAGTTGCTTTCAATGAAATTGAACCTCTTTAACATTTTTGACCCATCTTGTTCATTTTACCATTATTTTATTAATAATTTGTTAATATAATTCGAAGCATGTACATGAAGAACTCTTCTATGTTGTGCACAATAAATATAATATTGCACTTATGTGTAAAATGCTACATATAGCTGTGATTTTAGATTGAAAATATCTTTTAAAACATATTTTAATATTTCCCCCGAAAAGGAGTATTTATTGACTGCTTTCAGACGTCGATATCTATTTGGCACTACTAACTGATTTATATAATTCAACTGATACATTTTTATTTGAAAATATTCATCTCACCATCACTCCACCTCATTTGTTTTTATATTATAATATTCATCTAAACCTACTGCGATCCTAATTTTATCTACACAAGCCATATCCGGTACTGAATTTTATGTTATGTTGTTTTCATGTTGTTTCGTTAATACGGATAAAATCAAAGTTTCGTATACCTGAGTAGTAGTATTTTGATTCAAACATACTTATTTATATGTTATTTATCATATTCTTAGTATATATTTCTTTAAAAGAGTCATTCTACGTTCTTAATTGATATAAATAATACTTCACTAGAGTACGAATCTACGACCATATTATGGTAACCATAGTACCGTTTGTACATCGTATTGCTTTTGTCATATCGTCCATACCTAATCATTTTTCAGAATGGCAGTAAACAAGAACATCAACGAAGCAGGTAAACAATAATTTAACATCTTTGTTAGCTGATTTCTTTAAAACTAGGTCAGAGATATTTAAAATCGTTTGCACTTTGTTAGTTCGCATTTCGACGATCATGAAATTGAACCGACTCGGTGACTTGAACCAGGTCCATGTTGCACTACTGCAGTACAGTACAGTAACATTTTCCAAATTTATCCTCAAACTGAGTTTTTGCATTATCTTGCGTATGATAAATAGGGCAATATCAATAGATGTCTCAGCACTGAGACAGCGAAATACATGTGGAAAAATACTATATAAACTTTAAAATTTAGAACCAGTTTTATTTATGAAAATAAATGAGTTTGGAAAATTACTCAGATATCAGAAATTCCTCAAAACTTCCATGGCAAAAAAGCAAGATTATGTCTGGTGTAAATCCTGATTTTATTAATACATTTCTACTGAATATTCTGGGGGAGGGGGGGAGTGTTATTACCATTGCCAAGAAATATGATAAATCCCAGTTGGAAGAACAAATATTGAAATATTTAAAGTGACATTGTTATTTAGAGGGTAACGATTTAATATTAATATGAAACGAGTTAAATAATCTCCAGCGTTAAAAAGCCTTGGTGTTGAGCCATTTAAGACTGTTTTTTATTACATAGTTTTATTTCAGTAGAAATTATTTAGAAACAGGAAAGAATAACTTCATTCATTCTGACAGATGCTGTACTTTTCATTTGCTGTGCATAAAAAATAGTCCCAAACAAAGATGAATTAGTAAAAGTATATTATACATTTTTTATAGTATAAATCAATGAATAAGCGTCAATCCAAATAAACAGAACATTTTACAAAAGATAAACATTTGTAAGCACAAAATGTCCAATGTGTGTGATGTCACATTGTTTGATGCGGTGGACAGTATTGATCTGAGTTGGCCAACACAACACAGTGGCAGTGTTTATGTTGAAATTCCACGTCCACGTCACAATAAAAGATGATGGCCCGATTATTTACAGTATTTGATTGGAATGTTAGTTTGTACAGAAGACTTAAACAAAGTGTTTTTTGAGTCGGACTTGCATTACATATTTATTGCATAAATATGCTGTAGTTGGATAATTTTCTCTGAGTTGGGAAGACCAGTTTGTGTGGACAAAGATGAGTTTATTTACTTCAGTAAGTTCACATTTAAACCAAGCTTGTATTTAGGGTGGATTCCATGCTAAAGATATACTGCCAATCCATCTCTGGCACACCCTCGTTATCATCTATACAAAGTTGATAGTTTTACTTGTTACTGTTCTTGTCTTGAGGGTTTTGCCATTTTTCATATTATATGTTATACATGACATAACAAATCTCACTCTTAGGGGGTAAACTGGCAGTATTGAAACAGATGAGACCCTTTTATACCACTTCCTTTTTGTGAGTTGAATCAAAAAATGGCAGCCAAAATTGTTCAATACAAACAAAAACTTCCAGAAGACAGAATTAAAAAAGTATTCCTACGATCATAGCCAATCGGTAAAGAGAATATTGCACAGTAATTTCATGGCTTATTTAGACCAATCAGAATCACATAAAGTGATATGTTCACATGTATGATCGAACTAGAACAACACATTTTCAAGAATATCAAACATTGTTGGCAGCACATATTGTCACTGTTACACAGATTAGAGTCAAATGGATTTAGTCATAATGTATCTTTACTCCATTGCCCATTTCCTTATGGAAATATATTAGCCACAATACAGCGAATAGGGTTTTCAAAATCTGTTGACTTCTAATAAAATTAGAAGTGCTTTCAAGAACTATGGCAGCTGAAGATACCTGTAGTGTACTGAACTAAGCATTCGTTTTCTTTAATGAAATAAATTTATCTAATCACATTTCAGCAAATGTTTTTTTGAACGTTGAATGATAGCCTTCAATGTAGGAAAGTCACACCCTTAGCATTTAAAAATTTAGTGCCCTTTTTCTGTAATGGATGCAATGTACAAAATTTCTTTCTGCCTCAATATAGTGACCTCCAATATTATTCCAGTTAGTGCTTTTGGTAATTTGAATTCTTCTCTGATTTTTCCTCAGAGGCAGTTATTGTGGCAAAAGATCAGTTGCCATGGAACTGATATGAATTGTTTGTTATTATGTATTCCTTTGCAAGATCATTTCATGAGGTACTTTTCAAGTACACACTCAAGTAAACATTTATGTTCATTTGAAAGATATTTAATACTATGGCAGATGATAAGGATGTGTCATCAGCCAGTAAAACATTAAAAGAAAACAAAACAAAGGATTTTAATCCTTTCAGCTAAAACACATCTGCATCATGTCCCATCTGCATACCAAATTTCAAATATGTGTTTATAATTTATTACTTAAAATCAATTTAACTTGTATGATAAAGATCTGATTTTGAGAAGAAACCCAAATAAAGTACTCAGAGGAAAATAAAACTGTTTGGTATTATGGTAATTCTTCCATTCTTCCAGCTACTTGTTAATGTTTGGCATTGTCTTATCAAACCAGATTGACAAAGCAAAATAATAAGAGAGCCAATAAAAATGTAATGTTTAATGTGAGTGGTGTGTGTGGGCAAATACTGAATTCTGTAGATAACATGTATATTTAGAACAAAGTATTTTATTGGTTTCAATAAATTCTAGAAAATCTTTCTATACTTCACACTTAAGGTTTATGGTCTTTCGATCCAGGATGGGATCCAGATGATAGTTCAGATGTTTATAAAAGAGATAAAAGTGACAGTGATTTTTGTTTGAGAATCAGCTTAAGTGATGACAGATTGGTTCTTTGCATCAGATCTAAGAACATGACAACTTTACTCACATATTGACAGAAGGAGATTTTAGGAATTAATGGTTAGAATGACAGTTGAAATCAATTCTTTATTTCATTATTATTAAAGTTTTGTTTATGTGTTGTGTATATGCTTTTAAGTTTTATAGAGCACATTCAGTAGCAATAGCTGTACTAGGGTGTTTTGCTATTAATGTGTTGACTACTGGATATACAATAGCAATAGTTAGTTATTGGGTTGATTTTTTGCTATTGAAGGCACAAACTGGATACTGGATATACAATATTGATAATAGGGTTGGATTTTGCTAGTGAAAGTATTATTAATGTAGAATTTGGGATTGAAATAGTTGTAGGGTGTTTTGCTTTTGAATTCACTTTTATTAAAGAATATAATGGTTTAATTAATGATGCTACATCAACTTTGGGGGGCCTCGAGTGGCAGAGTGGTCTAAAGCGCTGTCCGTTATGGACCACTGCCATCTCACCTCTGTCTGTGTGTGTTCGAGTCGAAGATTCGGCAAATGTAGTTATGTGAGAAAGCTTGCCAGTAGCTTCTCGTGGGTCGGTGGTTCTTTCCGGGGTTTGTCCGGTTTCTTCCTCCATCATTAATACTGGCTGCCATGTATAGCCTATATTGTGCTGAAAAATGGAGTTAAACCATAAAAAACAAACAAAACAAACAAAACATCAATTTTGTGTACACTATGCTACTGTTGATGTACTATCAAACACAAGTAATAAATCTTAGTCAGTGATGAAGGATTCATGCAGTGGCTTATAAGACCTCAGTTAGACTACATCATGTTCATGTATATACAAATATTCATTAGAATATAGCCTTTTGGATCATAAATAACTTCTCAGGTATTTTATATCCAGCAGATATGAAGAAAGCAATAGGATGGTGATCACTTGAGATAGGCAATCAAACGCTAGATTGGTCATGTTCTATATACAAAATGTGTCTCATCTCATGGATATTCCTTTGACACCTAGTCATGTTCTATACAAAATGTGTCTAAACTCATGGATATTCCCTTGCCACCTGGTCATATTCTATAAAACAAATGTGTCTAAACTCATGGATATTCCCTTGCTACCTGGTCATATTCTATATTAAAAAATGTGTCTAAAATCAGATATTCCATTGCCACCTGTAATGAAACAACTGACGAGAATAATCAAACACATGTACCTTTTTTCATTTGGGCTTTAGTTAGTCGTCATAAATATTATTCTTTTTTGTGGCCATCATACAGTGAAACAAACTCCCACAAAATATTTATAAATTTCCTGAGCTGTATTCCATTAAAGCATCAATTTGAAGAGCTTGTCATTGTTTGATCTAAAAACCCGTTGTTTTGGCTTTAGATAATTTGTCATCCCATTGTTTATTTTAGCACTTTACGCTGTCATGTTTTAGACTATTATTTGGCTTCTCACTTCTTGCTAATGCATATAGTATACAGTAAAACCTGTCTTGAGAGACCACTGCTACGAGAGACCACTTGTCATGAGAGACCAGGTTCTCCATGTACAGATTTATGGATTATATAGTATTATGACCTGCTTATGAGAGACCACCTGTCATGAGAGACCATTATGTTTTGGCAGAATGGGTGGTCTTTCAAGACAGGTTTCACTGTATCAAGATAGTCAGGAAGTACTGGATATAGTTCCAAAGACACTGTTGCACACATTAGATTTTTATATTTTGTATTTTTTCGTTATTTTGATTATTTTGCACTTATTAACCTAAATTTAATTTAGATCCTATGGATCCATTTGATCCTGATCCAAGAGATGCAGAGTATGGTATGTAGCCGAGTGAAATCTGAATCATGTTTGCGGTGTAGGTGAATGAATTGTTGTGCTCATTCATTGTGATGTAAAAAGTCTAGGTGTTGCTTATAAGTTTTTGTGATTCAAGTGATCTGAAGCTAGTATTAATTGTACTTGTGGTATTTATGTTGCTATGATTCCCAAAGAAGGCTAGTCCTCTGCTGTTGACATTTGTACAGCATAACACTAGATATGATATAGATACATATGTACAGCATAACACTAGATGTAGTACAGATTTGTACAGCATAACACTAGATGTAGTACAGATTTGTACAGCATAACACTGGATGTAGTACAGATAGATTTGTCAAGCATAACACTAGATATGGTACAGTTAGATTTATACAGCATGACACTAGATGTAGTACATATAGATTTGTACAACATAACACTAGATATAGTACAGATAGATTTATACAGCATAACACTAGATGTAGTACAGATAGATTTGTACAACATAACACTAGATATAGTACAGATAGATTTGTACAGCATAACACTCAATATAGTACAGAGAGATTTGTATAGCATAACACTAGATGTAGTACAGATTTGTACAGCATAACACTGGATGTAGTACAGATAGATTTGTCAAGCATAACACTAGATATGGTACAGATAGATTTATACAGCATAACACTAGATGTAGTACATATAGATTTGTACAACATAACACTAGATATAGTACAGATAGATTTGTACAACATAACACTAGATATAGTACAGATAGATTTGTACAACATAACACTCGATATAGTACAGAGAGATTTGTACAGCATAACACTAGATGTAGTACAGATTTGTACAGCATAACGCTAGATGTAGTACAGATAGATTTGTCAAGCATAACACTAGATGTAGTAAAGATAGATTTGTCAAGCATAACAGTGGATGTAGTAAAGATAGATTTGTACAGCATAACACTAGATATAGTACATATAGATTTGTACAACATAACACAAGATGTAGTACAGACATATTTGTACATCATAGCACTAGATGTAGTACAGGTAGATTTGTCAAGTATAACACTAGGTTTAGTACACACAGATTTAGACATATTACATACATCTAATGCAACAATAATGTTTAATAATTTATATATAGTAAACAGTTCGGCATAGTTTTACAAGACAAACAAAATGTGTATTTCTTATTTTACAAAAGTGAAATTAATTATTTGCTTACATGTAACTATAAATTTGTACATTATGTAATTTCTTCTGATGTAAAGTTTTTATTTATATTTATTTATTATTTTTTATATTATTTTTTTTTTACCATGCATATGTCAATCATGTGTTTTGTTTGATTTTCACTTTATTTATAAATAAATTGCTTCTCAGATTTTCTGTTTGTCATTTGCTGTTTGTTTATTTGCTCATTTTTCACATTGAAGTGTATCTATGATTAATACTCCATGATTTAAAATGTTTGATTACAAAAAAGCCAGTAATTGAATATCAAAAAGAAATGGCATCTTTCTTTCCAAATAAAATATTTTTATTTTGTTATTCACTTTATTACTCTAATTTTGTCATGTTGTCATGCACAATATATTGCAAAGATGGTATGCATTTTTATCTTTTATGATATAAACCAATTTGTATTGATCGAGTAGACTATTCTGATGTCATCCATCTTGTAGTTAGTGAGTAGTCTATTATGAAATCATCCAACATGTAATGAGTGAGTAGTCTATTATGAAATCATCCAACTTGTAATGAGTGAGTAGTCTATTATGAAATCATCCAACATGTAATGAGTGAGTAGTCTATTATGAAATCATCCAACATGTAATGAGTGAGTAGTCTATTATGATATCAACCAACATGTAATGAGTGAGTAGTCTATTATGAAATCATCCAACATGTAATGAGTGAGTAGTCTATTATGAAATCATCCAACATGTAATGAGTGAGTAGTCTATTATGAAATCATCCAACTTGTAATGAGTGAGTAGTCTATTATGAAATCATCCAACATGTAATGAGTGAGTAGTCTATTATGAAATCATCCAACATGTAATGAGTGAGTAGTCTATTATGAAATCATCCAACATGTAATGAGTGAGTAGTCTATTATGATATCATCCAACATGTAATGAGTGAGTAGTCTATTATGATATCATCCAACTTTTAATGAGGAAATAGTCTATTATGGTATCATCCAACATGTAATGAGTGAGCAGTCTATTATATCATCCAACTTGTAATGAGTGAGTAGTCTATTATGATATCATCCAACTTGTAATGAGTGAGCAGTCTATTATGATATCATCCAACATGTAATGAGTGAGTAGTCTATTATGAAATCATCCAACATGTAATGAGTGAGTAGTCTATTATGAAATCATCCAACATGTAATGAGTGAGTAGTCTATTATGAAATCATCCAACATGTAATGAGTGAGTAGTCTATTATGAAATCATCCAACATGTAATGAGTGAGTAGTCTATTATGAAATCATCCAACATGTAATGAGTGAGTAGTCTATTATGAAATCATCCAACATGTAATGAGTGAGTAGTCTATTATGATATCATCCAACATGTAATGAGTGAGTAGTCTATTATGATATCATCCAACTTTTAATGAGGAAATAGTCTATTATGGTATCATCCAACATGTAATGAGTGAGCAGTCTATTATATCATCCAACTTGTAATGAGTGAGCAGTCTATTATGATATCATCCAACTTGTAATGAGTGAGCAGTCTATTATGATATCATCCAACTTGTAATGAGTGAGTAGTCTATTATGATGTCATCCAACTTGTAATGAGTGAGCAGTCTATTATGATATCATCCAACTTGTAATGAGTGAGCAGTCTATTATGATATCATCCAACTTGTACGAGTGAGTAGTCTATTATGAAATCATCCAACTTGTAATGAGTGAGCAGTCTATTATGATATCATCCAACTTGTAATGAGTGAGTAGTCTATTATGATGTCATCCAACTTGTAATGAGTGAGTAGTCTATTATGATATCATCCAACTTGTAATGAGTGAGCAGTCTATTATGATATCATCCAACTTGTAATGAGTGAGCAGTCTATTATGATATCATCCAACATGTAATGAGTGAGCAGTCTATTATGATATCATCCAACTTGTAATGAGTGAGTAGTCTATTATGATGTCATCCAACTTGTAATGAGTGAGTAGTCTATTATGATATTGTAACACCCTGTGTGTTATTTCGAAAAGACCAAGAGTTCAGGAACAAAATAGCTTTTTATAAATAATAAAGTTGAGATATAACATGCTTTACAGTATCGCAAATCGACTTTACATAAACACAGTGTCCGTCACAACACTATCAACTTGTGAGAATATATAGCAGACTTGGTTATTTAAATGTCAAAAGAACGTTATAATATACAATAGTTAAGTTAAATTAATGGTATTCTTTAATTCATGTGTATATCAGTAGTCTAATTTATTAGATTGAATGTAATACGTCCTGACATAGTAGCGTGATCTCAATAGAAATAATGATTTTAGAGCTAGTGTACTTGAGCAGTGTGGTGGGAGATAGCAGCGGCTTTATAGAATATTACACTATATAATTATAAAGCATTTACGTTCATTACAAATCATGTAATAAATCTACTTAATATTTCTTATAACAATTTGATTCAGGTTTTGGATTTTAAAGTATCAAAGTTAATATCGGTTATGAAAATTACGTAAGTGATAATTTTAGAATACAAGGCCGAAATTCTTTTCTACTTAGTTTCTACTTAGATGTTCATACTTTGCCACTCTGACAGCTATCTGCCAATGCACTGTCTGCACGCATATTTATAGATTCTTATTCACGTCACATGACCTTAGTTAGCCAATCAATGTTTGTCCTTCTCAGGGCAAGCCATGGCGGTAACCAAGTCAACTGTTCAAACTGTAAGAAAAATCCCTGTGAACGTGCAATTTAGACGGAGTTAAGTTGTCCTCACAGTGTCCGTGGTGTGCGTTTTTACTGTTAATCTTATAAATATATTCATACCTATGATTCCGTATAACTGAAAGAAACGGACAAGTAAATTTCAATGCGAATCGAGTCAAAGTAGTGTGTACTGATGATTCAGTGAGTCGTGATACGGTTAGAAATAGTCCCTATCAACTGCATACTACAAGTATTCTGCACACTAAGTAACACAACAATTTCTACATAACCAAGAACTTTCAATAATTAATAGTAACATTAGTTCTAACTTATTGTCCAACAAAAGTCTGACAAGAAAACTGTGATTCTTCGGCTGGGCACATTGATTCCGTCAATATCCTGCATCTCTGCTGTTCCAGTAATAAAACTTCCCCGTATGGATGAATTCATAAGTTTATGGGCTAACATCATTTTTCTCGCTTTGATATTCCCAAAACATGGAAGGTAAGATAATTCATTTCCTAAACTATTCATGTCAAATTCCAGCACGACACACCTATGGTTCAACATGGAATGACTATGGCACAATAACTGCGAACATGCGAACTTCTTTCTACTTAATGTTGATGTCCCAGTTTGTAGAACTGTTGACGTCTTTAGATGACTTCCTCGACGAATTCGTTAATATTCATGATAACAGCATGACACTTCAGACCAGGGCAAGGTTTTACACTCACATTTAGCATAAGACGCATGATACATATTTATAAAAGATGCATACGGTGATCTAAATGATGGTGGGTGGGTGGCGTACATTCAGGAACGGAAGAAGTAATTCACACACGATAACCGTTTACAGTGACAGATAAAAATGACATGATCAAATAAGCCAAAGCCTCATAGTTCATCATCATCTAACATCTCAACGTTGAACATCAAATAATCTTGACACATTAATATTAACTGGACAATGTGTATGCAAAACTCCATTCACAGTACCAATATGGTATTACAATATCATCCAACTTGTAATGAGTGAGCAGTCTATTATGATATCATCCAACTTGTAATGAGTGAGTAGTCTATTATGATATCATCCAACTTGTAATGAGTGAGTAGTCTATTATGATGTTATCCAACTTGTAGTGAGTCAGTGGTATTTTATGATACCATCTAACTTCTAATGAGTAAATAGTCTATTATGATGTCATATTATGATGTCAGTCAAATTGTAGTTAGTGAGTAGTCTGTTATGATGTCATCCAACTTGTAATGAGTGAGTAGTCTATTCTGATGTCATCCAACTTGTAATTAGACCTGTTTGTTTCATCGGTATAATTAGTCCCCTAATTTTGTCTTTGTAATTAGACCTTACTTTTGTCAGTATAATTAGATTGAGTCCTTTAATTTAGTTTGTGTAATTAAACCTTAGTTTAGTTTGTGTAATTAGACC
Organism: Unio delphinus; assembly: GCA_029339505.1. Taxonomy (NCBI): domain Eukaryota; kingdom Metazoa; phylum Mollusca; class Bivalvia; order Unionida; family Unionidae; genus Unio; species Unio delphinus. The sequence continues at coordinate 1,790,807 of JAQISU010000335.1, forward strand.
TTACTTTTGCCTGTATAATTAGATCTTAGTTTAGTCTCTTTATATAGATCTTAGTTTACTGTAGTTTGTGTAATTAAACCTTAGTTTAGTTTGTGTAATTAGACCTTACTTTTGCCTGTATAATTAGATCTTAGTTTAGTCTCTTTATATAGATCTTAGTTTACTGTAGTTTGTGTAATTAAACCTTAGTTTAGTTTGTGTAATTAAACCTTAGTTTAGTGTGTGTAATTAGACCTTAGTTTAGTTTGTGTAATTAGACCTTAGTTTAGTGTGTGTAATTAGATCTTAGTTTAGCCTGTTAAATTATACCTTATTTTAGTTTGTGTAATTAGACCTTACTTTTGCCTTTATATCTAGTCCTTAGTTTAGTCTCTGTATTATGACCTTAGTTTAACGTAGTTTGTGTAATTAGACCCTAGTTTTGTCTGTGTAATTAAACCTTAGTTTAGTTTGTGTAAAATATTAAATATTTAGGTAAGTTATATACTGCAACATTTCAAAATGATTTTCTTAGTGATGAAGTAACTTTTCTTTTTTCATTTTCCTTTCATTAGGTTGGTTCTATCATGCTCCCGGAAAACGGCGGGAACTTGAAGATCCAGTTTCATATCCTGCAATGTCACAGATCCCAGGTCTGGGTGATGATGGACAGACATCTGAGGGAGAGCCACCTCCAAGGTCACTTTTCAAGGAGTCGGACACCAAATATGTCCGCTTGGCAAAACAAGGAGGCAGAGCAAGTGAGTTGATATCTCACATCAAATAGTACTTCATCAGCAATTTATGTGCTTTATCAGTGATGTATGTGGCTCATCATCAATATATGGTAGTTATATTTTGACTGCAAGAGCAAACTTAAAGACCTAATAATGTTTCCTGCCTTAAATATTTCAGCATTTCTAATGTTTTCTAAGTTCATGTTATTTCAGTTTTTGTTTTTTGTAGTCATATCATTAAGTCCTCATTATTATTATTCTTATTCTTATTATGTGCCTCATCAATAATTATAAGACTTATATGCCACATCATCAATGTGGCATTGTGCCTCATTATGTGCCACATCATCAATGTGGCATTGTGCCTCATTATGTGCCACATCATCAATGTGGCATTGTGCCTCATTATGTGCCACATCATCAATGTGGCATTGTGCCTCATTATGTGCCACATCATCAATGTGGCATTGTGCCTCATTATGTGCCACATCATCAATGTGACATTGTGCCTCTTTATGTGCCTAAATATATGGAAATATGACATACATTACTTCATCACTTTAAGATGTCTCAATACAAAGCAGTCTCTTGTATATATTAGTTGTTACCTTGGTACCCTAACCATGCAAACTCAATTTCATAGTTATGGATTTCATGTGGCTTGATTTGGAATAGTTATTGGTTTGGTTTGGTTTGATTTGCTACATTGCAACACAGCAATACAAGTGGCTATTTGGTGGTGAGGCAATTGGGTTTAAGTACTTTGCCAATGGATACACCTTGGTAGCTGATCCAGGCAGGTCTGATGGTAGGATTTGAACCTGCACTCTTTTTGTTGTGAGTCCAGCATGCTAACCACAAAGCCACTGCAGCTCCCCATAGTCCATTAAGTAGACCCATAGAGAGCTTTTTCCTTTAGACTAAATATGATATACAATACCATCTCACTATAATATGACATACAGTCATATCTCACTATGATATGATATACAATACCATCTCACTATAATATGATATACAATACCATCTCACTATAATATGACATACAGTCATATCTCACTATGATATGATATACAATACCATCTCACTATAATATGATATACAATACCATCTCACTATAATATGACATACAGTCATATCTCACTATAATATGACATACAGTCTATCTCACTATGATATGACATACAGTCTATCTCACTATAATATGACATACAGTCCATCTCACTATAATATGATATACAATACCATCTCACTATGATATGACATACAGTCTATCTCACTATAATATGACATACAGTCATATCTCACTATAATATGATATACAATACCATCTCACTATAATATGATATACAATACCATCTCACTATAATATGATATACAATACCATCTCACTATAATATGATATACAATACCATCTCACTATAATATGATATACAATACCATCTCACTATAATATGATATACAATACCATCTCACTATAATATGATATACAATACCATCTCACTATAATATGACATACAGTCTATCTCACTATGATATGACATACAGTCATATCTCACTATAATATGATATACAATACCATCTCACTATAATATGATATACAATACCATCTCACTATAATATGATATACAATACCATCTCACTATAATATGATATACAATACCATCTCACTATAATATGATATACAATACCATCTCACTATAATATGATATACAGTCTATCTCACTATGATATGACATGCAGTAATATCTCACTATGATATGACATACAATAATATATCATTATAATATGACATACAAAATTATCTCACTTTAGTTTGACATACAGTAATATCTCACTACAATGTGACATACAGCAGTATCTCATAAGATGAGATATGGTACTATCTCACTATAATACAACATACTGTAATATCTCATGATAATATGCAGGCCCCAAGAGTCCGAGTGGTCTAAAGCACTTTCCATTACGGACACTGCCATTTCACCTCTGTCTGCGTGGGTTCAAGTCATATTCGGCCAACATGGCTTTGTGAGAAAGCTTGCCAGTAGCTTCTTGTGGGTTGGTGGTTCTTTCTGGGTGTTTCCCTGGGTTCATCCTCCACCATCAGTGCTGGCCACCATGTATAGCCTGGCGTTGAAAAATGAAGTTAAATCCTACAACAATGACATCAGTATAATATGACATACAATACTATCTCACTATAATATGACATACAGTCATATCTCACTATAATATGACATACAGTCTATCTCACTATAATATGACATACAGTCTGTCTCACTATAATATGACATACAGTCTATCTCACTATAATATGACATACAGTCTATCTCACTATAATATGACATACAGTCATATCTCACTATAACATGACATACAGTCATATCTCACTATAATATGACATACAGTCTATCTCACTATAATATGACATACAGTCATATCTCACTATAATATGACATACAGTCATATCTCACTATAATATGACATACAATCATATCTCACTATAATATGACACAGTCTATCTCACTAAAAGTTGCCTTAGCATGACACAGTACTTAAATTGGGTTACAGTGCTTTACCAATCATTAGACTGCTGTATGTGATACTGAAACGAGAGTTATTCCTGTAAGTCATCTTTTTTAACTTTTACATGATTTGTAATTGGCATGAGTTTTACTGTTACTATAGTTACCTCTTAGCATAATGTAAATTACTAAATTACGGACAATATAATACATAACACAGGGAACCGCTCCTGTGGCCTATTGGTTAGAGCATCTGCTACAGAAGCTTTTTTCATCCATTGTAATTTTTTAAAATATTTTTTTGATGGTTAACAGCAAAAAAAATGAAAGAGGTCTCCTTGCTAATCTCAAGGTAACCTTGATTTTAAAATTCAATCCAAATAGATAAATGAAATAATTTTTTTTTATTTAACAATAAGGACTGTGTGATATTCAGTGGACTAGGTAGGGAGTTTTTGGTCCCCTTGTATTTAATAATAATGAATGGGTGATATTCAGTGGACTAGGTAGGGAGTTTTTGGTCCCTCTGTATTTAATAATAATGAATGGATGATATTCAGTGGACTAGGTAGGGAGTTTTTGGTCCCTTTGTATTTTAACAATAAGGAATGGATGATATTCAGTGGACTAGGTAGGGAGTTTTTGGTCCCTTTGTATTTAGTAATAAAGAATAAATACAATATGAACATGATTTATAAAATGTTTGTGAATTTCAGACTTGCTACATATAAAAGAAAATGAAAGAAATCCTGAGAGAGAGGCAGTCCATTACCCTAGAAATACCTGGTATTACCTGGAAGATAATGCTTTGGAAGAGGCACAAAACAAAGAAGAAAAAGAGTGAGTTTATTTGTATTAAACTAAAAACATTTAATAAGCTGAATAATTATGTTAAGACAATTTGAAACTAATTTGTATCAAATGAAAGAAGTTGTATAAGAAACTATTGTGTTACACCTTTATTGCACTTAGATTTATCTTATTTCAATTTTAAATCATATGTTATATAATTTTATCATAATTTAGTACTCATTAAATTTAATTGATTTGTACTGCTAATATATTACATGACAGATTAGGCTTTATACAGGTGTCAATATACTAGATACAGGTGACAATATACTAGATACAGGTGTAAATATACAAGATACAGGTGACAATATACTAGATACAGGTGACAATATGCTAGATACAGGTGACAATATGCTATATACAGGTGACAATATACTAGATACAGGTGACAATATGCTAGGTACAGGTGACAATATGCTAGATACAGGTGTCAATATACTAGATACAGGTGTCAATATGCTAGATACAGGCAAAAATATACACAATGCGGTTTGCACTCCTTAGTTATTACATACTTCTAGCAAAGTGACAGGTGTAAGGCAAAGATATTTGCATTTAAAAATGCGCAGTGGACCAAATGTTGGGAAACTACTGTGCTACTTTCATTTACTTTTGTTGAATAATTTTGATGTATTGTATTTGTGTAAGTCACATTGATATAAAAACACATCTGATCAAATTTGCTGTCCCGAATCCATAAAAATCAGCCTGAATACTATGTATTAAAATAAAAAAAATGAATTTTGTTAAAGTTGGCAATACCAGCATCTGAAAGTGCAATAAATGAATTACAGAATGACTGTGTATTATTTATGAAACAATGTCAGCTTATTTTATTTACAATTTACCTTTAAAAATCCAGGATGTGAAAATAACCATGTGGAGCTAGCAGATATTTAATATGTGCACACACTGAAATAAGTCCTTGCTGTATTATGCCTGTCAATCATAACCAAATAAAGGAAATTGAAAATTATTATAACAACACCTAATATATACAAGGTTCTTTTCTAAAACCAATATAACTAGCACGGAAAACCCGTGAATCTCTTTTTTTTAAAAAGTTAAACCTGATGCAAGTTATAGATCACAAAAAGGAAGACAGTCAAGGTGAAAATTGAGTGGCAATGTACTCTTTATGAAATTATATAGCTTTCTTGAATACAATCATCAAACTTCAACTGGGTAAATTCTCATAACACATATTTTTCCAATTTCATCAAACCCTTGTACCCTTAAGAACCTCATGACAACTTAGAAAATGTATCCTGTTACAGTAGAAGACTATCTTTTGTCTAGTAGTCAAGACTGTATTTATAAAACTGTATACCCTAGCTTAGTAAACTGATTTTCTATGTCTGTACATTAGTCTTGTTGATTGGGCTGTATTTATAAGACTCTTTACTTATCTGGTAGACTGGACTATATTTGTAAGATTGTATTCTAGTCTGGTAGGCTGGTCTATATTTATAAGATTGTACCCTAGTCTGGTAGACTGGTCTATATTTATAAGATTGTATCCTAATCTGGTAGGCTGGTCTATATTTATAAGATTGTACCCTAGTCTGCTAGACTGGTCTTTATTTATAAGACTGTACCTTAGTGTGGTAGACTGAGCTGTATTTAAAATACTATACCCTAGTTCAAAATAAAAATATCATGGCTAGAAATTCCAAGACTGTGTAGATATACATTATGGATTTGACTGGAAGTATGCCTCAGATTCTAATATTTGGATTGCCTCCAACCTGAACATAAAATGTCTGTAGTTCCCTATGGTAGGCATATATTTTCCATAGTTGTCCCTATAACCAACACACTCCCAAGCAAAACATATTCTTTTTTTGCACTAGAGTGTGGCCATGTGTCCTTTGGAAGAAACACAATATCAGATATTCTGTGCATAAGAAGTCATATGACCAATGCATGCTCTTATCGGATTCCTTAATTGTATGGGTAAACAGAACTAACTGTAGCTTGACTGTCAAAGCTAATGGTTAAATAGAGCTAATTGAAATAGTTTAATAGTGAAATTTTAATTTACAAAATGTTCCCTGCCTGGATAATATTTTTGTTTCAATAATATAATTAAATATCCTCTATTACGTGCTTGCAGACCATGGAAGTTCATGCTTCCAGAATACATGGTTCATGAATCATACAAACCGTCTGAAGATGACCAGAAATTCGAACAGCAAAGAAAGCGAGCTCCTTATGCATATGACCAATTGTCAGCTTATGAAAGAGAAGGGAATGGGATAACAGATAAAACTGTCAAACTACCAGAAGTGCGAAGAGTCGGATATGGTGTCAGAAGTGGAAGGCCCCTGAAGGTCAAACCCCAGCCAGTCCCTGACAGATCTAAACCTCCAAGTGCAAATGCAAAGCTTGACTCCAATAGGCAACATATGAAATATTTGCCAATGTAAGGTTCAGATAGTTTTAATTACAAGTTTTATCACTTCTTACACATCTGTTTTAGGTATCAGTAGTATTTGATGAGAACAATGTCTTCAAGAACATGTCATTTCTGGCCTGATATTCGATTTTATAACTGAGTCTTTAGTTGTCAGATTATGGATTTTTTTTTTATATTCCCTCCACTTTGACAAGTGAGCACCATATTTAGAGTTGTCAATCCATCTATGCATCTGTCTGTTTGTACACTATGTAGTGAACTCAGTCACGTCCACAATTTTTGTATTATTTGAAATAGGGAACTAAACAGTTTTATTTCATTGGCCATGTGGTATGGTTTTGATTAGTTAGGCATCCATACATTGTCTTCTTGTTTTTCTCTTGCAAAGTAGTTCTGTGGCATCAAGAATATATGATTTCATGTTATATGCACAATGGCATCAAGATTCAATGATTTCATGTTATATGCACAAAGACATCAAGAATACATAATTTCATATTAAATGTACAAAGGCATCATGATTACATTATTTCATTATGTATGTAAAATTACATCAATAATACATGATTTCATATTATATGCACAATGGCATCAAGAATACATGATTTCATATTATATGCACAATGGCATCAAGAATACATGATTTCATGTTATATGCACAATGACATCAAGAATACATAATTTCATGATGCATGTACAATGACATCAAGAATGCATGATTTCATGTTATATGCACAATGACATCAAGAATACATGATTTCATGTTATATGCACAGTGACATAAAAAATGCATGATTTCATGTTATATGCACAATGACATCAAGAATACATGATTTCATGTTAAATGTACAATTGCATCACGATTACATTATTTCATTATGTATGTAAAATGACATCAATAATACATGGTTTCATGTTTTATGCACAATGGCATCAAGAATACATGATTTCATGTTGCATGTAAAATGACATGAAGATCACATGATTTCATAATGCATGTACAATGACATGAAGAATGCATGATTTCATGTTGTATGCACCATGATATCAAGAATTCATGATTTTCATGTTGTATACACAATGATATCAATAATCATGATTTCATGTTATATGCACAATGACATCAGTTATGCATGATTTCATGTTGTATGCACCATGACATGAAGAATGCATGATTTCATGTTGTATGCACAGTTACATGAAGAATGCATGATTTCATGTTGTATGCACATTGGCATGAAGAATGCATGATTTCATGTTGCATGCACAGTTGCATGAAGAATGCATGATTTCATGTTGTATGCACCATGACATGAAGAATGCATGATTTCATGTTGTATGCACATTGGCATGAAGAATGCATGATTTCATGTTGTATACACAATGATATCAATAATCATAATTTTATGTTTTATGCACAATGACATCAATAATGCATGATTTCATGTTGCATGGACCATGACATGAAGAATGCATGATTTCATGTTGTATGCACCATGACATCAAGAATGCATGATTTCATGTTGTATACACAATGATATCAATAATCCTAATTTTATGTTTTATGCACAATGACATCAATAATGCATGATTTCATGTTTTATGCACAATGACATCAATAATGCATGATTTCATGCTGTATGCACCATGACATCAAAAATGCATGATTTCATGTTGTATGGACAGTGACATCAATAATTATAATTTTATTTTATATGCATAATGACATCAATAATGCATGATTTTATTTTGTATGCACAGGGGAACAAATCATATCTAAAAACACATTTGAGTATGGAACATTTTAGATCAAGTTTTGGTCTAAAATGGACATGAATTGCTTCGCATTTTTGTCCCTGTGTCTGCCTTTATGTACTTAGGTACATTATTTTACCAATTTTTCAGAACAAAATTGAACCATTTTTTTTCATGAATGTAATTTTTTTTAGTGCTATGTATTTGACATATAACAAAATTTTAGTTTCATATGAGTTAACAACAACTGGTTTTAGGGATTTGTATGTGTTGGAGAGGGGAAGGTGTGATTCTAAAGGGGTAATCAATGAATGATCAACATTACTGTAAAAATCCCTTTGTTGGTTGGATTCTTCATTCTTTGAAATGTTCGAAAATAAATACACATTGATTGCTTAGGATTTTTTTATATTATATGGCTTCATCAGTGAGGGCACATTCTTGACACTGATCATACACAAAAACTGTCTAATGCTACCTTAATGAGCATTTGCATACAAAAGTAAGGATCACTTTTCATACTTTAATTTTGCTGATATTACTTCCTTCTAAAGGAAGAGAAACATAATTAACAAAGCACATGAAATATCATCTTGCATTTAATACTATCAATAGCTTTCAAGCATGAAACTAAAGTAAAACTTAAAACCTCAGATTTATAGAACACAATTGATGTCTTCCTTAATTTGTATCATGGTAGCAGAGGATCTAAAAGAATCCCAAAAGTTCCATAATGGAATTAAAAAGGATTACATAGTTTTTTTATAGAGTTCAAGTAGAAAACTGTATGATGGATTATACAGATAGTTATAGACTCTCAAAAATGCTAAATGATAGATTATCCAGTTTATTATAGGCTCTCAGTAGAAAATTCTTTGATGGATTATACAGATTGTTATAGACTCAATCTGAAATTCTATGGATTATACAGTTTATTATAGACTCTCAGTAGAAAATTCTTTAATGGATTATACAGATTGTTATAGACTCATTCTTTAGATTATACAGTTTATTATAGACTCAATCTGAAATTCTATGGATTATACAGTTTATTATAGACTCAATCTGAAATTCTATGGATTATGCAGTTTATTATAGACTCAATCTGAAATTCTATGGATTATACAGTTTATTATAGACTCAATCTGAAATTCTATGGATTATACAGTTTATTATAGACTCTCAATATAAACTTCTTTGATGGATTATACAGATTGTTATAGACTCAATCTGAAATTCTATGGATTATACAGTTTATTATAGACTCAATCTGAAATTCTATCAATTATACAGTTTATTATAGACCCAATATGAAATTCTATAGATTATACAGTTTATTATAGACTCAATCTGAAATTCTATGGATTATACAGTTCATTATAGACTCAATCTGAAATTCTATGGATTATACAGTTTATTATAGACTCAATCTGAAATTCTATGGATTATACAGTTCATTATAGACTCAATCTAAAATTCTATGGATTATACAGTTTATTATAGACTCAATATGAAATTCTATGGATTATACAGTTTATTATAGACTCAATCTGAAATAATATCAATTATACAGTTTATTATAGACTCAATATGAAATTCTATGTATTATACAGTTTATTATAGACTCAATCTGAAATTCTATGGATTATACAGTTTATTATAGACTCAATATGAAATTCAATGGATTTTACAGTTTATTATAGACTCAATATGAAATTCTATGAATTATAAAGTTTATTATAGACTCAATATGAAATTCAATGGATTTTACAGTTTATTATAGACTCAATATGAAATTCTATGGATTATACAGTTCATTATAGACTCTCAGTATAAAATTCTATGGATTATACAGTTTATTATAGACTCAATATGAAATTCAATGGATTATACAGTTTATTATAGACTCTCAGTATAAAATTCTATGGATTATACAGTTTATTATAGACTCAATATGAAATTCTATGGATTATACAGTTCATTATAGACTCTCAGTATAAAATTCTATGGATTATACAGTTTATTATAGACTCAATATGAAATTATATGGATTATACAGTTTTTTATAGACTCAATATGAAATTCAATGGATTTTACTGTTTATTATAGACTCAATATGAAATTCTATGAATTATAAAGTTTATTATAGACTCTCAGTATAAAATTCTATGGATATACAGTTTATTATAGACTCAATCTGAAATTCTATGGATTATACAGTTTATTATAGACTCAATCTGAAATTCTATGGATTATACAGTTTATTATAGACTCAATATGAAATTCTATGGATTATACAGTTTATTATAGACTCAATCTGAAATTCTATGGATTATACAGTTTCTTATAGACTCAATCTGAAATTCTATGGATTATACAGTTTATTATAGACCCAATATGAAATTCTATTGATTATACAGTTTATTATAGACTCAATCTGAAATTCCATGGATTATGCAGTTTATTATAGACTCAATCTGAAATTCTATGGATTATACAGTTTATTATAGACTCTCAGTATAAAATTATATGGATTATACAGTTTATTCTAGACTCAATCTAAAATTCTATGGATTATACAGTTTATTATAGACTCAATCTGAAATTCTATGGATTATACAGTTTATTATAGACTCAATCTGAAATTCTATTGATTATACAGTTTATTATAGACCCAATATGAAATTCTATTGATTATAAAGTTCATTATAGACTCAATCTGAAATTCTATGGATTATACAGTTTATTATAGACTCGATCTGAAATTCTATGGATTATACAGTTTATTATAGACTCAATATGAAATTCTATGGATTATACAGTCTTTTTATAGACTCAATTTGAAATTCTATGGATTATACAGTTTATTATAGACTCAATATGAAATTCTATGGATTATACAGTTTATTATAGACTCAATATGAAATTCTATGGATTATACAGTTTTTTTATAGACTCAATATGAAATTCTATGGATTATACAGTTTATTATAGACTCAATATGAAATTCTATGGATTATACAGTTCATTATAGACTCAATATGAAATTCTATGGATTATACAGTTTATTATAGACTCAATATGAAATTCTATGGATTATACAGTTTATTATAGATTCAGTATGAAATTCTATGGATTATACAGTTTATTATAGATTCAATATGAAATTCTATGGATTATACAGTTCATTATAGACTCAATCTGAAATTCTATGGATTATACAGTTCATTATAGACTCAATCTGAAATTCTATGGATTATACAGTTTATTATAGACTCAATATGAAATTCTATCAATTATACTGTTTATTATAGATTCAATATGAAATTGTATGGATTATACAGTTTATTATAGATTCAATATAAAATTCTATGGATTATACAGTTTATTATAGATTCAATATGAAATTCTGTGGATTAAACAGTTCATTATAGACTCAATCTGAAATTTTTATGGATTATACAGTTCATTATAGACTCAATCTGAATTTTTTATGGATTATACAGTTTATTATAGATTCAATATGAAATTCTATCAATTATACAGTTTATTATAGATTCAATCTGAAATTCTATGGATTATACAGTTTATTATAGACTCAATATGAAATTCTATGAATTATACAGTTTATTATAGACTCAATCTGAAATTCTATGGATTATACAGTTTATTATAAACTCAATCTGAAATTCTATGGATTATACAGTTTATTATAGACTCAATCTGAAATTCTATGGATTATGCAGTTTATTATAGACTCAATCTGAAATTCTATGGATTATACAGTTTATTATAGACTCAATCTGAAATTCTATGGATTATACAGTTTATTATAGACTCAATATGAAATTCTATGGATTATACAGTTTATTATAGACTCAATATGAAATTCTATGGATTATACAGTTTATTATAGACTCAATCTGAAATTCTATGGATTATACAGTTTATTATAGACTCAATATGAAATTCTATCAATTATACAGTTTATTATAAACTCAATATGAAATTCTATGGATTATACAGTTTATTATAGACTCAATATGAAATTCTATGGATTATACAGTTTATTATAGACTCAATATGTAATTCCATGGATTATACAGTTCATTATAGACTCAATCTGAAATTCTATGGATTATACAGTTTATTATAGACTCAATATGAAATTCTATGGATTATACAGTTTATTATAGACTCAATATGAAATTCTATCAATTATACAGTTTATTATAGACTCAATATGAAATTATATGGATTATACAGTTTATTATAGACTCAATATGAAATTCTATGGATTATACAGTTTATTATAGATTCTCAATATAAAATTCTATATGATGGATTATACAGATTTTTTGCTGGGATTTATAAGTAACTTGTCTCAACCTGTTCATTTGTTATGTATTATATTTAATATTGTTAAATTCAATATATTTTTCATTATCGATATATAATGATCCATAGTGGACTTGATAAAATTAAAATTGTTTGGAATAATTGAGTGGGCATGTAAGTTGTAATATGTTGTTGTTATTATTATTATTATTATTATTATTATTATTATTATTATTATTATTATTATTCCATTTCAAGGCCAAGCAATGATAAAGAGAGGCCTGAGATGAGCAAACTTATGGCATATGCCTATGATAAGGAGTGGCATGAACAAGTTCAAGATTGGCAGAAAAAGCAAGACAAAGTTAGGGAAAAGGTCACCACTATGGCTACAGAACCCAAGGAAAAAATGCCAGGCAAGACTGAGTATGGCAGTACCTATGGTAACAAGTCAGCGCCACATGCAAAGACGAGGTATTATTTCTTTATATTAAGAGTTTTGGTTTCCTACTCGTACTCATGAAATGTGACACTCTTTTGGATGACAGTTTGAAAAAGTATAAATGAAAGTATTTTGAAGTCGACAGTTCCTATAGCTTGAATGCCAATAATTTGTTATAATGACATCTGTGGACCAGGAAAGTTTCTTCTCATTTGCTTCTTCTCTGACAAAGTACAAACAATTAGAGATAGGCTTGATGTCACAATTATTTCAATTGACTCATCGTCACCATTCAGTTGCGATACAGAACCTTTAGCAGCATTTGAACCTGTCTGACTCTATGGATTCAGTATGGACAATCATGATGAAGAGTGCACCAATGTCATATGAACTTGATCCAATTCCAACATCACTGCTGCTTGAGTGAATAGATCCAATATTGCCTTCACTAGCTGATGTTATTAACACCTCTCTCTCATCTGGGGAATTACTATCATCTTTCAAAACTGCCATTGTAAAGCCTCTGCTGAAGAAATGAACACATGACCATAATGATTTAAAGAACTACCACCCAGTTTCTAATCTCCCAGTCATATAAAAAATCTTAGAAAAAAGTTTTTCTAACCCAACATGTATCGCATCTGAATTCAAATAGTCTTTTTTGCAATGTACAGTCTGCATATCGCCCTTGCCATAGTACTGAAACTACTGTTCTGAAAGTAGTTAATGACATTCTCTCTGCTTTGGATAGCCGAAAGATTACAGTCCTCATGCTCCTTGATTTGTCTGCAGCATTTGATACAATAGACCATGATATATTACTTGACCATCTTCAGCATGTATTGGCATTCACAATATTGCGTTCAAGTCCTACTTAGTCAACAGGACACAAATTGTATCTGCAAATAGAATACACTCCAGCCCATTTGATCCATGTTGTGGTGTTCCACATGGGTCTGTTCTTGGACTTGTTATCTTCATTCTATACACTCAGCCACTCTCAAGTGTCATAGATCAATTGTATGCTGATGACACCCAAATATACAAATCTAGCCACTCAACTGAAGGTGATGCTACCATGCTTTTCTGATATGAAATCATGGATGACATGTACCAAACTGCAGACAACTGATGATACAACTGAAGCCATTCTGATCACAACACAAAGACTTTGTCATTCACATCCTTTACCTCAAACAATAAATATCAGCAACACCAGCATTAAATTTACAAAGTCAATACAAAACCTTGGTGTTACTCTAGACAGTACTCTCACATTGCACCAACATGTCATGAACATATGCAAGGCTGCATATCTTGAGCTGAGATGCATCAGCTCCAGCTCCATTCAATATATTTCAGTTGATGCCACCAAAACACTTGTGTGTTCAATAGAACTTTCTGGGCTTTCTTAACAAAAAAAATTGAAGTTTCTATCAGTGCTTTGATTCTACACTTTTCCAACTTGTTTTCTTATTTTTCAAACAGAAAGATATAGATATATAGGTATATATATATGTATATATATATAGGCATATATAGATATAGATGGAAATGTTTTGTCTATTTTACAACAACTGTAATCATGAGTTTATGGTATTCACAAAGCAAATCATGATGAATAATGCTTAGAAAACAAAGGGTATTTATACACAGTAACACACATACATACATACATACATACATACATACATACATACATACATACATACATACATACACAACCATATTGTAAAATATTGATAACTGATATTTTGATTTTTTTGATTTTATGTCATATCATTTTATATGTTGTAAAGTACTTATAACTTCTAAAGATTAGGTGATATATTAGGTCCTTATTAGTATAACTGGAATATTAATGACTAAATCTTTCTAACTCAACAATCCTAAAAATGTTCACTTTGGTACTCACATAATTAAAATACTCAGACACCCAACATTACTCATAATCTCATTTAGATACCCAACTTTACTCAAATTACTCAGATATCCAGTATTGCTCAAAATACTCATTTAGATACTCAGCATAACTCAAATGGCTTGCTTAGATACCCAACATTACTCAAAAGACTCACTTAATACTTAGAATTACTTTTAAGACTCAGATACTCAGCATTACTCAAAATGCTCAGATACTCTGCAAATACTCAAAATACTCACTCTGGCATATTGTCCTGCGTTATCTTATTGTCCTTACCTGCTGAAAATGCCCAGCTTCAAATGATTGAGATTTAAATTTAAATATAAATTTAAAGAAGAAAAGTCTGTGGACTTACCCAGTAAATCATTTAATGAGAACATTGAACATTTGCTAGATGTATGTATAACAACGAGAGATGAAGCCACTAATATCAACAGTAGTAATTTGATGTTACATCAGGCATCTTGTAAATGTCTGCTTATACATATCTGTTGTTCCCCTGTACCAATAATAATTTACATCAGATGGCTCATGCATAAGTCCACCTACACATATCTGTTGTTCCCTTGTACCATTAGTAATTTACATCAGACGTCTCATGCAAAAGTCTGCCTACACATATCTGTTGTTCCCCTACATATCTGTCTACATGTCATCTGTTGTTACCCAGTACCAATGGATTTATACAAAACAAAAGCAATATACAGTTACTTAATGCATTCACCTGATGTTTTTGGCGCATCATAGTTGAATTTTAATTCTAAACAAAACAATGTATTTGATGATTAAGAATATTTAATAAAGTTTTGAAATTCTGTCATTTTATGAGTTAAACATAATTGCAGTTTAATTTTGAAATGTGAAAAAAAAAAACATTGAAGATATTATATATTATGCTGACATACAAAATATTGAATTCCGTTATCTTGCATTATATTTGACTCTTCTTAACACAATGAATAGATATTATATAATTATCCCATTTATAATAGTATATAAACTCTATTTCTGTTAATCCTCCATGTCAAAGAAGGGGAACGTATACATTGTGTACAGTCATCAGATTCATTTAGGTCTTTGAATCTTTTTTTTTTAAATTGTAAAGTATGGCTTAAACAATTTTTATGTTTTTATTTTAATTTGTATTCCAGGCAGAAGTCAGACCCAAAACACCATGTAAATGTGAAAACAAATGAAAGTCAAAAGATGCGAGAAAATCTTTTAAAGAAACCAGAAGAGAAAGAAATGTTCAAATTGACAAGGTAAATTTAATTTCCCCTTAATACCTTCTATGCGTGTCATTTTCTGTAATCTACCCAAGGACAAAAAAAAAAATCTTGAATTATTCAATTTTGAAGTCAGGTCTTTCTGAAAGCAACATGGACCAGGATCTGCCAGTACATTATGCAGTGGCACATCTGGGTCTGTCCAGTTTGCAGATGGATGCAACTTACAAGAGAGTATGCCTTGTTCTCAAAAAGTGGTTCAGCAAGGTTCCATGGGCATGGTTCTTAGACCATGATGTAAGCAGGGAAGCAAGTTACTAAGGGACCTTTGACAAACATAGATAGGGCTGGAGATTTTCAGATAGGCAAAAGTAGACAGGTTACATTGTTGAATACTTGTTTTATAATCATGTTGAGAATAATTGTGAAGAAATATTGTTTTTAAAACAGAGTTCATTTTTCTTTGTGAATTACGTTTAACTTTTGGATGATTGATCTTGTAAAGATTTTGAAAAGGTGATTTGAAAACAATATTCCTAGAGGCATCATTACACTTTTCATGTGTACTGCTGAACACATTGTGTTCACTGCTTTCTGTGTAAATTGTGATAACATTTTAGTGATTTTGTTCAATCAAAATTAAATAGGATTTTTTAAATAATGGTAGACATTAATTTTAAGAAATAAATGGGTAAAAAATAATGGATATTTAAAAACAATTTTACTTTTCTATCACTGTATAATTGGTAGCTTGACTTAGTTGAACTGCAAAAATAAACAGTTTAAACCATTACCAAAAATAAATTGAATAACTTCAAAGGCCATGTTTAAAAAAAAACTGAACCTGAACACAAAAGTATTTGCAGTTCTGTTACTGATACACTTCTGCATATCCTTTATGGGTGTGTACCTTAGAGTTTGAAGGGATAACTGCATATCCCTTATGGATGTGTACCTTAGAGCTTGAAGGGATAACTGCATATCCTTCATTGTGGTGTACCTTAGAGCTTGAATGGATAACTGCATATCCATTATGGGTGTGTACATTAGAGCTTGAAGGGATAACTGCATATCCTTCATTGTTGTGTACATTAGAGCTTGAAGGGATAACTGCATATCCTTCATTGTTGTGTACATTAGAGCTTGAAGGGATAACTGCATATCCATTATGGATGTGTACATTAGAGCTTGAAAGGATAACTGCATATCCCTTATGGGTGTGTACCTTAGAGCTTGAATGGATAACTGCATATCCCTTATGGGTGTGTACCTTAGAGCTTGAAGGGATAACTGCATATCCTTCATTGTCGTGTACCTTAGAGCTTGAAGGGATAACTGCATATCCTTCATTGTGGTGTACCTTAGAGCTTGAAGGGATAACTGCATATCCATTATGGGTGTGTACCTTAGAGCTTGAAGGGATAACTGCATATCCATTATGGTTGTGTACCTAAGAGCTTGAAGGGATAACTGCATATCCATTATGGGTGTGTACCTTAGAGCTTGAAGGGATAACTGCATATCCATTATGGGTGTGTACATTAGAGCTTGAAGGGATAACTGCATATCCCTTATGGTTGTGTACCTTAGAGCTTGAAGGGATAACTGCATATCCTTCATTGTTGTGTACCTTAGAGCTTGAAGGGATAACTGCATATCCATTATGGGTGTGTACATTAGAGCTTGAAGGGATAACTGCATATCCATTATGGGTGTGTACATTAGAGCTTGAAGGGATAACTGCATATCCTTCATTGTCGTGTACCTTAGAGCTTGAAGGGATAACTGCATATCCATTATGGGTGTGTACATTAGAGCTTGAAGGGATAACTGCATATCCATTATGGGTGTGTACATTAGAGCTTGAAGGGATAACTGCATATCCATTATGGGTGTGTACCTTAAAGCTTGAAGGGATAACTGCATATCCTTTATTTGTCTCTCTCCTAGCTTTAAGGGATAACTGCATATCCCTTATTTGTGTCTCTCTCAGAGCTTGAAGGGATAACTGCATATCCCTTATTTGTGTCTCTCTCAGAGCTTGAAGGGATAACTGCACATTTCTCATGGGTCAGTATCTCAGAGTATGATGGGATAACTGCACATTCCTTAAAGGTGTCTATCTTAGAGCTTGAAGGGATAATTGCACATCCCTCAATGTTCAGTATCTCAGAGCTTGAAGGGATAACTGCACATTCCTTATAGGTGTCTATCTTAGAGCTTGAAGGGATAACTGCACATTCCTCATGGGTGTCTATCTCAGAGCTTGAAAGGATAATTGCACATCCCTCAATGGTCAGTATCTCAGAGCTTGAAGGGATAACTGAACATCACTTATGGAAGTCTGTATCAGAACTTGAAGGGATGCATGCTGCTTCCTGATTTGCCAAGAGTATCTCTCCCAATAATGAATTCTGTTTTAATTCATGCCATCAGTGAAATCACCAAAGCCATCCATAACTTTCCATGCAGACTCAGTCATTGTTGAAACATAAATTTCACCTGACAAGTCATATTTAATTGTTGTTTGTTACAACCTACTAGTGCTTGCTAACAGGATCCATTGATAGCTATTTCACCATTATATTATGATTTGCTGTGAATTAAGAAAATATTTTTTTCCAAGAACATCTAACAATTTATGTGATTATTTTTTAAACTTGCAAATTTTGTGATGTTATTTCCATATACTTTCCATTCATTAATGAATGAGGGTTTAAATTATTATCTACTATTTTATTTTTATCATTGCAGTTACAGTAATTACTATATTTAATATGATTGTAATTATTACTATTACTCTTTTGTTCAGGTTTAAGAATATTGCTGCCAAAGTTGAATCTCACAGACCTGGTAAAGGTATTGCTGATCTCCAAATGCAGAAATCAGAAATTCCGGCAGCTTCTTGAAAAGAATCACATCCAATAAGAAAATAATCCCATCTTGTATGGATATAAACCATTTTTATTGCATAAAGCATCAGATGATGAGGGTAGATTTTTAAAAAAAAAAAACGAATTGATATTGAAGTTTCCATTAATGTCACATTAGGGAAACACACACACACACACACACACACACACACACATATATAGAGATACATAATTTCTGTTTTACTTTACTTTCCTAAGGGAGTGGACATGAATTCTTGTTACTGTACACAGCTTTTCTCTTTTGTCTTGTGTGAGACTGGATGATGGTACAGTTTTCAAGTGTTTAGATAACATGCCAAAAATGAATAAGAAATGGCATTTAATAGTTGGATAATCAGTCGGACAAAGTGTTTCAAGCAGTTACTTAATTGGGCAACACTGACATACTGTTCACTAAGAAAGAACTTTGTTTTGTCCCACACAAAAATATTTTTTAAGTACCCATTTTCTTTTAATTTTTCTATAGTTTTCAAGAATAAGGGAGAACAATAGTAATGATTTTTTTTTATAATTCTGGTGTAATGTATTCAAACCATAATGCTTGAGTCCTGACATCTAGGGCTAGAGTTAATATAAAATGGTCTAGTCCAAAAATAACAACTGAATGAATTTAAAATAAGTAATCTTCAAATGTTAGCTTTATAAAATAGGAGAGATACTAAAAGGCAAATACAAAGTGACTATGGTGAAAGAATATTGAATAAATGTCCTATTAAGGAGTGATGTTTTAAAAGTATTGGTATTCATTTACCATCTCATTTTACAGCACTTTATCTTGAAAGAATAAATAGGCTTTCTGGTGTATTTATTTTTGTTAGCATCAAAAAGTAGGAAGCGCACCAAGTAATTACAGGTTTTGTGTTAATGCACCAAGTAATTACAGATCTTGTGTTAATGCACTGCCCAGTATTACTGTAATTCCTCCCACCATTCAATTTATTCGTTCTTCCACAAAATTACTCATTTTGTGATAATCTAACAATAATGTCAAACTCAGTTGTTTCGGTTTAAAAGAGTTCATCTTTCCACATACATATCAAGGGGAGGTAATAACTCCATCTACTTATTGCTTTTATTCTAAATTATTTGTGAATTATGCAACTGTTTTATAGAAATAATTCCTCATGCATTTTAAGTAATACATATTAAACAGTTCACTTTACACAAAACCCTCCATATCTGACATCCATGTTTGTTATACAGATTTATCATGAACTTTTGGAATGACTCCATCATAAAGTATAGGCTATTTAAAACTGAATTGATAGCACTAATCACACATCCGACATCACTTTTGTTTGTAAACATGCATTAAGTATTTTAACTAATAATAAAATGAATGCAGTACAACTGCCATAACTCTCACATCATGTGAATATAAATTCTCACATCATGTGAATATAAACTCTCACATCATGTGAATATAAACTCTCACATCATGTGAATATAAAATATAAAGCATTCTTTCACCTTGAACCTGTAGATTTTATTTTCTTCTGCATTAATTTAGCATTCTTGGCGCTTAAATTGTATAACTATTTAAATCACAAATGCTGATTATAAACACAAATTTAATAAACACCAAAAGGATGCTTAAATAGTACATATTTTTAGCTTACCTTTTAAGTATTAGATCTAAGCATAACCAGAAAAATATAGAAGTATTTTATTTCTAACATTGTGTTACATCTATTTCTGCAGTGTACTTTATCTTACTGTGTTTCATTTCAACCATTATCTGTTCAAATATGTCTACTGTGTAATTTATTGCAGTATGTTGTGTTTCTACCATTATGTGTTATATCTATTTTTATCATGTAATTTATCTCAGTATGTTGATTGCAATATAATTGTGTCAATTGTAATATATTCAGTGAAAGAAATGCTTCATCCTGTGACTTCAGGGTTCATTTTATTATTTTTATATGTCTAGTTAAGGTATGGTTGTGTCGTTAACTAATCATTCCTTATGATATACATACTTTATTTTGTGATAATTTTATTGACAAAATTAAACAACATTACACGAGCTCACTTGCATTTGGAGCTCCTGCTTCCATCTTTGTTCTGTCTGTAGCATGGGATAAGACAGTAAAAAGTGGTTAAAAGTGCTGGTAAAATGTGTTTAGCATTTAGATGATGGTAAAATATATCAAGCTGATAGATGCTGGTAAAAGGTGTCTGGCTGATAGATGCTGGATACATGTGTCTAGGTGATAGGTGCTGGATACATGTGTCTAGGTGATAGGTGTTGGATACATGCGTCTAGGTGATAGGTGCTGGATGCAGGTGTCCAGGTGATAGGTGCTGGTAAAAGTTATTTAGCTGATAGATGCTGATAAGATGTATATAGCTGATAAATGCTGTTAATCGGTATCTAGGTGATATATGTTGGTAAAAGGTATCTAGCTGACAGATGCTGGTAAAAGATATCTAGGTGTCAGATACTGGTAAAAGGTGTGTTCCTGATAGATGCTGGTTAAAGGTATCTAGCTGATAGATATTGGTGAAAGGTATCTAGTTGATAGATGCTGGTAAATGGTATCTAGGTGAAAGATGCTGATAAAGTGTATCAAGGTGATAGATGCTGAAAAGGTGTTTAACTGATAGATGCTGATAAAAGGTATCTACCATCACATCAGCCCAAGACCACAGTGTGTCTTTATTTAAATCCTACCATCATATCAGCCCAAGACCACAGTGTGTCTTTACTTAAATCCTACCATCATATCAGCCCAAGACCACAGTGTGTCTTTACTGAAATCCTACCATCACATCAGCCTAAGACTATAGTGTCTTTACTCAAATCCTACCATCATATCAGCCCAAGACTAAAGTGTGTCTTTAGTCAAATTCTACCATCATATCAGCCCAAGACTATGGTGTGTCTTTAGTCAAATCCTACCATCACATCAGCCCAAGACTACAGTGTGTTTTTTGGCAAGACACTTTACTCAGATTTCTTTAGCACTAAGTGACCTGTGTTGATATACTGCAAAACACCAACCCCATAATTTGTATCAAAGCATACATTCCTTCAAAGAATTGCTTTCCTTTTAGTTTATGTCATTTGTTGAGTATTAGTAAGTCTGGAAGATTGTAATTGATGCTTCATAAAATATCGTTGACCAAATGACTCAAGTGGATGCAAATATTATCTATTGTTTTATGTGCTAACGTTGTTTTACATGTGATAATAGTATTAGCATTTCTATGCAAAATCTATCTGCTGTTATTTAGAATTTAATGGGTTTTTTAACATTGTATATATTTTTACCACTGAGTCATTGTAATAGAAAATAAAAGTATTTTCTTTTCTATCTCTTCAGCTACATTTTTTCATGAATTATGCAACAAAAACCCTCAAAGAACATACTATAATATAATTGAATTTCTTAGAACTACAGGGTTAATGGATAGAATATAAGTATAAAACCATATCATCCATAAATGAAATGAATGTTTAACTGGTACCTAAATATGCATATAAAATAATATTGTTCTAAGGGGAGGGAAGCATACGGGGCCAAAAGGGATTCGTTACCCTTAAGGGAGCCCACCTACATTACGCTGGGTATAACATTCCTATGGCGGCTCCAGAGCAACCAAACCTAATGAAATGGTAAAATAACATGGAACAATAAAAATAAACCTAAAATAAAAGAAATACATAAAGGTATAAACATCAAAAGTTATAATATCAATCAGTTATACAATCATGAAGGAAAGAATCTTACCTCTTTTCTTCTCTTATGCTTCTAAATTCTTCCTTCTATATAACCCTACTGACAACATCTCATATCTGAGTTTAATATTACAAAGATATTATAGGCCCCTAAAAAACGCGATTCCACTGTGGTTAAAGTATAACCACTAACATGCACCCCTAACTATGGTCCCAACTAGAGTGTATTAGGTAGTCTCAAAATCAAGACTATCAGGTCCAACGACACAATGTTGCAACTAAAAACCTCATCATATATGCATAGGTTATGACCCCAAATTAGATCTTATAAGGTAGTCTCAAACCCAAGACTATCAGGCCCAGCAACACAAGGTTGCAACCAAAATTATGCTAATTTAGAAAATGACCTCAAATTCATACACTATAAAGATAGTTAACCCCAAAACTATCAGGCCTTGCAGTAACTTAATACCATCATGCATTAACTAACAATGCAAATAGTTTTCATATGGGGTTGTATATTCTACACAAAACAGCACAAAGAATTCCAAATTGATAGGGAAAAATACAGAAGCAAATTGACGAGGGATCAAGGATGTTTAGAGTGAGAATCCAAAACAAGACACCCAAGATGTATACAGGGAATAATCGAGTGAGTACAGTGTCAAACAAGACACCCAAGATGTATACAGGGAATAATCGAGTGAGTACAGTGTCAAACAAGACACTCAAGAAGTATACAGGGACCAACCACAGGATCAGAGGGATAATCGGTTACTAACAAGTGATCATGGGATTCTCCACCAAAAAAAAAAAGTCCTTTTTAGGTCTATTGTCTTTCATTGCCTTAATAGGGTCATCCACTTGGTTACTGAAACCCTCCTTGACAAGCTCTATCCAAAAAGCCTAACTTGATCATTTTCAGACCCACCGCTCCAAATTAACAATCTAATCCTCTCTGACAGTGGCTACCTTTCAAATGACATTTAGTCATATCAGCAAAAGAAATTGTTAGGGACATATAATATGTACATTTTAGTACTAGAAGATTGGCATAGATAGGAACGTAATTTAATTCTTCAACTCTACCATTTGATGAATTGCATCGGTGGCTTACACAATTTTGGCATAGGGAAATCCACTAGAAAAACTGGATTGAATTTGGATTAAGCGTACATACTTTCAATTGGTTGATAGTGTTATGGCTATTGGATTTAATTTATTTATTTTTTATTGTTAAATCCAAATTTGTCATTTAGGGTTTAATATTCATTAATTGGGAGATTTTTTTTAGAAAGTTCAGACTGACCATCCTTTAACTGTAAACAAGTTTTTGACCTTGGCTTGGTTACCTCATTATTTGACCTTGCTTCAGATTGATAAAAAAGCCTCTAAAACTATTGGTTAATTTTAAAGACAACTTTTTATTTTTAGTTCTTGGGGGTAGGAAATATCTAGAGTACATGATTTAGTGAAGGCAGTCTCTTTCTGTGACCTTCCATGAACTTCTATCAATTTCTAGAAAATCACGTGATCACTTGTTTACTTAAGAAAAACAGTTATATAGACTGTTGTTTGGGATAGAACAGTTCAGTAGATGTTGGGCTTTATTATTATTAAGTTGTGTTTTCTGTTTGAGTTTAATTTTAATAATCTTGTTCTGGACATTGAGACAATTCATTGAAAAAAGAGGATTTATTTATCTATTTGGAGGAGAAAACATGTGCTCATAATTCATTTGGATGATAATAAAATAAGAACTGCATCACGTGACATTGTCAGCCATTTTGGATTACATCATCAAGATTCGAACTTGGAACTATTAGAACATTTGTTTATCAGGACTCTTGCAATTCCATTAGTGGATTTTTTTGGTGAATTCTATATTGGATTAATGTTGGATTTGATTCTCTGAAACTGTAAGTTTATTGATTTTATGAAAATAATTGTACTTAATAAATTCATTGTTCAAGTTATACAAGCTTGTTAGTTTTCACTCTTTCTGTGTTGCTGCTTATTCGAGCCTAAGCACGTAACAATAGGTTGAGTGTGTGATGGGTCTATTCCCACTCAGCCAGGTCTAACATTCATATCATTAGCCTCTTTTTGGGGGTATGATATGATGACCAAATTAAATAGCGCACTCTGTGAGCATAAATGCCAGGAAGATGTGGCACCATTCCATCTTCCTGGATAAATTAAATGACTGCCATGTAAATAAATGGCAGTGCAAAATAGTGAACATATGACCCTGTTGGCCGGTTTCACTTTAAATCCAACTATTCATTCATTTTGAAAGTTGTGTTCTTGACATAATGATTGTATTCTAAATGGTCATGTTACATTGTTTCTATGTATGGATATTGTCCTTAAACAAATGCAGAGTCCAGTCTGTATAACCACTGATGATCAAAATAATTTTAAACTCACTGTCATGGATGACTTCATATTTGATGACTTTGATTGCCATTGATTACTTTAGTTGCCACATATGACTTTCACTGCCATTGATGACCTTGATGCCATTGATGATTTTGATGCCATTGATGACTTTGATACCATTGGTGACTTTGATTACTGTTGATGACTTTGATGATTAAGATGATTAATGCCATTGATGAGTTTGATGCCATTGATGACTTTGATGTAATTGATTACTTTGATTACCATTGATGTCTTTGTTGTAATTGATTACTTTAATTACCATTGATGACTTTGATGTAATTGATTACTTTGATTACCATTGATGTCTTTGTTGTAATTGATTACTTTAATTACCATTGATGACTTTATTGTAATTGATTACTTTGATTACTATTGATGACTATTTATCATATAACATATATTTTATTAACTTATAAACTTTATTTATTGAAATTGTTGTTCACGGATTTAGAACTTGATAGAAGATAACTAATTTCAAAAAGAAGTTTTGTTTGAACTATGAACACTTTGCATACTATTTGTATGGCTGATTTAGTCCTAATTACATGACATGACACAAACATTTTGGTTTGGAATGAGTTTAGCAGCACTCAATAAATGCCTGGCATTTTTTGCAGACATATTATGATTCTTGAAAAAATATATGAGAGTCAAGAAAAATTGGTCTTCTAATGACTTTGTATTTAAATATGATAAAAGCAGATATCTGCATGCACAAAAATGTCACTAGCAATGTATAATATTGCATGCTGTTGATCGTTTGAGTCCATAAGAGGAAAAACAGATAACTGAAAATCTTCTGAAACAATGGGTTGTGGAATTAGTCTTCAATTGTGATTGATCTCAATCACTCACCAGATGCTTATACATGTATTCAAGAAATATATAGTTACCCACAAGTCCAAGGGTAGCATTATGGGATAGTGTCAGTTTCTCGATGTCAACGGGGAATGATCACGACTTTTGTTTGATTTTGCCAAAAGAGATAAGAAATATGTATCAGATGAATATGTCAGATTCGGAGAAGAAATGTGTGGACAAGAAGTAGTAAGCATGAACTTGCATTTGTGTTCTGCACTTTGTGCAGTAAGAACTTCTCATTAGTCATGGCAGAAAGGACATGTTCAAACTAGTGCTCACCAAAAGATGGTCTATGTGTCCATGTTAATGCCCAACTTAAGATGGTCTTGGTGTCCAAGTTAATGCCCAACTAAAGAAAGATGGCCTTGGTGTCCATGTTAATGCTCAACTCAAAATGGTTTTGGTGTCCATGTTAATGCCCAACTAAAGTAAGATGGTCTTGGTGTCCATGTTAATGCCCAACTCAAGATGATCTTGGTGTCCAAGTTAGTGTCTAACATAAGATGGCCTTGGTTTCCAAGTTAATGCCCAACTAAAATAAGATGATCTTGGTGTCCAAGTTAATAGAGACAATTCAAGATGTGCATCACTTCTTGTTCATGATGATACCTTGATTCCCCCCACTAGTAATAGTTCAATCCAATATCAATTTTCATGACCCAGTGTAATGCTGAACTGCCGTTATAAGTCCAAAAGTGATTGATTTTCATCTGGAAATTTTGTTATGATAATTAATGTCTTGATCACTCAAACATCATGATTTAATAAGCTTTGTTTTAACTCTATTATGATTCAATTTGAAAAATAAAATTATTTTTTAAACTTATATCTGATCAGTAAATGCACTTGCATGACTAATGTGACTTATACTAAAAAGTAAGATGGTCCTGGTTTCCACGATTGCAAGTTCTGGATGAATAACTGATATAATCATTAAGAGGGTGAAAAACTCAGTATTTTCACGAGTTGAATAGCCGGACCTGAAATAAATTAGTTATTCACTCAAAACCATCATATTTTCTTTTTATTTTGGGCTCAAACATATTTGCTAGCAATATGCATACCAGACTGAAGTTACAGCAGATTTCATGATAATGTCGCTGGTTTGCTACTTTTGTTTTGCTGTGTTGTGTACATTCACAAAGAAAACTAAGTAGTAACATAATTCTCATGAATTACTTTAATATCAATTACAGTGAAATGCAAAATCAAGGGAAAAAAGTATTTGCCAATTGTTAGATCTTAACTGGGCTTGTCCGTGTGTGACGTGGCCATACTTAGCACTGTACTATGTAAGTATTATTCAGAAGATTGAATGTGTTTTAGTCATAACATTATATTATATTATATTATATTATATTATATTATATTATATTATATTATATTATATTATATTATATTATATTATATTATATTATATTATATTATATTATATTATATTATATTATATTATATATTATTATATTGCCTAGCAATGAAAACACATTGATGTGCCAGGTTTAGCTTCCATAGGGTAATGTCCTTGGGCAACCACACTACAATTGCCTTGGCAAAAAAAATGATCTATTGGTATGGTTGTACCATAAAGCATCCAAATCAAATATTCTACTCCTCTCTGACAATCCAGCATTTCTTGGTCTGGTGTGTATTTAATAATAATATTAATAATGAGGACTTTGTATAGTGCCTAATCTTTAGAAGCTCTAAGCGCTTTACAACATCTATTATGACTACAGAAAAAAAAAAAAAAGAGAAAAAAAACCATGAACATGGAAAACATAAAAAAATGCTGAAAATATTTAAGGTACGAAACTATATTAGGTCTTTAAATTTGTTCTTGCAGTCAAAAAAGGTGAGTTTTAAGAGCACTCTTGAAAGAAATCACTGTATCCTTGGACAATTCGTTCCACATTGCTGGGCCCTTGAATGCCAAATAACATTCACCATATGACTTCATTTTCATATTGGGAACAATGAGTATATGATTGTTAGAAGAGAAGCATAAGTATCTTGCTGGTGTATACAGATGGGTGAGGCTGGATAGATATGTTGGACTGGAGTCTGTTAGTGAAAACGTAGCACAGAGAACAAATTTTATGTTTGATTCTGGATTGAATGGATAGCCAGTGTAGGGTACAGAGCAGTGGTGAGGTGTGCTCTGATCGAGGTGCTCTAAAGATGATCTGAGCATTTGTTTTTTTTTTACTTTTTGAAGTTTCTGGAATATATATATATATATATATATATATATATATATATATATATATGATCCCATTAACACCATTTTACTTTGTTCTTTTTTGTAAAAGTCAATGCATAATCCAAGTCTTTTTCCTTTTATCAATTTTTATTCTCATCCTAGCTGGAACAATATAACTGTTCAGTAACAACTTGAAGCAATATTGCAAAGTTAAGATTTTATTTTAATGGAATGCGTCTACATCACAAATGTACAATTACATGTACATCACAAATATGTAATAACATGTACATTACAAATGTACAATTACATGTACATCACAAAAGTACTATCACCAGCAGAGATTGCCCCTGGATTTTGTCATAAGGGGGATTTCCCCCCTTGTCCCCAAAAAAAGGGATGGAGTAGAGAACAGTTGAAGGAGAGAAGGAAACGATCATACTAAATTATTTACATAACACATCATTATCCATCTTTCTTTCTGATCCACTCTGTAATACTCCAGTTAAAATCAAAATCTTTAAAAGTTGTCTCTATATAAGCATTAATCTGTTCATAGTTTCTAAGCTTCATTTGTTTCATATCTATACATGAATATTATTATGTACTGGGAACACCCTTTCACAGCTCACAGGGATTTTTTACTAACATAAGCTCTGTCAAAGTCTGACTGTCTTTAATTAGCACTCCATTGACTACTATGCTAGATTCACTATTCTGTAAATCTGTATTAGGATTTTAAGTCCATTAATGCCAGTCTACTTGTTGAAACAGAAGTATTTTAATCAAATAAAAATCTTTACTTTTTAATTTCATTTTTAGATTTGTATTGATTAGATTTATTGTAACCTTAAAGCTTATATTAGGGCTATTAGTATACAGTTTTGTATTAGGGCTATTAGTATACAGTTTTGTATTAGGGCTATTAGTATACAGTTTTGTATTAGGGCTATTAGTATACAGTTTTGTATTAGGGCTATTAGTATACAGTTTTGTATTAGGGCTATTAGTATACAGTTTTATATTAGGGCTATTAGTATACAGTTTTGTATTAGGGCTATTAGTATACAGTTTTGTATTAGGGCTATTAGTATACAGTTTTGTATTAGGGCTATTAGTATACAGTTTTGTATTAGGGCTATTAGTATACAGTTTTGTATTAGGGCTATTAGTATACAGTTTTGTATTAGGGCTATTAGTATACAGTTTTGTATTGGGGCTATTAGTATACAGTTTTGTATTAGGGCTATTAGTATACAGTTTTGTATTAAGGCTATTAGTATACAGTTTTATATTAAGGGTGTTAGTATACAGTTTTGCAGCACATGATCCTGCTGGGCTAAATTATGACTAGAAATGAAACGAAAAGTGCACTCTACTTTTAAAATGTTTGGATTTTAATTTGGCCTGTTTGTCTGCTTTTCTACATTTGATCTCGAAATACAACTGAAATGAGTGATTGACCATCATGATGTCCATTTTGGTGGATCCAGCATGTACATCAGGTTCAAATTAAATTCTGGGGTGCTGCAAAATCACTCAATGGCTTATATAATCTGATATACTTTCTGACTTTAAAAAAAAATTGCTTTCATTACTATGATCAGTCAGCATTTGTCAAACTAAATCAACATCTACTAATGAACAATGCTGTAATAGATCATTATGGGTCTTGTCAATAGCCTGTATTATAAACACACATTGGTAAAATGTCTTGTCAATAGCCTGTATTATAAACACACCTTGGTAAAATGTCTTGTCAATAGCCTCTATTATAAACACACATTGGTAAAATGTCTTGTCAATAGCCTGTATTATAAACACACCTTGGTAAAATGTCTTGTCAATAGCCTCTATTATAAACACACCTTGGTAAAATGTCTTGTCAATAGCCTGTATTATAAACACACCTTGGTAAAATGGCTTGTCAATAGCCTCTATTATAAACACACCTTGGTAAAATGTCTTGTCAATAGCCTCTATTATAAACACACATTGGTAAAATGTCTTGTCAATAGCCTGTATTATAAACACACCTTGGTAAAATGTCTTGTCAATAGCCTGTATTATAAACACACCTTGGTAAATGTCTTGTCAATAGCCTGTATTATAAACACACATTGGTAAAATGTCTTTTATGCTAGGTTCAAACTCTGACACGATGCTTGTAATGGGTCCCAATGTGCCAATCAGATTTAGATTAGCAACCATTCATGTTAAGCCAAAGAAACCAGATATGCCAATAGTTACGATAAAATACATGTCATGACAAGCACGTCAATATTTTTACCATCTCTACATGTACCTTAAAGATGGATGGCTGAATAAAGTTGTGTATTGCACAGAGTACATTTTCATATGCATGACTTGAAATTAATTTTTTGCACATCACTGCTTTCCAGGTGCATGAATTTGTACCAATTTTGCATCAATCATGTGATTGTGCACTTTGGGAGCATCTCTGCATGAGTATAAAATTATATGTACATCACAAGTGTACAATTACATGTACTGGTACATCACAAGTATGTAATTACAAGTACATCACAAGTATAAAATTATGTGTACATCACATGTAATTACATGTACATCACAAGTATACAATATAGGATTAAATGATCATGGTTGGGTATTTATTGATGTGTAAATTTTACCTAATCACTCACAAAGTAAATAAAGTCCGAAGGACTTTATGTTAACTTTGTGAGTGATTAGGTAAAATTTACACATCAATAAATACCCAACCATGATCATTTAATCCTTATAATTCCAATTTCATCATTTCTATCGTCAAATTAACTTATTCCATCAATAATGCATTCGAATTTACATAGCGCGTAGTTACCCTTCATTCGGCGTTTCACACCGCCCCGTAATACATAACCTGTACAGAATCACATGAAGAAATTGACTACAGCCACAGTTACGTTTATTCATAAACTTCATCTTTTACATCATAGGCAATGGTTACCATGGTTTTTAACACATTTTGTTTACTGACAACATTCTTGTTCAATTTTAGTCAGTCCCATCTGTTACGTCACAATAACATGTCTGCAATGTTTATTTATATTTCAAAAACTGAAAGTAGTCCCAGAATTTATCGAAGTGTAAACAATTCCTGATCAACATCACGTGACCATTTACATCCAATCATATTACAGGAAATTCGTTTAATTCATAAAAATTGGAATTATTTACATGTACATCACAAGTATAAAATTATGTGTACATCACATGTAATTACATGTACATCACAAGTATACAATTACATGTACAACACAAGTATGTAATTACAAGTACATCACAAGTATAAAATTATGTGTACATCACATGTAATTACATGTACATCACAAGTATACAATTACATGTACATCACAAGAATGTAATTACAAGTACATCACAAGTATAAAATTATGTGTACATCACATGTAATTACATGCACATCACAAGTATACAATTACATGTACATCACAAATATGTAATTACAAGTACATCACAAGTATAAAATTATGTGAACATCACATGTAATTACATGTACATCCCAAGTATACAATTACATGTACATCACAAGTATGTAATTACAAGTACATCACAAGTATAAAATTATGTGTACATCACATGCAATTACATCTACATCACAAGTATAAAATTATGTGTACATCACAAGTATGTAATTACATCACAAGTATCAGATTACATGTATATCACATGTAATTACATGTACAGCACAAGTATACATCCTATGCATGCAAGTACATGTACATCATTAATATAAAATTACATGTACATCAAAAGTATAAAATTTCATGTGCATCATTAGTATAAAATTACATGTACATCAAAAGTATAAAATTACATGTACATCCTAATTATTCCATTACATGTACATCATAAGTATACAATTACATGTACATCAAAAGTGTACAATTACTTGTACATAAGAAGTGTACAATTACATGTACATCAGAAGTGTACAATTACATGTACATGACAAGTTCTATACTCCACTGGTTGCTACCAAACCATCAGTATCTTTTTCTGCGTCCTCTCTAGGGTAAGCAACCATTCTCTTTACAGCATAATCCTTCTTTAGAGACTTAGATGAAGCCACTTCCTTTGGTAATCTTTGAGATGAGCTTTCTATATGAGAATTGCTATCCGTGACCAGGATTGTCTTATAGAGATGATCTTCCATTGGCTGCTTGTTATCAAGAGTCATGTAAGAAACGGCACAGTCTCCATTCACACTGCTTTGTGTCTGAAGCTCAGTTTCACTTGCAATGGTCAATGAAGGGTCACCACCTCTGAGGGTTTCATAAACAGGATTGGAAAAATTTGTGCCTGTATTTACATAGGTGTTTTCGACCTGTACGAAAAGAAAAAAAACAATAAAAATGTTAATCGTTTGACATTGTCATTAATTTTGAAAAGTATAAATAATAATATCGAGGACTTTGTATCGCACCTAATCTTTAGAAGTTCTAAGTGCTTTACAACATCTATAATGATATGACTACAGAAATAACATAAAACAAAAACCATGAACTTGGAAAACATAAAAAATGCTAAAAATATTTAAGGTACAAAACATTGTTTAGGTCTTTCAGTTTGTTCTTGCAGTCAAAAAAGGTGAGTTTAAGATCACTCTTGAAAGGATCACTGTGTCTTTGTGTCTAATTTCAATGAGCAATTAATTCCACATTGATGGGCCCTGGTATGTAAAAGAACGTTGTCCATATGAATTTGTTTTCAAAGTGGGAACAATGAGTATATGATTGTCAGAAGAGGTGCATAAAAATCTTGCTGGTGTGTACACATGGGTGGGGCCAGATAGGTATGTTGGACTGGAGTCCATCAGTGAAACGTAGCACAGAGAACAAATTTTGTGTTTGATTATAGATTGAATGGATAACTAGTGTAGGGTACAGAGCAGTGGGGAGGTATGCTCTGATTGCGGTACTCTTAAGATGATCAGAGCAGCTGTGTTTTGCGCTTTTGGAAAAAAACGTTTCTGCAGTAGATTTTGAGATAAACCAGACAGAACTGAGTTATAATAGTCCAGTCTTGAATGTACTAATGAACACACAACTGTTTTAGTGGCATCAACTGAAAGATATTTGGGAATGGAGCTGATGTATCTTAGCTCAAAATATGCAGCCTTTTTGCATATGTTCATGACATGAGGATGCAGTGTGAGAGTAATGTCTAGTGTCTTGCTGATATTTATTGTTTGAGGTAAAGGATGTGAATGAAATTAATAAATGTTGCCTTATACTTACAGGCAATAAAATAGATTTCAAATACAAACCAATCTACCAAGAATTTCAAAATCTAAAGCAAAAACATGATTTAAATTAAGAATATGTACATAAAGTGAGAAACTTCCATATCTTTTTCTTAATCAGCATCAAGTAAATAATTGAAAATAAAAAATAAATTGT
Organism: Unio delphinus; assembly: GCA_029339505.1. Classification (NCBI taxonomy): domain Eukaryota; kingdom Metazoa; phylum Mollusca; class Bivalvia; order Unionida; family Unionidae; genus Unio; species Unio delphinus. The sequence goes on from JAQISU010000335.1 coordinate 1,824,575, forward strand.
CTAAATCTATCATAATGTGCCTGTGGCCTTGACATCATAATGTAAAATTACTCTTGATGATCTATGCTGATGTGGCTGTGGCCTTGACATCATACAGAAATGTTACTCTTGATGGATGACCTATAATGATGTGGATATGGCCTTGACATCATACAGAAATGTTACTCTTGATGACCTATAATGATGTGGCTGTGGCTTTGACATCATACAGAAATGTTACTCTTGATGACCTATAATGATGTGGCTGTGGCCTTGACATCATACAGAAATGTTACTCTTGATGACCTATAATGATGTGGCTGTGGCCTTGACATCATACAGAAATGTTACTCTTGATGACCTATAATGATGTGGCTGTGGCCTTGACATCATACAGAAATGTTACTCTTGATGACCTATAATGATGTGGCTGTGGCCTTGACATCATACAGAAATGTTACTCTTGATGACCTATAATGATGTGGCTGTGGCCTTGACATCATACAGAAATGTTACTCTTGATGACCTATAATGACGTGGATGTGGCGTTCATTACTAAAAATTAATCTTTATGATGTATGATGCTGTGTCTGTAGCATTGATAGAGTACTAAAAATGTTACTCTTGTTGACCTGTGATGATGCTACTGTGGCTTTGACAAAATACTGTGAAAATACTCTAAGACTTGATGACCTTGATTTATAACTCTCTAAATATTATTTCATATTTAATCTCTGAAGGAGACTTAAAAGTTATTGTTGACTGTACATATTAATTATCTAAAATTGGATGCTATGATATTACAAATAGATGAATAAGAAATTACATAGTAAGAGAAAGATAATAAACATACACTGAATGGTTCTGGAGTTTCATAAGACATGGCAGGTGTAGATATCTGAACATTTCCTCCCTCTTTGTAGGTGACAATACCTTCTACTTTCTGTTGTATATCTCCTGCCTTGTGCATAAATCGTCTGCTTTAATAAATGTATTCGTGAATTAGACTCATTGTTGCAAATGTCAATTCAAAACAGATCATGATTAATTTATTTTAAACAAGTATTGTAATTCTAACCCAGAGTGATTATACAAAATGAACTGAAGGAATCATATTGAAAAAATGACACATCAGTATTCTGTCAAATATTTATAAAATTTTAATTTAGGAATAACCATATGAAAGCCAGTATTTAATGTTATCCCCAAGCATTTAGTTCCGTCATCAGGTTTTAGACTCACACTCTTTATCCAGGAGAGAAGACAATGACTTTAATAAAACAAGTTTCACAATTCAATCTAGCCCATTTTTAACTGATACATGTAAATGTAAAGAGATTGTTAATCTTCTTTGCTGTTAGCAAAATGTATCCAATCATTGTATACTATTGGTCCTGCATCAGCCAATCAAAAGCCTAACTTATTTAACCAATACAGAAGAGTATTTGAGTAGTAATCGAGTTGACTATTGCATTAATAAATGTAAAATATGGAAGATTAAGAGAGAGGATAATGACTGGAGTATGATCTGAAAACAAGATTAATTTTTGTGGACATTGAACATGGTCTTATTGTGTCTGTGTTCATATGTTTGTTTTACATAATTGTGATTGCCTGCACATTCCAGGGAACACGTTGGCTGTAGGATGTTATGTGGTTATTTTTACATATTTCTCTAACAGAGTCATACTGTCAGAATAAGGCAAAGAAACTGCTAGGTTTAATTGTGTGTGTTTGTTTTTGAAAGTGGAGATACCGTAAACTGACTAAATTACCATCTGGATTAATGCAGGAAAGGTAAACATCTTACAAAAATGGAGTCTAGAAATTCATACAAAATGCCTGCATTGCAGATCTTTAGATTAATGAAATTTTGACCCGCTTTTCAAAATTACATAAGTTACTGATTGTTTTGAATGATCTTGCAGCTCCGCAGAGAAGTGCTAATAGAAGTAACTGAACCTCCAAATAAGGTTGAAGATTTTATTTTTGAGTTCTCCAAGTAGGAACACAAAGGCAGATAGTCTTGCCATGCTGAGAAGTTGATTATCTGGTTATCACCTGCACTGCAATCTGCTGGGCAACCAATGCCTACATCGTATAGAAAACATTATACAAAATTTACCTTCTGCGTTTTTGGTGCACTGTGGGAGGCCAATTCATTGTTTATTATATCAAGTGCTTTAAATTATCGACTAGGTTTTGTAAATTTATATAGTTTGGTATCAGTAAGACTGAATCCCCAAAGCCTGTCAGCAGGACATTAATCATTTTTTTCAACTGCCTAGAGTCCACCTACGGAATTGCAACAGGATCCAATCATGTTTTAATAGAAACTGCTATGTTAGATTTGTTTTGTTGAAACACACATTAACCAGGTATTAACTTACACCAGCACACCATAGGATTTTCAACCATTGATCTTTACAGGGGTATATGGTTCTATGTAGACCTGATGCTTATTGTTAGCTTAGTAATTTGTTCTGGTATATGGAATATCTTGATATCCAGTAATTGGTCATCAATTACCATTATTAAATAACAGGGACTATATATATCTTTACTTTAACATATGTACTGATTATTTATGTGGTAAAATATGTTGTAGAAAGACTATAGCCATTTCAAACTGATTAAAAACATAAATGTCAAATCATTTAATTTTGGCTTTGCTATTGTCAGAACTACTCATTGAAGGATTACACCAGGGCACAATTTCCTGAAACAACATAAAGGTGTCAAAGAAAACAATAACTCTGGTCTAAATCTTTGAAATCTTTGGAAATCTTTAGATATTATGAATCAACAAGGTACGAGAATGAAGATAGAGTAGATATATCTTTAATCAGTAAATTAATTTTTTTTTATATGAAAAAATAGCTGCATATTAAACAGCTTCCGTGCATGATCAGTTAGTCTGTAAATTGGCAGAGGTAGCGTGATTAATCAGAAAAACCTGGTTGCCACTTATCTAATTGGGTTTCTGGTTGACCTTAACCAAATTATGAGTTCTGACTATTTGCAAATTAAAACCTGATAAGATTTATTGAAGATTCGATGATGGATATTGTGGATCGTATAATTAAATAAACTTTTAAGTCATCAGTGATGAAATACAATAGCCGTTAGTAAAATCTTATTTTACCTGCCCTTCTTTAACAGGATCACCAACAAAATAAGCAGGAATATGAACACAGTTGTAACTGGTATCACAATGGCCACAATTGCTGCAAAAAAAGAATTATTTACAGATTTAAATTTAATCAATAACAGTCATCTTAATGCTCTTTCTGATTTCAATAAACCAATTGTTTTCACTAAATGTTTCTTTCAAAGGAAATAGCAGAATGCCAAGCCATTCAATTTATAAAATTTATAGAACATTGAATTTTGAAAATATATAAATTTAATATCTTCATTTGGATTCTGATATTTTAGTTTCCAATATATAAATTATTATTTTATCCATTTAACAGAACATTTTATAAAGAAGGAGTCTAAATAAATCTAAAATAAAAAAATAATTTTAACAAAGATAAAATGCATAGAGGTTCAATTCTTTAATATTCTTCAATATTGGGATTGTAGTCAAAATTCATATACAAGCCTCAGCTTCTGTTTTAACACACAATGGGAAAGATTATAATCTAAGTCAATAAGCTGTAAAATTAACTGAATGGCTTACATGGTGAATGGGCCTCCCTAATGGTAATCGGTGATGTTTCAATTTCTTCACAAAATTCACCAGAATATCCTAGAAAAGAAAAGACACCAAGACATATGGCATGATTCTGTCTGAAACATGAAAATGTACATTCTGTGGAAGTATTGAGAACATCACTTCAATCTTTGTGTTGTCATTACAGGACTGTTTTTTCCATAATGTAAAAATGTTAAGTTTATTCAGCCAAACCATAAAGTTAATTAGTGAAGTTGCCTTGCACCTTTAAGACATTACAGGGAATTTTATATTGTACCATCATAAGCCTTAAAGCAATTTTGGATGTGATTAGATTTTACTGAATGCATTGTTACAAATTTAGGCTCTAATAAACAGTAACACAGAAAAAGTGAAAACAAACTTGGTAAAATTTATCAAATCCAAAAATAATCCAAGAATAATCCACAAACTAAATTACAAAAGTCCTAGTAATGAAATTTTCTAATAGATTCAAGTTAGAGTCCAGCTGGAAAATCCAAGATGGAAGATAATGTCCTAGTCTGAGTCTTGTTGGAAAATCCAAGATGGAAGACGATGTATATTGAATTCTGTTTTGTGTTTATCTATAGTTTCTTGTAGAATTACAAGAATTAACACTCCGGTGTTGAAAATCTGAATAAGAATTTTGATACACTGTCTTCGTCCAAGAATTACGTATGAGCACATCAATTATTTCCAGAGATATGAATTTAACGCTCCAGTGTTGGGAATCCAAAAGATTTTGATAAACTTTGTCCATTAATTTGTTATAATTATCAAATATTTCCAGAGATACCAATTCTTCCTTTAAAATCCAACTGAACTGAAGGAAAGTTAACATGGATTCAAAACCTTGGCTACAACAAAAGAAAATGACTTAACGCCATTTGCAAAACCACAGAACTAACATATTTCACTAAAACAATGATTATATTGTATTCTAATATGCAGTTAAAACACAAAACAAATTACAAAATCAAAAATGGGGGGGAAGGAGCATGTGATCATTTTATATCATGTACTCCCACTTTGACCTTGACAACAACCAATCATTTTAAAATAAAAAATGAAACTTGTTTATGTGGTAAGGACTAAAACTGAATCAAGGTCAGGATGTAGGTCAACAGTACTTGTTTACAAAAAGTTGATTTAGTCAACCAATTTTTTGAAAAAACATTATCTCTTTTGAATAAATGTTCATTACAAAAGCATGTAAAGAAAAAAAATATTAAAATTGACATTAAATTAAAACAAATATATATGAAATCCTACATACATTACAACATATAGTAGTGAAAAATATGACATGGATTTAATATCAAATCAGTAATCTTATTGTCTCTTAAAAAAGTGGGGAAAAGGAGATTGACTTTTTTTTAATATTACCTGGAGGGCAGTGACATAGTATTTCTGAGTCATTAGAACGTATACAGATGCCTCCATTCCAGCATCCACATCCTTTTGGTAAAGGTTTAGATGTTTCAGAAGCTAAAATAAATCAATCATTAAATCAATCAATCAATCCAATATGACACTCTTCAATATTTATACAAACACTAAAAAAAATAATGCGATCAAAGTTTACATTATGTAAATAGTGAGGGATGGAAAAATAAATTGAACAGCTTCATTAAAACAATCTAACTGAATAGAAGAATATTGACTAAATATAACATAGTCATAATTACATGGACTAAATATAACATAATCATAATTAATTTGACTAAATATAACATAATAATAATTACATTGACTAAATATAACATAATCATAAATACATTGACTAAATATAACATTTATGAAAAATGTATATTTACTTTATGTCTACTTGATTGTGTATGATTTTAAACAGAGACCTAACATCTAAAACTTAGGAATATTTTATGATGAAATGTATCAGTCTGGAGACACCATTGGAAAAGATAAATAAAGGTTAAAAAATTCTCACAAGGTACAAAAAAGGGTAACAAAAGGACAAAGCAAAACAAATATTAATCAAATACAAATTATGTAACATGTTTCTCTCCCCTTGCCAATTCAGGATGTGAGCACATTTTAATACTAAATAACGACTTCACATAGTCGTTGCTATATTTTAATTGTACAAAGAAGGCAACAATGTTAGTTCAGCAATGAAATATAAACCCACTATGCTACTCATGTAAATTGTTAGACATTTGAAAGTCTACCTGCATCACATATAAACATATCATTGTCTCTAAAGGTAGTCTTCTCAGGGCATGCACATCGGAATCCCCCAGGAATTAGTAAGCACAAATGACTGCACTGATTTCCTGTACGAGGGCAGCGATTCTTCACTGAAAGTTAAGAAAAAATTAATAGCTAGAATTTAATTGAACTAGACAGAATTACAAACTATGTAATTATATAACACCAACATAACAACATAATGTGCTGTAGGATTTACAAACTATGTAATTATATAACACCAACATAACAACATAATGTGCTGTAGGATTTACAACCACCAATGTGCTGTAGGATTTACAAACTATGTAATTATATAACACCAACATAGCAACATAATGTGCTGTAGGATTTACAAACACCAATGTGCTGTAGGATTTACAAACTATGTAATTATATAACACCAACATAGCAACATAATGTGCTGTAGGATTTACAAACTATGTAATTACATAACAACAACATAACAACAACATAATATGCTGTAGGATTTACAAACTATGTAATTACATAACAACAACATAACAACATATTAATGTGCTGTAGGATTTACAAACTGTAATTATATAACACCAACATAACATAATGTACTGTAGGATTTACAAACACCAATGTGCTGTAGGATTTACAAACTATGTAATTATATAACACCAACATAGCAACATAATGTGCTGTAGGATTTACAAACTATGTAATTACATAACAACAACATAACAACATATTAATGTGCTGTAGGATTTACAAACTATGTAATTACATAACAACAACATAACAACAACATAATATGCTGTAGGATTTACAAACTATGTAATTACATAACAACAACATAACAACATATTAATGTGCTGTAGGATTTACAAACTATGTAATTATATAACACCAACATAACATAATGTGCTGTAGGATTTACAAACACCAATGTGCTGTAGGATTTACAAACTATGTAATTATATAACACCAACATAACAACAACATAATATGCTGTAGGATTTACAAACTATGCAATTACATAACAGCAACATAACAACAACATAATATGCTGTAGGATTTACAAACTATGTAATTACATAACAGCAACATAACAACATATTAATGTGCTGTAGGATTTACAAACTATGTAATTATATAACACCAACATAACAGCATAATGTGCTGTAGGATTTACAAACACCAATGTGCTGTAGGATTTACAAAACTATGTAATTATATAACACCAACATAGCAACATAATGTGTTGTAGGATTTACAAACTATGTAATTACATAACAACAACATAACAACATACTATGCTGTAGGATTTACAAACTATGTAATTACATAACAACAACATAACAACATATTAATGTGCTGTAGGATTTACAAACTATGTAATTATATAACACCAACATAACAACATAATGTGCTGTAGGATTTACAAACACCAATGTGCTGTATGATTTACAAACTATGTAATTACATAACAACAACATATTAATGTGCTGTAGGATTTACAAACACCAATGTGCTGTAGGATTTACAAACTATGTAATTACATAACAACAACATAACAACAACATTATGTGCTGTAGGATTTACAAACTATGTAATTACATAACAACAACATAACATATCAATGTGCTGTAGGATTTACAAATTGTAATTATATAATACCAACATAACAAAATAATGTCCTGTAGGATTTACAACACCAACATAACAACATATTAATGTGCTGTAGGATTTACAAACTATGTAATTACATAACAACAACATAACAATATATTAATGTGCTGTAGGATTTACAAAACTAAAAAAAGTATATTTCTACAAACATTTCCTCTATATTTGTGAAATTAAAGCATGGCAAGACAAAATAATCATGAAGGAGTATTACAATTATTATTTAACTTCTCTTCCCATTTCTATCACTGTGTTTATGTGTCAAATAGAAAATGTCAAATAGAAACTGTGCCAAAAACGAAATTGTGCCAAATAAAACTTTAGTCAAACAGAAATTGTGTCAAATAGAAACTGTGTCAAATAGAAATTGTGCCATAGAGAAATATAATGAATCTTTGGAAAGGAATTGAAATTGTACTGTAGATAAAATAACTTTCTGATAAATGAGATAAATCATTAAAACATATTATAACTTCCTTTAACCTATGATATAATTCATGCTATTTCTTTGCAAAGAAATGTATCATAGTTTTTTTTCTTCATCAATCTAACATACAGCTATGAAGTCATATTATTTTATAATCAATTTGGCATTATTTATTTTTCATGTCAGTTGATTGAATAGAAGTAGTTTCGGCATACCAATCAAGTCAACATGAATCTAACATACAGCTATCAAAATTACATATAATGAATTTGGCATTATATATTTTTCATGTTAGCTGGTTGAACAGAAGTAGTATCTGCATACCAGTTAAGTCAACACAAATCTAACATACAGCTATGAAATTATATATAATGAATCTGGCATTATGTATTTTTCATGCTATTTGGTTGAACAGAAGTAGTATCTGCATACCAGTCAAGTCAACACGAAGCTGATGAGCAACCTTTGCAGTTTTAGGCAAAAGAAGACCAGATTGAAGTGTTGTATTTATGCCACGTCCAAACTTGTCTATTGTCATCAACTGTCCAGTTTCCATCGATACCCAGTAGATTAAGCTCTCAAAGACATCAATTCCAACAGGATTACGAATACCTATAATAATAAACATAGTCTGTTATACAAAACATTATCCATACATCTGTCATATAAACAATTAGCCATACATCTTCATATAATCAAATAGCCATACATCTGTCATATAAAAAATTAGCCATACATCTGTCATATAAAAAAATTAGCCATACATCTGTCATATAAAAAAATTAGCCATACATCTGTCATATAAAAAATTAGCCATACATCTGTCATATAAAAAAATTTGCCATATATCTGTCATATAAAAAATTAGCCATACAACTGTCAAATAAAAAATTAGCCATACATCTGTCATATAAAAAATTTGCCATACATCTGTCATATAAAAAATTAGCCATACATCTGTCATATAATCAAATAGCCATATATCTGTCATATACACATCTAGTCAAATATCTTTCATATAAACAATTAGCCATACAACTTTTGTTTAAACAATAAGCCATACAGTTGTTGCACAAACAATTACCCATGCATCTTTCATATACACTTTATTCATGCATGTGTTGTATAAACATTTGTGTTGTTGTGTTTTTGGATTCTTAATGAAGCTTTAACAATTTTAGTCTTATTGTTATGATGTCTGCAGTGTGGCAGTAAATAATGATAGGCATTATGCAACAGACTAGCAACATTATGTCCCACTCAGTCACATGATCCTGGCACCAAACCAACCAGTCCTAACACTAACCTTTTAATCCTGAGCACCAAACAAGGCAGTTGCTAGTAATAATAATAATAATAATAATAATAATGAGGATTTTGTAGAGCACCTAATCATTAGAAGCTCTAATCGCTTTACACCAGCTATAATTATATGACTACACTACAAAAAAAACAAATGACAAAAACAATGTAATTGGAAAACATAAAAACATGCTGAAAACATATAAGATACAAAACATTATTAGGTCTCTAAGTTTGTTCTTGCAGTCAAAAGAGGTGAGTTTTAAGAGCATTCCTAAAAGGGACCACTGTGTCTTTGTGTCTAATTTCAATGGGCAATTCATTCCACATCACCAAGCCCTGGTATGCAAAAGAATGTTGTCCATATGACTTTGTTTTCATAGTGGGAACAATGAGTATACGATTGTCAGAAGAATAGCATAAGTATCTTGCGGGTGTATACACATGGGTGAGGCCAGATAGGTATTTTGGACTGGAGTCTATCAGTGACACATAACACAGAGAACAAATTTTGTGTTTGATTCTGTATCAAATTGATAGCAAGTGTAGGGTACAGAGCAGTGGTGAGGTGTGCTCTGATTGAGGTACTCTAAAGATGATCCGTGCAGCTGTGTTTTGAACTTTTTGAAGTTTTTGGAGTAGATTTTGTGACAAACCAGACAGAATTGAGTTACAATAGTCCATTCTTGAATGTACTAATGAACACACAAGTGTTTTAGTGGCATTTACTGAAAGATATTTACGAATGGAACTGATGCGTCTCAGTTCAAGATATGCAGCCTTGCATATGTTCATGACATGTTGGTGCAATGTGAGAGTACTGTCTAGAGTAACACCTAGGTTTTGTACTGACTGTGAGAATTTAATGTTGGTGTTGCTGATATTTATTGTCTGAGGTAAAGGATGTGAATGAGAAAGTCTTTGTGTTGTGATCAGAATAGCCTCAGTTTTATCATCATTCATCTGCAGCTTGTTACATGTCATCCATGATTTCACATCAGAAATGCACCTCTCTACTCCATGGATGGTAGCATCAACTTCAGTTGAGTGGCTAGACTTGTATATTTGGGTGTCATCAGCATACAATTGGTGAGTGACTGGGTGAAGATCTATGACACTTGAGAGCAGCCATTTGATATGTTTAAGGCATGGTTCAGCCATGATTAAAACCCATGACAGATGTTTTATCTATTTAGTCTACCATATAAACATCTAGTCATACATCTGTCATATAAATATTTAGTCATACATACATATTATAGACACTGAGTGAGGCATCTGTCATATAAACATTATGTCATGCACCTGTCATATAAACAATTAGTGATACATTTGTCATATAAACAATTAGTCATGCACATGTCATAAAAACATTTAGTCATGCACATGTCATAAAAGCATTTAGTCATGCATCTGTCATACAAACAATTAGTCATGCACCTGTCATATAAACAATTAGTCATACATCTATCATATAAACAATTAGTCATGCATCCATCATATTAACATTTAATCATGCATTTGTCATATAAACATTTAGTCATGCACCTGTAATATAAACAATTAGTTATGCATCTGTCATATTAACAATTAGTCATGCATCTGTCATATAAACAATTAGTCATGCATCTGTCATATAAACATTTAGTCATGCATCTGTAAGATAAATAATCAGCCAAAAATTGTTGAAATAAAATATGTGAAACATGTTTAAGGCAATAACATATGAATGAGAATGACACTTATTAATATCCACCCATCACATCTTAAACTTTTAATGACATTCTCTTTGTAATAGAAGGGTGTGATAGTTTTATTCACAAAGTAATCCCACAATTGATAGATTTTTTTTATGACAAAAGTAGCTGTAATCATGATCAGGGTGCTGGTTGGTGTGAATTTAAACTGATATGGATATATCATGATTTAGGAAACTTTTAATGTATCAGTGTGAACACAGATTGGCATGAATTCACATTGATATGGATATAGCATAATTTATGAAACTTTGAATGTGTCAGTGTGAACATAGATTGGCATGAATTCACATTGATATGGATATAGCATAATTTAGGAAACTTTGAATGTGTCAGTGTGAACACAGATTGGCATGAATTCACATTGATATGGATATAGCATAATTTAGGAAACTTTGAATGTGTCAGTGTGAACACAGATTGGCATGAATTCACATTGATATGGATATAGCATAATTTAGGAAACTTTGAATGTGTCAGTGTGAACATAGATTGGCATGAATTCACATTGATATGGATATAGCATAATTTAGGAAACTTTTAATGTATCAGTGTGAACACAGATTGGCATGAATTCACATTGATATGGATATAGCATAATTTAGGAAACTTTTAATGTGTCAGTGTGAACACAGATTGGCATGAATTCACATTGATATGGATATAGCATAATTTAGGAAACTTTTAATGTATCAGTGTGAACACAGATTGGCATGAATTCACATTGATATGGATATAGCACAATTTAGGAAACTTTTAATGTATCAGTGTGAACACAGATTGGCATGAATTCACATTGATATGGATATAGCATAATTTAGGAAACTTTTAATGTATCAGTGTGAACACAGATTGGCATGAATTCACATTGATATGGATATAGCACAATTTAGGAAACTTTTAATGTATCAGTGTGAACATAGATTGGCATGAATTCACATTGATATGGATATAGCATAATTTAGGAAACTTTTAATGTATCAGTGTGAACACAGATTGGCATGAATTCACATTGATATGGATATAGCACAATTTAGGAAACTTTTAATGTATCATGCAGTGTGAACATAGATTGGCATGAATTCACATTGATATGGATATAGCATAATTTAGGAAATGTTTAATGTATCAGTGTGAACACAGATTGGCATGAATTCACATTGATATGGATATAGCATAATTTATGAAACTTTTAATGTATTAATGTGGACATAGATTGGTGTTCATTCAAACTGATCTATATATATCATAATTTATTAAACTTTTGTGATCCAGTTTGAACACAGGCTGGTGTAGAATTTAAATAATGAGAAAGTAAGTAGCGCTACAGATAAGAAGATATGTGAAAGATAATTGGGATAACTATCAACTTGCTATTTCTTATGAATTCTACCAGTATTAAATTACATGTATATACTAGATGGATGTTAGTTTATATAAAAATGACACATTTAAAGGCTATTTAAGGTCATTAAAAGAAATCGGACAGAATTCATAATATACCAGGTTCCCAACATGAAAAAAGAAATCCATCCTACCAGTAATTCTAATCTTGTTAAATTGCCAATAGGTGTACAATTCACATTGCTTAATGATTTTAATGAAATCTACATAAAAAGCTCTTCCACTGCTAATCATTGTATATTGTTGTATCATATTCGTTTGTATACAGTGTGGAATCTCTGTACCACATCGGAAACCCTTTCATTGGAATCTATCAATAAAAAGTAAAGAGGTTTTTTTTGTAAGCAAAAGAGAAAACAGAAACAAGAACAATTAGTAACCTGTTGCTGTTACTAGTACTCTGTCAGATCCGTCCCAGTTCATGGATTCCAGCAGGTTTTCTTTAGAGTCACACCAGAAAACACGATCATTCATCCAATAGTCAATGGTAAGTCCAGAAGGACGACCAAGCCGTGTGGATATGAGAACTTTCCTATTTTCCCCACTCATCCAAGACGTTTCAATTTTTGGATCTCTGCCACTAGCATCTGTCCAGTAAAGTAGTCTATGATACAGAAATAGAATGAAGGATGAATGTATATGAATGATTAGACATATGTATGTATAGTTATGTACATGGTTTTCAATACAGTTTAAGATATGATAATATGCTGGTTTGTGCTTGTGATTATGCTGGTGTGTTTTGTAATCCAAGCTGTACAGTGATTATGCTGATGTGACTGTTTTGTTATCATAGTTGTACAGTGATTATGCTGATGTGACTGTTTTGTAATCCAAGCTGTACAGTGATTATGCTGGTGTGACTGTTTTGTTATCCTAGTAGTACAGTAATTATGCTGGTGTGACTGTTTTGTAATCCAAGTTGTACATAATTATTCTGGTGCGACTGTTTTATAATCTTAGTTGTATTGCTATAAGGTATTAGATTATGTAACATCTGTCCTATGTGAGGTGTTTCATCAAATGAATGTGAAATGTGAGCAGCAAGACTAACTACATCTCAGATTTTTATATATTATTTTAGTAAAGTATTTGCATCAATTACCAACTCAGTAAAGGTATTGTTATATATTTTCAAGTTCAAACAAAGTTTCTGATTTAATTGAAATTAGCTGGTGTGTTGCAAATCAATATACATATGGTATACACTGCACTTAAAAGAAGTCCAAATACCTATTATATTATATAACGCACTTGAAAGAAATCCAAATACCTATATTATATACTGCACTTGAAAGAAATCCATGGATTATACAATGCACTTGAAAGAACTCCAAATATCTATATTATACAATGCACTTGAAAGAAATCCTAATACCTATATTATATACTCCTCCTGAAAGAAATCCAAATACCTAAATTATAATAAAAATAACAATAATAATGAGGACTTTGTATATAGCGCCTAATCATTCGAAGCTACAAGTGCTTTACACCATCTATAATGATATGACTACACTACAGAAAAACAAATGACAAAAACAATGAAATCGGAAAACATAAAAACATGCTGAAAACATAAGATACAAAACATTGTTTGGTCTCTAAGTTTGTTCATGCAGTCGAAAAAGGTGAGTTTTAAGAGCACTCCTAAAAGGGACCACTGCATTTTTGTGTCTAATTTCAATGGGCAATTTGTTGCACATCGCTGGGCCCTGGTATGCAAAAGAACGTTGTCCATATGACTTCATTTTCATAGAGGGAACAATGAGTATATGATTGTCAGAAGAAGAGCATAAGTATCTTGCTGGTGTATGCACATGGGTGAGGCTGGATAGATATGTTGGACTGGAGTCTGTCAGTGCAACATAGCACAGAGGACAAATTTTATGTTTGATTCTGTATCGAATGGATAGCCAGTGTACAGAGCAGTGGTGAGGTGTGCTCTGATTGAGGTACTCTAAAGATGATCTGAGCAGCTATGTTTTGAACTTTTTGAAGTTTCTGGAGTAAATATTGAGATGAACCAGAAATAATTGAGTTACAATATTCCAGTCTTAAATGTACTAATGAACACACAAGTGTTTTAGTGGCATCAACTGAAAGATATTTATGAATGGAACTGATGCGTCTCAGTTCAAGATATGCAGCCTTGAATATGTTTATGACATGTTGGTGCAATGTGAGAGTACTGTCTTGAGTAACACCTAAGTTTTGTACTGACTATACATTTAATGTGAGACTATAATGTTGGTTTTGCTGGTATTTATTGTCTGAGGTAAAAGATGTGAATGAGAAAGTCTTTGTGTTGTGATCAAAATAGCCTCAGTTTTATCATCATTCATCTGCAGCTTGTTACATGTCATCCATGATTTCACATCAGAAATGCACCTCTCTATTCCATGGATGGTAGCATCAACTTCAGGTGGGTGACTAAACTTGTATATTTGGGTGTCATCAGTGTACAATTGGTGAGACACTGGGTGATGATCTATGACACTTAGAGTGGCTGAGTGTATAGAATGAATACAACAAGTCCAAGAACAGACCCATGTGGAACACCACAACATGGATCAAATGGGCTGGAGTGTATTCTATTTGCACATACAATTTGCGTCCTGTTAACTAAGTAGGACTTTAACCACTGTAAGGCTATATTCTGAATGCCAAATACATGCTGGAGATGGTGAAGTAAAATATCATGGTCTATTGTGCCAAATGCTGCAGACAAATCAAGGAGGTTGAGGACTGTAATCTTTCCACTATCCAAAGCAGAGAGAATGTCATTAAATACTTTCAGAAGAGTAGTTTCCGTACTGTGGCAAGGGCGATATACAGACTGTACATTGCTAAAAAGACTGTTTAAATTAAATGAGATACAAGTTGGGTTAGAACAACCTTTTCTAAGATTTTTTATATGAATGGGAGATTAGAACCTGGGCAGTAGTTCTTTAAATCATTATGGTCAAGTGTTAGTTTCTTCAGCAGAGGCTTTATGATGGCAGTTTTGAAAAATGATGGGTATTCCCTGGATGAGAGAGAGTTATAAATAATATCAGTTAGTGAAGAAAATATTGGGTCTAAGCACTCAAGCAGCAGTGATGTTGGAATCGGATCGAGTTCACAAGACTTTGGTGCACTCTTCGTCATGATTGTCCAAACTAAATCAATAGAGACAGGTTCAAATGCTCCTAATGGTTGTTGCTGAAATTCTGTATCATAACTGTATGATGACGAGTCAGTTGAAATCGTGTTGTCAAGCAAATCTCTAATGGTTTGTACTTTGTCTCAGAAGAAATTTGCAAATTGGTCCGGAAGGTCTACTGAAGAGAAGGTGATTGGAAGTGGTGTACATTTGTTCCTTGACATTAGTTTGTTAGTTATCTCGAAGAGCTCTTTGCAGCTGGAACTCTCCATGATCTTAGTACTGTAGTAGGATAATTTTGCTAACTGGACTATGTTTCTGATGTTTAAAATTATATACTGCACTTGAAAGAAGTCCAAATACCTATGTTATACACTGCACTTAAAAGAAATCCAAATACCTATTATATTATACACTGCCCTTGAAAGAAATATAAATACCTATATTATATACTGCACTTGAAAGAAATCCATAGATTATACACTGCACTTAAACGAAATTCAAATACATGTACCTATATTATACACTGCACTTGAAAGAAATCCATATACCTAAATTATACACTGCACTTGATAGAAATCCATAGATTATACACTGCACTTAAACGAAATTCAAATACATGTACCTATATTATACACTGCACTTGAAAGAAATCCATATACCTAAATTATACACTGCACTTGATAGAAATCCATAGATTATACACTGCACTTAAACGAAATTCAAATACATGTACCTATATTATACACTGCACTTGAAAGAAATCCATATACCTAAATTATACACTGCAGTTGAAAGAAATCCATATACCTAAATTATATACTGTACTTGATAGAAATCAATATATCTATAGTATACACTGCACTTTAAAGGCATCCATATACCTATATTATACACTGTAGCTAATGGAATCCATATACCTATATCAAACAATGTGGTTGAAAAAACAATATGCCTATAACATGTTAAATATTGATATTTTCAAAGAGCAACAAATACAAAAGATATTAAGAATGAAAAAGTCTGTTAATATTATGTATTTATTTTTAAAAATTACAGAAATGAAATTAATTATTGCAGTATATATGTAATGCCAGCTCCAACTTGTATCCACATAATTCTATGTTTTCATTGCAAGAAATCATGATGTCAATCCATGGTTTGGTTATAACTTTAGGAAATGCCAATATCTTTATGTTTAATTTAGATAATTATGACAAAAAATTTTAAATTAAAAATATCTTACCCAAGTTTAGGATTAACAGCAATGGATAAAGGATAGTCTAAATTCCCCTTAATCAGCACTTTTTGATAGCGGCCATCATCAAGGGCAACTGATACTGTCTTCATAACAGAATCTGTCCAAAATATATTTCTGTAAAAGAGAAGATCAAATAATTTGTGTGATATAAATTAAAACAATATAAAATATCAAAAATGAGCTCGATATGGTCAATTTGCAAATCTCTTACATTTTTAAGGATTTTCATAAAACTGAAATGAAAAATGTCTTCACATCTGAACTTTTCTAAATTTAGTGGATATATTTTTTAATTTTGATACATCACACCTCACTGGAGCGGAAGTGAAATATACTCTTTCAACACAAATGCAAACTGGCAAAGTTTATGAAAATTTGAAACTAAATATATTATTTTAGATTGATAAATGTCTGTACATGAAACATGCCAATTTTGTAGATTGTTAAATATCTGTACATCAAACATGACTATTTTATAGATTGTTAAATGTCTGTACATCAAACATGCCTATAAATTAGTGATAAATGTATTATTTCAGTCAAAAGCATTTTGCCTTAAACTTTAAACCACTAAAATGTAATTTAAGTGAAAACACTGATTTATCCATAATATGGCATAATACACACAGATAAAACTCAGATAAAACTCACATATCCATAAAATGTTCATAATACACACAGATAAAACTCACTTATCCATAATATGGCATAATACACAGATAAAACTCACTTATCCATAATATGGCATAATACACACAGATAAAACTCAGATAAAACTCACATAACAATAAAATGTTCATAATACACACAGATAAAACTCACTGCTTCATAAAATGGCATAATGCAGACAAATAAACATCATTGATTCAAAATGTGGCATAAGGCACACACATAAATATTGATGATTCATAATATGGCAAAATACACACACATAAACATCACTGATTCGCAATATGGCATAATGCACACATACAAACATCACTGATTCAAAATGTGGCATAATGCACAGATAAACATTGCTCATTCACAATGTGGCATAATGCACACAGACAAACATTAAAGAGTCACAATGTGGCATAATGCATACAGATAAACATCACTGATTACAATTTTGGCATAATGCACACACATCAATATTACTGATTCCCAATGTGGCATAATGCACACACATCAACATTACTGATTCCCAATGTGGCATAATGCACACACATCAACATTACTGATTCACAATGTGGCATAATGCACACACATCAACATTACTGATTCCCAATGTGGCATAATGCACACACATCAACATTACTGATTCACAATGTGGCATAATGCACACACATCAACATTACTGATTCACAATGTGGCATAATGCCAACACACATAAACAATAACTGATTCAAAATTTAGCAAAATGCACATAAACATTTTTAATTCACAATGTGGCATAATCCACACACAGATAAACATAAATGATTAAAAATTTGGAATAATACACACAAACATTATTAATTCACAATGTGGCATAATGCACACAAACATCACTGATTCACAATATGTCATGATGCATACATATAAACATTACTGATTCACACCAAAGCATACTGCACATAGATAAACATCACTGATGCAGAATGTGGCAAAACGCACAAAGAAAAACATCACTGATTCATAATATGACATAATGCACACATTATGCACCCAGATAAACATCACTGATTAAAAATGTGTGCTATATAATGCATACTGCATCTGATCATTTCTAGTACAGTAATTACATGCAATGCATTTACTAAACTAGCACACCTTCTGCTCATTTCTGGTTGTTGTTGTTGTTGTAGAGTTTAGCACCATTTTTCAGCACACGATAGGCTATAAAATAATACATGACAACCAGTATTAATGGTGGAGGAAGAACCTGGAAAGACCCCTGGAAAAAACCACTGACCCATGAGAAGCTACTGGCAAGCTTTCTCACATAACTACATTGGATAAAATCTGAGACTCAAACCCATGCAGACAGAGGTGAGATGGCAGTGGTCCATAACGGAGAGCGCTTTAGACCACTCAGCCACTCAGGGCCCCTCTCATTTCTAGTACAATAAATACATGCAATGTATTTACTAAAAGAGTGTGTATGAAAAAGACTATAAGCAGCAACTCAATAAATTTATGGTAACTAATAAACATGAAAAACAATTAGATTTATATATACATTCTTCAACCTTTAGAGAATTGTTATATATTTGCAATCTCTCACATACATACTAAACTCTCTGCTGCAATAATCCATGAGTGATTCATTCAAATTATTGCCATTTGCAATTCCTACAATGGTGCTAAAAACCAAATATTTCTCTAGTTTATTTTCAATATTTTAAGTCCTCATCATTGGTCATGGAGTCATTCTCATTATCAATTAACTGTTTTTCTTTAATCATTTGAGTCCAATTTCTTTTGTTGCTACAACAATCTGACCACATAGGCTACACATCAACAGGGTCAATCCCCATCCTTGCATATTTGTTGTTGTTGTTGTAGGGTTTAACGCAATTTTTCAGCACATGATAGGCTATACATGGCGGCCAGTATTATTGGTGGAGGAGGAACCTGAGAGAACCCCCGGAAAGAACCACAAACCCATGAGAAGCTACTGGCAAGCTTTCTCACATAACTACATTAGCCAAATCTTTGACTCAAACCTATGCAGACAGAGGTGAGATGGCAGTGATCCATAAATGACAGTGCCTTAGACGACTCGGCCATTCAGGGCCCCTTCCTTGCATATTGTTAGTGTTGTCTCCTTCTCCCTCTATTTATTATGGAAGAAGGCGCACAAGCATAAGTTTGCTTAGGAAGATTATGTAGGACAAAATAGGAAAAAATAGGAAATGCTTCTTGTTTACAGTATTTTAACCTCATAAGAAATGCATTCCTATAAAACTCAACTTCATGGTTCATTGATTAGCACTATGGTCATCCTCACAATGGTCATCTCATACTGATTAGCACTATGGTCATCCTCACAATGATTAACACTATGATCATCCTCACACTGATTAACATTATGGCCATCCTCACACTAATTAACACTATGATCATCCTCACACTGATTAACATTATGGCCATCCTCACACTGATTAGCATTAGCATCATCCTCACACTAGTTAACACTATGATCATCCTCACATTGATTAACACTATGATCATCCTCACACTGATTAATACTATGATCATCCTCACGGTGATTAACACTATGATCATCCTAACACTGATTAATACTATGATCATCCTCACACTGATTAACAATATGGTCATTCTAACACTGATTAGCACTTTGGTCATCCTCACACTGATTAACAATATGATCATCCTCACACTGATTAACACTATGATCATCCTCACACTGATTAACACTATGATCATCCTCACACTGATTAACACTATGATCATCCTCACACTAATTAACACTATGATCATCCTCACACTGAATAACACTATGATCATCCTCACACTGAATAACACTATGGTCATCCTCACACTGATTAACACTATGGTCATCCGCACACTGATTAACACTATGATCATCCTCACATTAATTAACACCATGATCATCCTCACACTGATTAACACTATGGTCATCCGCACACTGATTAACACTATGATCATCTTCACATTGATTAACACTATGGTCATCCTCACACTGATTATCAATATGGTCATCCTCACACTAATTAACACTGATCATCCTCACACTGATTAACACTATGGTCATCCACACACTGATTAACACTATGATCATCCTCACACTGATTAACACTATGATCATCTAGCATTAGTATCATCCTCACACTAGTTAACACTATGATCATCCTGACACTAATTAACATTATGATCATCTTCACACTGATTAACACTATGGTCATCCTCACACTGATTAACACTATGGTCATCCTCACACTGATTAACACTATGGTCATCCTCACACTGATTAACACTATGGTCATCCTCACACTGATTAACACTATGATCATCCTCACGGTGATTAACAATATGGTCATCCTCACACTGATTAACATTATGATCATCTTCACACTAATTAACACTATGATCATCCTCACACTGATTAGCATTAGCATCATCCTCACACTAATTAACACTATGATCATCCTCACGGTGATTAACACTATGATCATCCTCACACTGATTAACACTATGATCATCCTTACACTAATTAACACTATGATCATCTTCACATTGATTAACACTATGATCATCCTCACGGTGATTAACACTATGATCATCCTCACGGTGATTAACACTATGATCATCCTCACACTGATTAACACTATGATCATCCTCACACTGATTAACACTATGATCATCCTCACAGTGATTAACACTATGATCATCCTCACACTGATTAGCTTTAGCATCATCCTCACACTAATTAACACTATGATCATCCTCATGGTGATTAACACTATGATCATCCTCACACTGATTAACACTATGATCATCCTCACACTGAATAACACTATGATCATCCTCACACTAATTAACACTATGATCATCCTCACGGTGATTAACACTATGATCATCCTCACGGTGATTAACAATATGGTCATCCTCACACTGATTAACATTATGATCATCTTCACACTAATTAACACTATGATCATCCTCACACTGATTAGCATTAGCATCATCCTCACACTAATTAACACTATGATCATCCTCACACTAATTAACACTATGGTGATCTTCACACTGATCAACACTATGATCATCCTCACACTAATTAACACTATGATCATCTCACATTGATTAACACTATGATCATCCTCACGGTGATTAACACTATGGTCATCCTCACGGTGATTAACACTATGATCATCCACACACTGATTAACACTATGATCATCCTCACACTGATTAACACCATGATCATCCTCACGGTGATTAACACTATGATCATCCTCACACTGATTAGCATTAGCATCATCCTCACACTAATTAACACTATGATCATCCTCACATTGATTAATACTATGATCATCCTCACACTGAATAACACTATGATCATCCTCACATTGATTAACACTATGGTCATCCTCACACTGATTAGCACTATGGTCATCCTCACATTAATTAACACTATGATCATCCTCACATTGATTAACACTATGATCATCCTCACACTGATTAACACTATGATCATCCTCACACTAATTAACACTATGATCATCCTCACATTGATTAACACTATGATCATCCTCACATTGATTAACACTATGATCATCCTCACACTCATTAACACTATGATCATCCTCACACTGAATAACACTATGATCATCCTCACATTGATTAACACTATGATCATCCTCACACTGAATAACACTATGATCATCCTCACATTGATTAACACTATGATCATCCTCACATTGATTAACACTATGATCATCCTCACACTGATTAACACTATGATCATCCGCACACTGAATAACACTATGATCATCCTCACACTGAATAACACTATGATCATCCTCACATTGATTAACACTATGATCATCCTCACATTGATTAACACTATGATCATCCTCACATTGATTAACACTATGATCATCCTCACACTGATTAACACTATGATCATCCTCACACTGATTAACACTATGATCATCCTCACATTGATTAACACTATGGTCATCCTCACACTGATTAGCACTATGGTCATCCTCACATTAATTAACACTATGATCATCCTCACATTGATTAACACTATGATCATCCTCACACTGATGAACACTATGATCATCCTCACATTGATTAACAATATGATCATCCTCACACTGATTAACACTATGATCATCCTCACACTGATTAACATTATGGCCATCCTCACACTAATTAACACTATGATCATCCTCACACTGATTAACATTATGGCCATCCTCACACTGATTAGCATTAGCATCATCCTCACACTAGTTAACACTATGATCATCCTCACATTGATTAACACTATGATCATCCTCACACTGATTAATACTATGATCATCCTCACGGTGATTAACACTATGATCATCCTAACACTGATTAATACTATGATCATCCTCACACTGATTAACAATATGGTCATTCTAACACTGATTAGCACTTTGGTCATCCTCACACTGATTAACAATATGATCATCCTCACACTGATTAACACTATGATCATCCTCACACTGATTAACACTATGATCATCCTCACACTGATTAACACTATGATCATCCTCACACTAATTAACACTATGATCATCCTCACACTGAATAACACTATGATCATCCTCACACTGAATAACACTATGGTCATCCTCACACTGATTAACACTATGGTCATCCGCACACTGATTAACACTATGATCATCCTCACATTAATTAACACCATGATCATCCTCACACTGATTAACACTATGGTCATCCGCACACTGATTAACACTATGATCATCTTCACATTGATTAACACTATGGTCATCCTCACACTGATTATCAATATGGTCATCCTCACACTAATTAACACTGATCATCCTCACACTGATTAACACTATGGTCATCCACACACTGATTAACACTATGATCATCCTCACACTGATTAACACTATGATCATCTAGCATTAGTATCATCCTCACACTAGTTAACACTATGATCATCCTGACACTAATTAACATTATGATCATCTTCACACTGATTAACACTATGGTCATCCTCACACTGATTAACACTATGGTCATCCTCACACTGATTAACACTATGGTCATCCTCACACTGATTAACACTATGGTCATCCTCACACTGATTAACACTATGATCATCCTCACGGTGATTAACAATATGGTCATCCTCACACTGATTAACATTATGATCATCTTCACACTAATTAACACTATGATCATCCTCACACTGATTAGCATTAGCATCATCCTCACACTAATTAACACTATGATCATCCTCACGGTGATTAACACTATGATCATCCTCACACTGATTAACACTATGATCATCCTCACACTAATTAACACTATGATCATCTTCACATTGATTAACACTATGATCATCCTCACGGTGATTAACACTATGATCATCCTCACGGTGATTAACACTATGATCATCCTCACACTGATTAACACTATGATCATCCTCACACTGATTAACACTATGATCATCCTCACAGTGATTAACACTATGATCATCCTCACACTGATTAGCTTTAGCATCATCCTCACACTAATTAACACTATGATCATCCTCATGGTGATTAACACTATGATCATCCTCACACTGATTAACACTATGATCATCCTCACACTGAATAACACTATGATCATCCTCACACTAATTAACACTATGATCATCCTCACGGTGATTAACACTATGATCATCCTCACGGTGATTAACAATATGGTCATCCTCACACTGATTAACATTATGATCATCTTCACACTAATTAACACTATGATCATCCTCACACTGATTAGCATTAGCATCATCCTCACACTAATTAACACTATGATCATCCTCACACTAATTAACACTATGGTGATCTTCACACTGATCAACACTATGATCATCCTCACACTAATTAACACTATGATCATCTCACATTGATTAACACTATGATCATCCTCACGGTGATTAACACTATGGTCATCCTCACGGTGATTAACACTATGATCATCCACACACTGATTAACACTATGATCATCCTCACACTGATTAACACCATGATCATCCTCACGGTGATTAACACTATGATCATCCTCACACTGATTAGCATTAGCATCATCCTCACACTAATTAACACTATGATCATCCTCACATTGATTAATACTATGATCATCCTCACACTGAATAACACTATGATCATCCTCACATTGATTAACACTATGGTCATCCTCACACTGATTAGCACTATGGTCATCCTCACATTAATTAACACTATGATCATCCTCACATTGATTAACACTATGATCATCCTCACACTGATTAACACTATGATCATCCTCACACTAATTAACACTATGATCATCCTCACATTGATTAACACTATGATCATCCTCACATTGATTAACACTATGATCATCCTCACACTCATTAACACTATGATCATCCTCACACTGAATAACACTATGATCATCCTCACATTGATTAACACTATGATCATCCTCACACTGAATAACACTATGATCATCCTCACATTGATTAACACTATGATCATCCTCACATTGATTAACACTATGATCATCCTCACACTGATTAACACTATGATCATCCGCACACTGAATAACACTATGATCATCCTCACACTGAATAACACTATGATCATCCTCACATTGATTAACACTATGATCATCCTCACATTGATTAACACTATGATCATCCTCACATTGATTAACACTATGATCATCCTCACACTGATTAACACTATGATCATCCTCACACTGATTAACACTATGATCATCCTCACATTGATTAACACTATGGTCATCCTCACACTGATTAGCACTATGGTCATCCTCACATTAATTAACACTATGATCATCCTCACATTGATTAACACTATGATCATCCTCACACTGATGAACACTATGATCATCCTCACATTGATTAACAATATGATCATCCTCACACTGATTAACACTATGATCATCGTCACACTCATTAACACTATGATCATCCTCACATTGATTAACACTATGATCATCCTCACACTGATTAACACTATGATCATCCTCACACTGAATAGCACTATGATCATCCTCACATTGATTAACACTATGATCATCCTCACACTGATTAACACTATGATCATCCTCACATTGATTAACACTATGATCATCCTCACACTGAATAACACTATGATCATCCTCACATTGATTAACACTATGATCATCCTCACACTGAATAACACTATGATCATCCTCACATTGATTAACACTATGATCATCCTCACACTGATTAGCATTATGATCATCCTGACACTAATTAATATTATGATCATCCTACCACAGATTAGCATTATGATTATCCTACCACTGATTAATACTATAGTTGTCTTCTGTCCTCACACTGATCAGCACTATGGTTTTCATCACACTGACTAATACTATGGTTTTCATCACAGTGATTAACATTATGGTTTTCATCACACAGATTAACACTATGGTTTTCATCACAATGATTAACACTATAATATGATTGTCCTGATACTGATTAGCGGTATGGTTGCCCTCATATGGATTAGTAATATGGTTGTCCTAACATTGATTAGCAGTATGTTCATCCTCACAAAATTAGCTATATTGTTGTCCTCACACTAATTAGCACTATGGTCATCCTCACTCTGATCAGCGCTATGGTTGTCCTCATACTGATTTGAAATATGGTTGTCCTTAGGTGATTAGCATTATGGTTGTCCTTACCTTTTATTACCACACTGATTGTCCTTAAACTAATTAACACTATGATTGTCCTCACACTGATTAACACTATGGTCATCCTCACACTGATTAACACTATGGTCATCCTCACACTAATTAACAATATGGTCATCCTCACACTGATTAACATTATGAATGTCCTCACACTATAGTTTACCTTACATTTACCAACACTATGGTTGTTCTTGCACTTACTAAAAAAACATAATCATCCTAAAACTAATTAGCAGTATGGTTCTTCTTACACTGATTAGCTTTCTGGTTGTCCTTACACTGATTAGCACTATGGTCATCCCCACACTGATTAACACTATGGTTGTTCTTACACTGATTAGCAGTATGTTGTCCTTACACTGATTAGCAATATAATTGTCCTTACACTGATTAGCAGTAAGGTTATCCTTACACTGATTAGCAGTATGGTTGTCCTTATACTGATTAGCAGTATGGTTATCCTTATACTGATTAGCAGTATGGTTATCCTTACCCTGATTAGCAATATGGTTTTCCTTACATTGATTATCAGTATGTTTGTCCTTACACTGATTAGCACTATGGTTGTTCTAACATTGATGAACACTATATGATGATTCTCATACTGATTAGTCCTATGGTCATCATCACATTTATCATTGTCCTTACACTAATTAGCATTATGGTTGTCCTCATTTGGAGCATTAAGGTTTTAAAGTTTCACCATTGCTGAAGCTGACATATGGATGAACACAAATGACAAGCCTTTGAAATATACATTACATATGGATGAACCCAAATGACAAGCCTTTGAAATATATATTACATATGGATGAACCCAAATGACAAGCCTTTGAAATAAACATGACTCATGGATGAACCCAAATGACAAGCCTTTGAAATATACATGACTCATGGATGAACCCAAATGACAAGCCTTTGAAATATACATGACATATGGATGAACCCAAATGACAAGCCTTTGAAATATACATTACATATGGATGAACCCAAATGACAAGCCTTTGAAATAAACATGACTCATGGATGAACCCAAATGACAAGCCTTTGAAATATACATGACATATGGATGAAACCAAATGACAAGCCTATGAAATATACATGATGGCATAGAACACCTCTAGGATAATCGATAGGGTCTCCAAAAGGAGGGAAATCTGCCACATTATTTAAAAAGTATGATCTTAATATGTAAAGTAGAGCAAACTAATTTTTTTTATAAAAATACATTCTTTCTATCAATATTGAACATTTGTTATTTCCATGGGTATGCTTATCTCATTAAGAATTCAAATAGTTATGGTACTGTACCTTGGTCTTATACTCTTAATGTAGGGTGTTCAATTCTGACAACTGTACACTAAAAATTAAACCCAAATCTAATGCATAAAGGATATAAAACTATAAAAAAAATTATAAATGAAAACTATTTCACCATTAAGTTTTTGTATATCACACTTAAGTATGTAATATGCAAGTAGTATGTGTAATAATGTAAACTATTACTAACTTCGCTACCCAATCTACTGCTATATTTTCCGGTCGTGAGGCCAACAACTCTAGATCCTGTGGCAATCCAACAAACTTTGGATTTACGGGGATAGGAGCTCTGTTTATTTTTCCCACAACTGTATCCGTCCAATACATATATTTTCTCTCAATGTCTAGATCAAGACCAGAAATGTCAAATCCCCATGCAATCGTGCTTTTGTATTCCTGCTTTTTCCGGTTGTACTGGCGAATTTCTTGTCCCATCGTGACAAACACTGGATAGTCTTGAACTGTAGAATAACAAATGAAAAGTTCCTGCTGAGTTTCTAATAAAACAGTTTTTAGCTACAAGTGTTTTGTTTGTCTTTGTATTCCTTATGATAACAATCACCAATCAGTAATTGGTTTTCCTGTATAAAATTTGGGCTGAAAAAGCGACAGGATTAATATCGTTCATCTGCATTGCAATAAGACAAAAAATTTCTGGTTGGGGCAGAATTTTCTATTCAACAAAGATGCATAAGTAGGGATTTTTTAAAACATTTTTGAATGAAATAGAACATTACGAGTAATTCAAGTTTTCATCTGCACCACTATAGGGTAGAAAAAGTATAATCTAGAGGCCAAAGTGTACCTATCCAACACTGATGCATAATAAAGTAGTTTTTTTAATGCATTTTTTTACTAAAAAAGAAGGAAGTCAAAACAAATACTACTTCCATTGTGAATGTATCTTTAAAAGAGTAACTTTAAAATTATGTTTAATTACAAATGAGAATTCCCAAACAGTAGAAGGTCAGGAATTGCAATATACCTCCTCATCACTAAATATATTTCATAAAAATGTAATTACTATTTTAATTTAAATTTATTTTATTTCAGAATTTTCATAGTCCCCAGTATTTTAATTTCAAATATGAAATAAATCTTAAGTAAAACTATCAAGTTCTAACAATGTCATCTAGTGTGGATAATGTTATCTCTGGCCAAGGTTGGGTAAATTCTTCAAAATAAGGACAAGTTGCTATAGCATGCCAGATCTTCTTCAATGTCATACACATAAGCATCATTTATATAAAGGAAATAAAATACAGTATTTGATGGAAAAGAGTACTTTACGGTTTAACTAGTACGTCCCAATCTGGCTCTGACATCAAATTATGAGAATTAAATTAAAAACCAGCTGGATACAGAGTTATAAAACATTTAGCATTAGAACGAACAAAATGATGAAATTACATGTTTTAAGTGGATAAAGAGAGAGAGAGAGAGAGAGAGAGAGAGAGAGAGAGAGAGAGAGAGAGAGAGAGAGAGAGAGAGAGAGCAAGGGCAAATACAAATGCAAATTTAAAAAGAAGACAAAAGAAAGAGAAATGCAACCAAAAATGCAAATTCTAAAAGAAAATAGAAAAAGAGAGAAAACAAATGCTAATGAAACTACAAATGCTGAAGAAGGGTACAGAAATACAAGTGAAGAGACAAGAAATGGAAATTAAAATAGAATTAAAAGATTTGTAACTGGGAAGCAGAAGGCCCACCCACCCACAGTTATGGTTTTGATGTCACCAGAAATATTGGGCTAGTACCTCATTTTAAAGAATAAGAATTTGATCAATATTATCCTTAGTTTGAGATAATTGCAGAGAAATTCCAATAGCCAAGAGGGAATTGCACTTTATTATTTAGAATGTCTACTTACTAACTAATCTTGTGAAGGCCACACTTTATTGTTAGTAAAACAATGTGCTAATTATGATTTATCATAAAAAGCTGAGAGGTGGTACATTAGGAATTATCAACAAAATTTTAGGAATTGCAGAAAGAAACTGGACAAACTCCTATTAAATTTGCAAGCTAAAATAAACAACTTTTTTATATGTGGTGTACAGCCAAGAAGATTTATAGAGTTAAAGATAAACCATAGACAACTCATGTTAATTGAAGAGTTAATGATAAACCATAGACAACTCATGTTAATTAAAGAGATAATGATAAACCATAGACAACTCATGTTAATTGAAGAAATAAAGATAAACCATAGACAACTCATGTTAATCGAAGAGTTTATGATAAACCATAGACAACTCATGTTAATCGAAGAGTTAATGATAAACCATAGACAACTCGTGTTAATTAAAGAGATAATGATAAACCATAAACAACTCATGTTAATTGAAGAAATAAAGATAAACCATAGACAACTCATGTTAATCGAAGAGTTTATGATAAACCATAGACAACTCATGTTAATCGAAGAGTTTATGATAAACCATAGACAATTCATGTTAATTGAAGAAATAAAGATAAACCATAGACAACTCATGTTAATTGAAGAGTTAATGATAAACCATAGACAATTCATGTTAATTAAAGAGATAATGATAAACCATAGACAACTCATGTTAATCGAAGAGTTAATGATAAACCATAGACAACTCATGTTAATCGAAGAGTTAATGATAAACCATAGACAACTCCTGTTAATTGAAGAGTTAATGATAAACCATAGACAATTCATGTTAATTAAAGAGATAATGATAAACCATAGACAACTCATGTTAATCGAAGAGTTAATGATAAACCATAGACAATTCATGTTAATTGAAGAAATAAAGATAAACCATAGACAACTCATGTTAATTGAAGAGTTAATGATAAACCATAGACAATTCATGTTAATTGAAGAGTTAATGATAAACCATAGACAACTCATGTTAATTGAAGAGTTAATGATAAACCATAGACAATTCAATATGTTAATTAAAGAGATAATGATAAACCATAGACAACTCATGTTAATCGAAGAGTTAATGATAAACCATAGACAATTCATGTTAATTGAAGAAATAAAGATAAACCATAGACAACTCATGTTAATTGAAGAGTTAATGATAAACCATAGACAACTCATGTTAATTGAAGAGTTAATGATAAACCATAGACAATTCATGTTAATTGAAGAAATAAAGATAAACCATAGACAACTCATGTTAATTGAAGAGTTAATGATAAACCATAGACAATTCAATATGTTAATTAAAGAGATAATGATAAACCATAGACAACTCATGTTAATCGAAGAGTTAATGATAAACCATAGACAATTCATGTTAATTGAAGAAATAAAGATAAACCATAGACAACTCATGTTAATTGAAGAGTTAATGATAAACCATAGACAACTCATGTTAATTGAAGAGTTAATGATAAACCATAGACAACTCATGTTAATTGAAGAGTTAATGATAAACCATAGACAACTCATGTTAATCGAAGAGTTAATGATAAACCATAGACAATTCATGTTAATTGAAGAAATAAAGATAAACCATAGACAACTCATGTTAATTGAAGAGTTAATGATAAACCATAGACAACTCATGTTAATTGAAGAGTTAATGATAAACCATAGACAACTCATGTTAATCGAAGAGTTAATGATAAACCATAGACAATTCATGTTAATTGAAGAAATAAAGATAAACCATAGACAACTCATGTTAATTGAAGAGTTAATGATAAACCATAGACAACTCATGTTAATTGAAGAGTTAATGATAAACCATAGACAACTCATGTTAATTGAAGAGTTAATGATAAACCATAGACAATTCATGTTAATTGAAGAAATAAAGATAAACCATAGACAACTCATGTTAATTGAAGAGTTAATGATAAACCATAGACAATTCAATATGTTAATTAAAGAGATAATGATAAACCATAGACAACTCATGTTAATCGAAGAGTTAATGATAAACCATAGACAATTCATGTTAATTGAAGAAATAAAGATAAACCATAGACAACTCATGTTAATTGAAGAGTTAATGATAAACCATAGACAACTCATGTTAATTGAAGAGTTAATGATAAACCATAGACAACTCATGTTAATTGAAGAGTTAATGATAAACCATAGACAACTCATGTTAATCGAAGAGTTAATGATAAACCATAGACAATTCATGTTAATTGAAGAAATAAAGATAAACCATAGACAACTCATGTTAATTGAAGAGTTAATGATAAACCATAGACAACTCATGTTAATTGAAGAGTTAATGATAAACCATAGACAACTCATGTTAATCGAAGAGTTAATGATAAACCATAGACAATTCATGTTAATTGAAGAAATAAAGATAAACCATAGACAACTCATGTTAATTGAAGAGTTAATGATAAACCATAGACAACTCATGTTAATTGAAGAGTTAATGATAAACCATAGACAACTCATGTTTATTGAAGAGTTAATGATAAACCATAGACAATTCATGTTAATGAAGATTTCATGAATGGGATTTTGCTTATCTTGATTAACAAAATATAGAAACTTTCCATGATGCTACTTGAATGTCTGATTATTATTCATGAACTAACAAAATTGAATTTGTCAATAAGTTTTCCTCTCAGCGAGTTTTGAGAAGGAACCATCTCAATCTCACAACTTTTTTAGTTAAACTTCTGATGATGCAGAACAGAAATCCATATCCCTTCCTACATTCATTTTTTTAAAGAAAATAAGGCACAGTACCCTTGTTACTACAAGCTAAAGAATATACATTAAAAGAAGGATAGAGCTATTCCATTGGCTCTTATCTCTATGAGGTCAAGGTGATGGTCATGTATTGAAAGCAATACATTTGTTGAGTCAAGACAAAACCTATTATTATGGAGAATTATTAACCATTCATGTCAAGAGGTTCCATATCACTTATTGGTGATTCTACCAAACCTATCCCTATTAAAATCTTAAGGAACAGAAGAGCTTGTCAGTCTTTTATTATCAGGCACACTGTCTTTATCTGATAAATCTTCTAGTGAAAGTGTTATTATTCAGGGTGCAAAGTGAAGCTTTGTTAATGTTCCTCTCCATTGTGAAAATTTGCATAAGACTTAGTCTCAGGACCCGAGACACTCTGATATTGTGTCATCTTTGCCCATTGAGGGTATTCGTTTATGGCTAGAATTGGCCTAGCTGGAGATAAGGATGTGGTTTAATTCACTTGTATCTGGCAAACCTTGTTTGGATTAAAATGATGGTCCTGTTGAGACTGGAATTCCTTATTTATACCCACAAATGGTAATAAGAGTTCTTGAGAATGATAATGATCAGGAAATTATTCATTTAGCTGACAGCTTTATTGGTCAGTCTTTGATGAGGAAACATTTAATCATAATATTGTTAAATCAAAAATTATTGACAAAAGTGTTCCTTTCTTAACTACTCATTCTCTCAATGTTAATCAGATTTACAAAATACAAACACAATTTAGTTTCAAACAAGAAAATGTTCCTGAGATCTTCTGTTTATTTCAGTGGGCAATTAGCAAAACTTAGCTCACACAAGTACCAATTTATTTTGTAAACAAAATGGAGACCTCATGAGAAAATGGAGACCACCTTAGGTGCTAGTGATGAGTGGTCAATTCTTAGTTTAGCCCATGAAACTCTTTTGGCTGATAATTTTCAAGTTGATAAGACTTATCACAAGGTCTAAATCATGCTTTCTCCAAATATTAAAAGTGATGTTTCTAAATACTGTAGAACTTGTCATAATTATCAGATGGTAGGAACACATAATCAGAATATACACAAGGCTCATCTGGAACCTATTCCTGCATTTGACAAACCATTTAGCAGAATAATTATAGACTGTTCATAATGAAAGAACAGGTCAGGCAATCAATACTTGTTGACCACGATGTGTATGTCCAAAAGATTGCCACAGGCAATTCGTTAAAGGAATAATAATTTAAAACACCATAGTGAAAGTTTTAATAAAATTGCCTTCCCAGACTCTTCCTAGTCTGGGTCAATGTCTGGCATTTTTCATCGTTACGCATCAATATCAGATTCAACAATTTAAGTCTGCTGTCTAACACTCTGAATGACTGGTTGTTTTAGAAAGGTTTCATCAGATTTTGAAGAATATGATTCAGTCATATTAATTTGAAGGAAAACATTGGGATGAGGGTGTTCTTTTGCTGCCATTTGCTGTTACAGAATCAGCTAGGTTACTTGGTGTAAGACCATATAGTCTTAACACTATACTCGGGAGTATGATGATCAACACCAGACCAGTGGACAGTGCCAGTATGATGATCAACACCAGACCAGTGGACAGTGCCAGTATGACGATCAACACCAGACCAGTGGACAGTGCCAGTTGTATAATGACTGAAACTATAATCAGGCTATATAATGAGTTACACCATACAATGGAAAGTTACATTGGACTATTTCCAAAATCAGGCTATATGATGAATTACACTAGACATTGGACAGTTTCATTGGACTATTGCCATAATCAGGCTATATAATGAATTACACCATACAATGGACAGTTACATTGGACAATTGCCAAAATCAGGCTATATGATGAATTACACTAGACATTGGACAGTTACATTGGACTATTGCCAAAATCAGGCTATACGATGAATTACACTAGACATTGGACAGTTACATTGGACTATTGCCAAAATCAGGCTATACGATGAATTACACTAGACATTGGACAGTTTCATTGGACTATTGCCATAATCAGACTATTTGATGAATTACACTAGACATTGGAAGTTACACTGGACTATTGCCAAAATCAGGCTATATGATGAATAACACTAGACATTGGACTATTGCCAAAATCAGGCTATACCATGAATTACACTAGACATTGGACAGTTTCATTGGACTATTGCCATAATCAGACTATTTGATGAATTACATTAGACATTGGAAGTTACATTGGACTATTGCCATAATCAGACTATTTGATGAATTACACTTGACAATGGACAGTTTCATTGGACTATTGCCAAAATCAGGCCATATGATGAATTACACTAGACATTGGACAGTTACATTGGACTATTTCCATAATCAGGCTATATAATGAAATACACTAGACAATGGACAGTTTCATTGGACTATTGCCATAATCAGGCTATATGATTAATTACACCATACAAATTGACCATGACATTTATTTAATGACTATCAGAATACTCAGGTCATATAATGAATTGCAAGAGACCAATGGACCATGGCATTTTATAGCATTTATTGAATGGCTTTCTGTATGATCATGTTCCATAATGCATTACAAGAGACACAATGCACCATGACATTTATTCAATGACTATCAGAATACTCAGGTCATATAATGAATTGCAAGAGACCAATGGACCATGGCATTTCATGGCATTTATTTAATGGTTATCAGTATAATCAGGTTTCATAATGCATTACAAGAGACACAATGGACCATGACATTTATTCAATGACTATCAGTATAATCAATGTAGAGGATGAATTACAAGAGACCAATACATTGTATAATTGGGTTATATGATGAATTACAACCAGACCAATGGACCATTGTATAATTGGGTTATATGATGAATTACAACCAGACCAATGGACCATTACACTGATTTAATGGCTATCAGTATAATCAGGTTAAATGATGAATTGCACCAAACCAATGGACTGTGACATTTATTTAATGACTACCATTGTTATATGGTGAATGACACCAAACCAATAGACTGTGACATTTATTTAATGACTACCACTGTTATATGGTGAATGACACCAAACCAATGGACTGTGACATTTATTTAATGACTACCACTGTTATATGGTGAATGACACCAAACCAATAGACTGTGACATTTATTTAATGACTACCACTGTTATATGGTGAATGACACCAAACCAATAGACTGTGACATTTATTTAATGACTACCCCTGTTATATGGTGAATGACACCAAACCAATAGACTGTGACATTTATTTAATGACTACCACTGTTATATGGTGAATGACACCAAACCAATGGACTGTGACATTTATTTAATGACTACCACTGTTATATGGTGAATGACACCAAACCAATAGACTGTGACATTTATTTAATGACTACCACTGTTATATGGTGAATGACACCAAACCAATGGACTGTGACATTTATTTAATGACTACCACTGTTATATGGTGAATGACACCAAACCAATAGACTGTGACATTTATTTAATGACTACCACTTTAATCAAGTTATATTATCCAAAACTTTACTTACCCACAGCCTTGCATGTGACACCAGGATTTTTGGGGTCAGAAAAACCCTCAATGCAATCACATTTATAAGACCCTTTGACATTATGACAAATTTGTGGACAGGTGTTACCCCAGGATGCACATTCATCGATATCTGAAATGTGAAAACAAGGAGAACATTAAATTTTAAAGATATTCAATGGATACCATAGGTGTACTCTGTTCAAGGTCAGGAATAATTTGGACAGGAAGTATGAATACCTCAAGCTAACATGGCCAAATACAATCCTATATCATATCCATGTTGCCTTGACCCCTCCATTATAAAATTTTCCTATAGATCTTACTCAGAAATGCCCAACTCTTAAATACTACTGATTTAGGTATCTTTATTGTTACCCTTAAACTTCTATAAAATACTGATTTAGGTATCTTTATTGTTAGCCTTAAACTTCTATATAACACTGAATTAGGTATCGTTATTGTC
The DNA here is from genome assembly GCA_029339505.1 of Unio delphinus. Lineage (NCBI taxonomy): Eukaryota > Metazoa > Mollusca > Bivalvia > Unionida > Unionidae > Unio > Unio delphinus. The sequence goes on from JAQISU010000335.1 coordinate 1,860,928, forward strand.
TTAATGTTCTATATACCATTGATTTAGGTATCTTTATGGGTGTTACCCTTAAACTTCTATATAACACTGATTTAGGTAGCTTTATTGTTAGCCTTAAACTTCTATAAAACACTGATTTAGGTATCGTTATTGTCTTAATGTTCTATATACCATTGATTTAGGTATCTTTATTGTCCTACCAGTGATTTAGGTATCAATAATTTTCCTAATTTTCTATATACCATTGATTTATGTATCTTTATTGTCCTAATTTTCTATATACCATTGATTTAGGTATCTTTACTGTCCTAATTTTCTATATACCATTGATTTAGGTATCTTTATTGTCCTACCACTGATTTAGGTATCTTTATTGTCCTAATTTTCTATATACCACTGATTTAGGTATCTGTATTGTCCTACCACTGATTTAGGTATCTCTTATTGTCCTACCAGTGATTTAGGTATCTTTATTTTCTTAATTTTCTATATACGATTGATTTAGGTATCTTAATTGTCCTAATTTTCTATATACCATTGATTTAGGTATCTTTATTGTCTTAATTTTCTATATACCATTGATTTAGGTATCTTTATTGTCCTACCAGTGATTTAGGTATCTTTATTGTCCTAATTTTCTATATACCATTGATTTAGGTATCTTAATTGTCCTAATTTTCTATATATACCATTGATTTAGGTATCTTTATTGTCCTAATTTTCTATATACCACTGATTTAATTATATTTGTTTCATGTCTTCATTTTCTTTATACCATTGATTTAGGTATCATTTTTGTATGTATATTTTGTTCTATATATCACTGATTTAGATACAGTGGGACCCCGCTATAACATGGTAGTTGGGAGCCATAGAGTCCAACTGTGTTATGAACTGAACTGTGTTATAAGCAACCATGGGGGTGGGGTGGGGTGGGCTACATAAAGACAGGTATGAAAATGCATGGCACAATTACCATTTTTGATCAATATATATTAAATGAGAAAAACTTTTGCTGCGGTAACAGAAATTGCAGATATAATATATTACTTTATTCAGAGAACCATGCATTGGTACATACACGGTCTAATTTATATATACATGTATAATCTATTGCATGAAAAGAGTATTAACACCGTGTACTCACCAGCGAATCTTGTAACATACATTGAATCCATAATACAAATATTTCCATCGAAAATATCCACACACGGATGTAAAATATTCAATAATTTTGTCACAGATCATTATGTGACTGAATTCAATGAAAAGAAAATAACAAAAATTATGTAACGGGTGTATGTAATGAATGATGAAATAGTATGTCCGAAGATTAATGAATGGTGTCTGTATACATTTCATACCACTACATTTCTCATCTGTCAATAGTTATTATTTTTTGAAAAGCTGTGTGATTTTTAGCTGCTTTCTGCTAATGTCACGTTTGCTCTTGGCAAAGTCAATTATAGTTCTCAGTTGCAGAATTTGAATTTACTAGTCAACAGACTGCATAAAACAACACCGCCAAGCCATGCACAGATGTTGGCGGCTTTTGTTTCTTTGATGCTGTATAAATCGTTGCTCCCTGATTTGAACAAGTTTAGCTCGGCAATTCACTTTGATGATAAACAATGTACTTAAATTAATTGATTTATACATTCTGGTGAGAATATTTTATAAACCGCCACATTGGCTGTTGCTTAGTTGTGTATGAAATTAAGAGAACATATATCGGAGATTACTAGAGCAATGATTGTATTCAGAATACATTCAAGACAAACACAAAGTAGACACGATGGCTTCATTGCTCAGGGATCAGTAATAATATATTGACACTTATGAGCTGTCATTTTTCAACAATAAACAAAGATCAAAGTTCTCAGTAGGCCCAGCAATGGGTTCATATTTCCGATGTTTTTTTTGGCACAAAACTAGCAGAAATTTGTTAATTTTGTAAATTTTAGGAGCCATACAATGATTATTTTATATTCGATTTTGTGTGTGATTTCCTCCCCAAAATGATAATACATTCTCTACACATTCTTTTTCGCACTTTTTACACAAGTATGAGAATGATAATTAAACTCTTGACATATTTTATTTTTCATACTTAAAAATTTTTTGGGGGGGAGGGGTTGAGAAAAATACCTGTAATAAATTACCTGAAATTTCAGGAGCCATGCCACAACTGCGTTATATCCGAATCCGTGTTATAACAGGGTGCGTTATAGCAGGGTCCCACTGTAACTATATTGTAATATTTACATTCTCTATAACAATGATGTAGATATCTGTGTGCTCTGTGTACATTTTCTATACAGATATCTTTACTGCACATCTTAATGTCCTGGTTGTTGTTGTTATAGGGCTAAACGCCATTTTTAAGCACAAGATAGGCCCTACATGGCGGCCAGTATTAATGGTGGAGGAAGAACCTGGAAAACCCCAGAAAGAACTGCCGACCCACAAGAAGCTACCAGCAAGCTTTCTCACATACCCACATTGGCCGAATCCGGGATTTGAACCCACGCAGACTGAAGTGAGATGGCAGTGATCCGTAATGGAGAGCACTTTAGACCACTCGGATACTCAAGGCCTCTCTTAATGTCCTGGTAAATATGATCCATTTGTATCATTTAATATGAGACCTATGTGCATAAGACAGTGAATTTACAATAGGTCCCTTTCTGTTGACTGTCCATGCCTGTATCATTTAGTTTTCATCGTTCAAAAATGGTGAAATTTCAAATTTAAAATACAATGTTCCCTAATTACAGTTGTCAACTTACCTTCACAAGACTTTTTATTATCTTTTGAAACCTTAAATCCCTCATGACAACTACAATAAAAGCCGCCTCCTAGAAGATCTGTGCAGTTTTGTTGGCATCCTCCATTGTTTATACCGCAATTAACGTTCCCCACATGCTTGTCTATGTCAAAAGATAGTGGAAATAGAAGTTTATTTGGTATGTTAGCAATAAATATAATTATCATTATATAAGCAGAATATAAAATACTTACTGCATACTCTTCCTGATAACTTTATTGCAACAAAAATAGAGTAATATTTAAATAGTTTCTAAAGAATATCCTATTTAAAATAAATTTAAAATAAAAATCATTCTAGTTTAGGAGACATTTGCAATGGGAACATCAGAGAAATTCACAAATTGAATCCTAGGCACCCACTATATGTATATAACATTGAATAAAATCACCCTTTGAATCCCAAACATCTAATGGGTGTATTTAACATCTGAAAACTTCACTCTTTGAACATTCATAGATCTGAAATAATTTATTCCTAACAAAATAGCAACTGTTTCTTTAATTTAAAGGGACATTATACCCAATGTCTCACTGTCTAAACTAATTCTAACTGGTCAAGAAAGATTTTTAAATGTAATTTAAAATTTAAGAACTACTGACATGTTTCCAAAACCATAAATTGATAGTATTTGTGAGACATGAAATTAATATAATAACCAAATTATCAACAAAACAATATAATTACAATTATATTCACCAGTTAAGATTTCCAATGGTCAGAACTTATTGATATGATCAGGACAAATTGTTTTTATTTCGGTTCAGACTCCATTACTTTGTACCAACTTCTACAAATCAGATTCATTAGCATGGTAATTACTGTTAACACTGACCAAATTCTACAAATCAGAGTCTAGAACACCATAATTACTGCTAACACTGACCAAATTCTGCAAATCAGATTCATGAGCATGGTAATTACTATTTACATTGACCAAAATCTACAAATCAGATTCTAAAACACCATAATTACTGCTAACACTGCCCAAATTCTACAAATCAGATTCACGAACAACATAATTACTGCTAACACTGACCAAATTCTACAAATCAGATTAATGAGCATGGTAATTACTGCTAACACTGACCAAATTCTACAAATCAGATTCATGAGCAATGTAATTACTGCTAACACTGACCAAATTCTACAAATCAGATTCATGAACATAGTAATTACTGCTAAAACTGACCAAATTCTGCAAATCAGATTCATGAGCATGGTAATTACTGCTAACACTGACCAAATTCTACAAATCAGATTCATGAGCAACGTAATTACTGCTAACACTGACCGAATTCTACAAATCAGATTCATGAACATGGTAATTACTGCTAACACTGACCAAATTCTACAAATCAGATTCTAAAACACCATAATTACTGCTAACACTGACCAAATTCTACAAATCAGATTCATGAGCAATGTAATTACTGCTAACACTGACCAAATTCTACAAATCAGATTCATGAGCATGGTAATTACTGCTAACACTGACCAAATTCTACAAATCAGATTCATGAGTATTGTCATTGCTGCTAACACTGACCAAATTCTACAAATCAGATTCATGAGCATGGCAATTACAGCTAACACTGACCAAATTCTAGAAATCAGATTCATGAACATGGTAATTACTGCTAACACTGGCCAAATTCTACAAATCAGATTCATGAACATGGTAATTACTGCTAAAACTGACCAAATTCTACAAATCAGATTCATGAACATGGTAATTACTGCTAAAACTGACCAAATTCTGCAAATCAGATTCATGAGCAACGTAATTACTGCTAACACTGACCGAATTCTACAAATCAGATTCATGAACATGGTAATTACTGCTAACACTGACCAAATTCTACAAATCAGATTCATGAACATGGTAATTACTATTTACACTGACCAAATTCTACAAATCAGATTCTAAAACACCATAATTACTACTAACACTGACCAAATTCTAAAAATGAGATTCATGAGCTACATAATTACTGCCAACACTGACCAAATTCTACAAATCAGATTCATGAACATGGTAATTACTGCTAACACTGACCAAATTCTACAAATCAGATTCATGAGTATTGTCATTGCTGCTAACACTGACCAAATTCTACAAATCAGATTCATGAGCATGGTAATTACTGCTAGCACTGACCAAATTCTACATATCAGATTCATGAACATGGTAATTACTGCTAACACTGACCAAATTCTACAAATCAGATTCTAAAACACCATAACTACTGCTAACACTGACCAAATTCTACAAATCAGATTCATGAGCAATGTAATTACTGCTAACACTGACCAAATTCTACAAATCAGATTCATGAACATGGTAATTACTGCTAACACTGACCAAATTCTACAAATCAGATTCATGAGTATTGTCATTGCTGCTAACACTGACCAAATTCTACAAATCAGATTCATGAGCAATGTAATTACTGCTAACACTGACCAAATTCTACAAATCAGATTCATGAGCATGGTAATTACTGCTAACACTGACCAAATTCTACAAATCAGATTCATGAGCATGGTAATTACTGCTAACACTGACCAAATTCTACAAATCAGATTCATGAGCAAAGTAATTACTGCTAACACTAAACTAGAAGATGCACTCACACTGCATGTCCTTTAAAATGAAATAAAAATGTTGGTGGTTAATATCTTATTCTGAAAATTGAATAAATTGATTTTTATCTAATGAAATAACATAGTTATTTTTTATATAAAAAAATCATCCTTTTTTTGAATAAATCTGATATAAATGTAGAGGAAAATTTGTTGCATGTATTGTAGGCCTTGGTCTGTTGTGCAACTAGTATTCTGCAATCAAATGGTTGTGTCCAAAAGAGCAGATATGAAAATTTTCACTAAATTTTTTTTGGAGGCTTTGTTGATTCAACATAAATAATCAATAAATTTACTTTAAAATATGTTTTACCAACAAATTGGACCTTTAATCAGACAGTCATGTTACCAATAATGACCCTGATTCTTGTGCTATATACATAGTTTTCACTCAGAGAAAGGACTTTACTGTTGTTAAAAACAATGATTTGTATTGTGTCATAAAATGTTGGTCTTGTTTGTAGATATTTAATTTAATTGATCTCGACCATAATGATTTTCAAGGAAACTGAAAAGTACAAATTTTGACATATGCTGGGATATGCTGTAAGATGCATAACATTACGTACAAATTAGCTCATAACATTATCCAAAAAGATTCCACTCCCTCGATATCTTGTTAAGGTCCATACAGTGAATTTTCTACATTATTTCAGACTTATTATTGTGTTGTCCCAAATGAAAAAAGCAGTCAAACAACCATAGAAAACACAACAATTTCTAGACGAGACTCCAAGCATGGACCCAACCAGATTTCTCTGTATTCATAATAAACAGTACCAAAGAATGTGCGATTCCATGTTCATTAGGAAGTGAGAATTAAAAATTAAGTACTAATGACTAATAGTTTAATATATTTTCACTTACAGCAACCCATTTCATCAGTGTAGTCCCCACAATCATCAAAGTTATCACATACTTGTGAGGCTGCTATACATTTGGAATTGGAACACTTGTATTCAGTTGAAAGGCAATGCACAGGATGAGGAGTACCTGTAACATGTATGTATATATATATATATATATATATATATATATATATATATATATATATATATATATATATATCAACAAAAACAATATAGAAGTAATATAGAATATTAATGATAAGGATCTATGAATCAGCTGGAATGAAGGGTATCTTAAGAAAAATAATTTCAGAAAAAAATGACTGCAAGTAAAAAACCAGGAATGACACATTGCCAAAACATTAATTCTTGAACTACAAGTAATGACAAATTGAATTATACCTAGCAAGTAATATATTTTATTTTTGCTTTGTCTTATATTTTGGAGTCCACAGCATCTATGCAGCATATACATATAATATACACAGCATATACACATCATAAGCACAACATATACACATCAAATACACAGCATCTACACAGCATAAACACAGCATCTACACAGCATATACACATCTTAAACACAACATATACACATCAAATACACAGCATCTACACATAAACACAGCATATACACATCAAATACACAGCATATACACATCTTAAACACAGCACTTTTTGGAATGAGAAATATGCATGGTAAGTAATATAAGCTTGTTTTATTTTTGGCCCTGTTCATTTAAAAGTTAGATACAGCTAAATTCTTCTGTTTACATCACAGAAGAATACACTCTCTGTTAATGTTGGGAACTTTCTACAGAGTTTACATACACATAGGAACATAAAATCGTGAAATACATACATAAGGTGTGGTTATTTTCATCCGATCCATCTCCACAATTGTCAACTTTATCACAAAGGCGCCATCGTGGTATGCATTTCATATTTTCACAACGAAAATGTGTAGCCTCGTTACACTCTATCTGCCTGCAGACTTTTAAACTCTCGTCTGAATTATCTCCACAGTCATCACCACTATCACAGCACCATTCACGTGGTATACACATCTGTGCATGCAAATTGCACCATTGATTGAATGTTGAATGTAAAGGTAAATCAGATAAAACATTTCAAGTTAAGCAATGTACTTTACATTCTTTGATTTCAATGATCAGAATACACCTGTCAGGTGAAAAAATATTTTATGCTCTGATTTATTTGGAAATATAACAGCGATAATTTTTCAAATGATTTTAAATTGTTGCATAACACTATAAAAGAGAAGAGTATTTTTCAGTACTACCACAGTATCTATATAATATGTGAATGTAATACACATCCAAATAAACTGATAACATAAGTAAAGGTAAGCCTCGTATATCACATTTTCATCTACATAATTTTAAACAAATTTGAAAAATGTTTGGATATGCCATTTTGCTATTAATATCACTGCACTTTTATATACATGTACATTAACATTTTAACTTAGTATGCATGTATGTTAACATTTTAACTTAGTATGCATGTACATTAACATTTTAACTTAATATACATGTATGTTAACATTTTAACTTAGTATGCATGTACATTAACATTTTAACTTAGCATGCATGTCATTAACATTTTAACTTAGTATGCATGTATGTTAACATTTTAACTTAGTATGCATGTACATTAACATTTTAACTTAATATACATGTATGTTAACATTTTAACTTAGTATGCATGTACATTAACATTCTAACTTAGTATGCATGTATGTTAACATTTTAACTTAGTATGCATGTATGTTAACATTTTAACTTAGTATGCATGTACATTAACATTTTAACTTAGCATGCATGTACATTAACATTTTAACTTAATATACATGTATGTTAACATTTTAACTTAGTATGCATGGAAATGAAAGGCTTTAAAGATGAAAAACACCTATACAAGAAATCATTACCGGTACAATGTACATTGGGTATATATGCAATGCATCTTTATCAACATGCTATACTAAAAGCAAAGGGACAGTGTGTCTCATATTATCTCAAAAATCCTATTTCCGCTGATTCTATACATTCACTAAAATCTTAATCATAGTACATACATGATTGGCACATTCAAAGTAATGTGCTGGACAGAAGTGACCACCTGGGTATCGCCCTGTACAGTTGGCTTCATCTGAGTAATCCAAACAATCCCTCCTGCCATCACATGTCCTGCTTGGACTGATGCAATGACCACTTCTGCATTGAAACTCTTCATCACTGCATATATGGTATTCTATTGAAAATATTGTATAGTTTTGTATCTTGTTACTTGAATATCACAAATAAACGTAACATTGTAGAAAGCAATTCTGGCATGTGCCTTACATGATAAGTTCAGTTTATTTCTATTCTCCAAGATATGTCCAAACTTTATCTACTTTCATGTTTCTAAATGAAATGTATTGCATTCAAAGTCTAACTGTAATTGTTTTAGTTGCCTTCACAGGACAATTCTCAAGTAAAAAAGGTAACAATGGAATTGTGTGACAAAAAAAGTTCACAGTCAGATACAGTCAGTTCATAGTGCATTACAACATAATACAGTCAGTTCACTGCATTATAGCCAAATACAGTCAGCTCACATTGCATTACAGCTAAATATTCTGATTCATTAGGAATTTCATGTGAGCAAAGGTGATCAATGATATATTGACCTTTATCAAAGGTGATCAATGATATATTGACCTTTATCAAAGGTGATCAATGATATATTTATTGACCTTTATCAAAGGTGATCAATGATATATTGACCATTAGCAAAGGTAATTGATGGTATATTTGACCTTGAGAGTAGAATATACTGTTTCCTACTCTGACAATATATATCTGGTAAATGACATGCATTTATGTTTTGTACATTGATCTTTACAACCATAAATCATTTCTTTCTGAATTTGCTTTTGATGAGAACATATGAGGATGCTACATTGTTTAAATATTATTTGCATGTAAACACACAAGGTTTCAATGTAGGAAAATATATCTGAGATTTATAACATAATTACCATAATGTTATGTGTTAATTCTGATTATCTCTTCCTGTGTAAAAGCCTATTTTACAAAGGTAAATCAAAGGATACAGTTCTTCCCAATTAAAGGCATTGTCTTTGCAATGACAGATTCATTGCTACAGCAGATTCATTACTATGACAGTCATTACTATGACATATTCATTGCTACAGCAGATTCATTAATATGACAGAGTCATTACTATGACAGATTCATTGCTACAACAGATTCATTAGTATGACAGATTCGTTACTATGACAGATTCATTGCTACAATACAATGACTGAAATAGAGTTTGGTTTGTTAAGTGCTTAGCACTAATAGTACATGTATTAGTCATGGGAGTCCCCATAATTACCATACTTCAATGGGAACATTTTTTATTGGAACTTTAAAAATGAGATCCCTTAATGGCGTGTACTTTTTTGTAATAAGCTGGAAATTGTCATACTGAACTTTAAAGATACCAAGGGAATTTTAAGAAAATAAATGCTCATTTTACAATATTGTTTTAACTGGTCAACCATGTTATGGAATGGGTTTGGCACTCAATTTATTATGTTCACTAAAACTATTTTCATAGGTAAAATAATGAACAGATCAATTAAACTATTTGCATAGGTAAAATAATGAACAGATCAATTAAACTACTTTCATAGATAAAATAATGAACAGATCTGAACAGATCAATTAAACTTTTTTCATAGGCAAAATAATGAACATATCTATTAAGCTATTTTTGTAGGTAAAATAATGAACAGATCTATTAAACTATTTTCATAGGTAAAATAATGAATAGATCAATTAAACTATTTAGGTAAAGAATGTACAGATCTATTAAACTATTTTCATAGGTAAAATAATGAACAGATCAATTAAACTATTTTCATAGGTAAAATAATGAATTGATCTATAAAACTATTTAGGTAAAATAATGAACAGATCAATTAAACATTTTTCATAGGTCAAATAATGAACAGATCTATTAAACTGTTTTCATAGGTAAAATAATGAACAGATCAATTAAACTATTTTCATAGGTAAAATAATGAACCGATCTATTAAACTATTTTCATAGGTAAAATAATGAACAGATCAATTAAACTTTTTTCATAGATAAAATAATGAACAGATCAATTAAACTTTTTTCGTAGGTAAAATAATGAACAGATCATCTAAACTTTTTTCATAGGTAAAATAATGAACAGATCAATTAAACTATTTAGGTAAAAAAATGATCAGATCTATTAAACATTTTTTGCAGGTAAAATAATGAACAGATCAATTAAACTTTTTTCATAGGTGAAATAATGAACAGATCAATTAAACTATTTTCATAGGCGAAATAATGAACAGATCTATTAAACTATTTTCATAGGTAAAATAACGAACAGATCAATTAAACTTTTTCATAGGTAAAATAATGAACAGATCAATTAAACTTTTTTCATAGGTAAAATAATGAACAGATCTACTAAACATTTTTCATAGGTAAAATAATGAACAGATCTATTAAACTATTTAGGTAAAAAATGATCAGATCTATTAAACATTTTTCATAGGTAAAATAATGAACAGATCAATTAAACTATTTTCATAGGTAAAATGATGAACAAATCTATAAAACTGTTTTCATAGGTAAAATAATGAACAGATCAATTAAACTATTTTCATAGGTAAAATAATGAACAGATCTATTATATGCTTTTTTCATAGGTAAAATAATGAACAGATCAATTAAACTTTTTTCATAGGTAAAATAATGAACAGATCTACTAAACTTTTTTCATCGGTAAAATAATGAACAGATCAATTAAACTATTTAGGTAAAATAATGAACAGATCAATTAAACTATTATCATTGTTATTTTAGAAATCATACCATTCGTAATCAATTGAAGTATTGCAAGCTCATCTGCCCCCAAAATATGAAAAACTGCAAAAGTAACTCCTATTCACAAATCGGGTTCTAACTATGATGCTGATAACTACTAGCCCATCTCATTACTATCAAAACTTGTCAAGATTGGTTGAAAAACATGTCCATGACTCATTCATGTCATATTTAACCAAACACATGCTGTTATACACTAATTAATCAGGTTTTAGACAGAAATATTCATGTGAGACTGCCTTGATCTCCCTAACTGATAAATGGCTTCAAGCACTTGACCAAGGTAGAATAGAGGATCTAAATATATGTAGATTTTAGGAAAGCTTTTGACATGATGGATCATGAAATCCTTTTGAAGAAACTGTAAATCTACCAATGGAATGAAAGCACAGTTAGATAGTTTACTTCATAGTTAAGTGAGAGAATATAACATAACATGTTTATATAATTAATGTTCTGTCTGAACCTGGACCAATTAGATATGGAGTACCAACAGGTTGAATATTAGGTCCATTACTATTTATTTTATTAATTAATGACCTACCACTTTTACTAAGAGACTCAATATCATCTACAGATCTCTATGCAGATGACACAACATTGTCAGATATCCAAAACACAAAAAATGAACTCAAAATTTCTTTGCAGAATGCTCTAAAGAAACTGGACAACTGGTGCACATGCAATGGCATGGTGGTAAATACTAGTAAAACTAAAATATTACATATCTCAACACAGCAAAAAAGAACAAATCTTGATAGTGATGGAATATGTCCGGCATAGAAGGATAACAATTTGCAAATCATCTGTCATGATAGACTGCTTGGTGTTTTGGTAGATAATAACCTATCATGGACTGAACATAACAAACATCAGTTAAAAAAAAGTTGATTCAGGTTTATGGCTTCTCAATAGGATAAGATATTTTCTCCCTGAAAGTCACAGAAAACTATTGTATAACAGTTAAATACAACCCTATTTAGACCATTGTAATTCAGTATAGGGTAATTCATATGACAAAAACAAAGCAAAGCTGACACATCTTCCAAAAGAGCATCTGGGCTAATATCTATCTAGAGAGAGAGCAAGGTGAATTTAGCCAGTAAGTTAAAAACATTACCTATTAAAGACCAAATCCATTTGAGAAAAACCTAATTAATGTACAGGATATCCAATAAAAGTGCTCCTGAATATTTACAATTACAGATTCCAGTATTATCTACCTGAATATTTACAATCACAGATTCCAGTATTATCTACCTGAATATTTACAATTACAGATTCCAGTATTATCTATCTGGCAATACTTCCCACCTGCAATCCATGTCTGCCAAACAGTATAAAATTCCCAAACCAAATAAAGAACTATTTTAAAATGTTTGCAATACTCTGGAACTTTGCTCTGGAATAGTATTCCGTTTTATATTAGAAATGCCCACTCTATTTCCTTCTTTCAAACCCAATATATCCAGCGGCTTCAGAGATGCAGCTAAAATAAATAAATTCTTTTGCATGAGGACCTCAAGACAGATTAGTTCTTAGTTAATTGTGTTACCCTCTTTAAATAAAATCATTATTATTTTTTTATTATTATTATTATTATTATTATTATTATTACTGTCGTAGATGTTATTATTATTAGGATTGTTAATAGTAGTAGTAGTAGTACTAGTAGTAGCAATAGTAGTAGTAGTAGTACTCCAAGCAGTAGTAATAGTAGTAGTAGTAATAGTAGTAGCTAGTAATGGCAGTAGCTAGTAATAGTAGTAGCATTGTATACCAGTGCAATATTGTGGATCCTCATCCGATCCATCCCCACAGTCATTGTCACGGTCACAGCGCCACTTACTCCGAACACATTTCTGGTTACTGCAGCGAAACTCTGACTCAGAGCAAGGCCTGTATAATCTTGCTGTAAATAATATTAACACCCAGCTGACAAATACATGGTAGAGTCGTTTACAAAGGTAATTCCATCATCTCACAAAGCTGACAAAAACATGTTAAAAATATGCCTGAGTTGTTTACAAGTGTAATTACAGCATATCACAAAGCTGAAAAAACATGTTAAAAATATGCCTGAGTTGTTTACAAGTGTAATTACAACATATCACAAGGAACATTTTTCTTGATTATATTTTATCAAATGCTATATATACATAATGCAATAATACTAAAACAAATAAATTAAGAATCAATTATTTATGTATTGATAGTAGAATTACTTATTTCAGATATAAGTACATTTCCAACAAACTTATCACTACAATATCATCATCTGATTCTTAGAATAAAATGAAATTGAGTTAGAACACAAATGCTTCCATAAGTTCTAATGGACAAACATTGTTTGGAAGAGTTACTTAATTCATTCAATTATTAATTGCCACCTGTTAAAGATAATCTTCGTATAAGATGTTGGTAAACTGATATTCGCCTTTGCGATGTAGAACAGTAAGATGTATTCTTAGTATTACTCATGTCTTTTCCTTTTAATGACAAAATACTTTTACTAAGGACAACAAAAGGAAAAGCAAACGAATTGGAATCTTAGTGCAAAACTTTGGATTTACTGCATCCATGTTTATATATAATTCCTACCACACATTGATGTATCTTCGTCGCTTCCATCCCCACAATCATTTTCAAAATCACAGAGCCATCTTTTTGGTATACATCTCTTGTTGGCACATTGCCAATCACCCGTAGGATGGCACTGAGGGCACTCAATAGGGTTTTCATCGGAATTGTCCCGACAATCATCTCGCCCATTACATCTCTGCCAGTCATAGATACAACGATAATTACTTTTACAACGCCACCATCCTGGCTTGCATTCACGACTCACTGTTAGGAAAGAAAAACTAAATATGATGAAATTCAATGCAAAAGTGCTAATATGTATAAATGATATAGACAATAACAACTATGGTGCGAAAAGTATCACAGTTTTAGGGTTTAAATTAGATCACAAAGTTAAAGTCTCTGGCAAGTGGAGTGTGGGCCAATATTGACTCCAGCAAGGTACTAAATCCGACACTGGATACATTTTCTTTATCAGTCTGAACTGCTATCGTAACAAAATTTAAAAAAAGAAATATAACTAAGCAATCTATTTTAATGACCCAGTGGCTCAATTATGGAGCACTATAATGACAACATTTATTTAGCAAAGGTTTATTTATGTTCCAGTAAACTGGACTGTGTGAAACTTCATTGGTCAACTTCCAGGAAGTTCAAACATTGACTATAATGTGGAAAAAACAAGGTCACATATCTATTGAGTTTTAGAAAACTCAGTTGTATTTTTGCATTCAAATTTAATTCTGTATCTAAAGGAACGTTGAAGCTTAGTCAGTTTGCATTCACTCTATGTCAATTTCCATTCATTTTATATAACTTTCCATTCACACTATGTCAGTTTCCATTCACTTTATGTCAATTTCCATTCACTCTATGTCAGTTTCCATTCACTCTATGTTAGTTTCCATTCATTATATATGTTTCCATTCACACTATGTCAGTTTCCATTCACTCTATGTCAGTTTCCATTCACTGTATGTCAGTTTCCATTCACTCTATGTCAGTTTCCATTCATTCTATGTCAGCATATATTTTCCAAATTCAAAGAAAAGACATGACTATCTTGTAGGGCAAATCAGATGAACCAAAATAGGCAGTTTTGAGATTTTGATGAGCAATACATGTTACCTTTTAACATATAGGTTAGGGTAAAGGCACTGTATGCCACGGACATACAGAAGACAGGAGCTTTGCACCCCACCGACCATAAACCCTGATTTTAACATTCCAATTAGCCCACAGGACAATGACCATCAAATCAGAAATAAATGACCTGGTGAATAGGAAAATCAAACGCATAAACAAACTTAAAATGCAACATCAACAGACCTGCTATCATCCATATAAATATTAACAATTGTTCATAGCAGCATATATCTGCAAAGATCCAGTGTACTGCAAAGGCATTAATGAGGCCGATATATGTAGTAACGCTAAACTAAAAGACTGGAAGAAGTCTTTGACATTATTGGACTTTAAAGCAACATATAGAAACAAGTTACAAACTGGTTATGTAGAACTCACATGGGTTCGTACCTGGAAACTTTATATTTCCAAACATTGGAAAAGATTCTTGAAGCTAAATGTCCAAGTTAATGATGAAACTTACCTCCTATCAACTTTTTAATAAAAATATAAAACAAAAAATATCATTAACTGCGAAACGTACTACATTTCCATTCTGCTTTTTCATCTGACCCATCTCCACAATCATCATCAAAATCACATTGCCAAGCCAGTGGAATGCAGCGACCATTGTCACATGTGAATTTGTCTGCCTCACATGTCCGGTTGCCTAGGATACAAAATCACAAATATTTTAATTTACAATTGTGCTAATATGTTCCTATGCTAATAGTCAAACAATTTCAATTTTACTGATTACTTTGATTACTTAACTCATAAAAATACTTTGCTACCATTTCTGTGTCTGAATTTTCTAATTCTTTTTCAGGTACTTTCAGGTCATTCATCATAGTGAGAAAAATACAAGAAAAAAAAATGAAAGAAAGAAATAAGCAAACCGAAAAGGCATTTTGTATCATACAATGAGTAAAGCCACCCAACAAAACTGCACATATCAAACAGATAAAAAAAACTGATTTTTGATTGTTTTCCTTCCTGTACGCCCTAAAAAAAAACATTCACAACTTTTTGCAGTGTCTTTTTCTTTTTTAAATAATTCTAGCACTTAAACATTAATCAGTCCAATTGTAACATCATTCTCAACATTGAACCTCCATCATCAGGTTCTGAGAGAATCTTTGTCCTCCGGCTGTCAACATCCTTAGGCCTGGTCAACATCTTCAGCGTGTATGCTCCAACCCTCTGCTCTACCCACAAGGAGAAAGACAAGTTTTATGAGGCTCTGGATCAAGCAATATCCAGTATTCCAAACAACGAAGGCCTTGACTTACTAGGACACTTCAATGTTAGAGTAAAAATTGACCATGAGGCCTGGTCAGCCTGTCATGGCTTTTACTGAAGGGGCAAGATCAACGAGAACGGTCAGCAACTTCTGGATATGTGCTGCTCCCACAGCCTATGTGTGACCAACACTTTCTTCCAATGCAAGGAGATCCACCAGGTGTCATGGAGACACCCATGTTCACTCCACTGGCACCAGTTAGAACTTGTCATCACCAGGCGTGCGGAACTGGCCAGTGTCTTCTTCACCTGCAGCTACCACAGTGCCGACTGTGACACGGACCATTCCCTTGTGGTCAGTAAGGTGCAAATATTACCCAAGAAGCTGCACCATGCCAAGAAAAAGGGTCACCCTCACATCAACACCTGCTGTGCAAGTAACCCAGAAAAACACAGCAGTTCATCAGCAAAGTGCAGGAAGCTCTCACCAAAGTGACACCTGAAGAAATAATTGACTCGATGTGGACCCATCTCTGTGACTCTGTGTACAACTCAGCCATCATAGCTTACGGGAAGAGGGAACGGAAAAATGCCAACTGGTATGACGCAAAACTGGGAGGAGATGGAGTCCATGACTGAGGCAAAGAGGAAAGCCCTCCTGGCATACAAGGCTGTACCTAGCCCAAGAACATTGCAAGCACTCAGGAATGCAAGGAACAACGCCCAGAAGACTGCCCGCCACTGTGCCAACATCTATTGGCTTAACCTTTGCAGCAATATACAGACAGCTGCCAACACAGGGGATGCAAGAGGAATGTATGAGGGCATCAAGAAGGTGACAGGCCCCTCCATCTCAAAGACCGCCCCCCCCCCCAAGTCCAAGACAGGCAAAGACATCACAGACCAAGGGGAAACAACTGCAGCAATGGGTTGAACACTATCTCGAGCTATATGCAACCCAAAACAATGTCACTGACACTGCCCTGGATGCCAGTCATGGAGGAGCTAGACATACAGCCCACCCTGGAAGAGCTCGGAAAAGCCATAGACTGCCTTGTCTGTGGAAAGGCTCCTGGAAGTGACAGCATTCCGCCTGAAGTCCTCAAGAGTAGGAAACCAGCACTGCTCCAGCCACTACACATACTCCTCTGCCTCTGCTAGAAACAGGGACACATCCCACAGGACATGCGTGACGCCAACATCGTCACTTTATACAAGAACAAGGGAGACCATAGCGACTGCAACAACTAGTCCCACATACCTCGGGTCCAACATCTCCAGCTCACTCTCAATTGATTATGAGGTGAATGGCAGGATTGCCAAGGCAGCTGCAGTGATGGCCAGACTTAACCAGAGGGTGTGGAACAACCCCAACCTCACCGAGAAGACCAAACTGCATGTTTACCATGCCTGCATGCTCAGCTCCCTCCTCTACAGTAGCGAAACATGGACCACCTATGCAAGTCACGAGAGAAAACTCAACAGCTTCCACCTGAGATGTCTGCAGCGCATTATGTACATCAAGTGGCAGGACAAAGTACCGAACACAGAGGTTCTAGAATGCGCCAACATCAACAGCATGTTCACCATTCTCAGCAAGAGTCGCCTTCGCTGGCTTGGCCATGTCAAGAGAATGGACCCAGGCTGCATTCCTAAGGACCTGTGATATGAGGAACTAGCAGAAGGTACACAACTGACTGGAAATCCATGCCTGCACTACAAAGATGTCTGCAAGAGGGATATGATGATGGACAGCATCGATGTCAACAACTGGGAGAGCTTTGCTAATGACTGTCCCATCTGGCGCCTAGCTGTCAGGCAGGGAGTTATCAAAGCTGAGGATGACAGAAATAGAAAGCATGCTCAAAGGAGAGCCAGAAAGAAGGAACAGCTGACTCTGGAGCTACGCCATTGTCTCATATAGATGGACGGACGCCAAGAATGTTATGATTGTATTTTCATTATCATAACCGTCCTTCATGCTTAAAGCTTCATCTTTTGTAAACAAAATCATTGGAACTTGTAATACTATTTTACAAATCCCATAGTTTTGCATTCTTTTTACAATAATTGTACTAATGTGGGTATGTGAGAAAGCTTGCCGGTAGCCTTTTGTGGGTCTTTGTTTTTATCCATGGTTTTCCGGGTTCTTCCTCCACCATTAATAATGGCCACCATGTATAGCCAATTTTGTGCTGAAAAATGGCGTTAAGCCATATAACAACAATATAACAACAACAATAATTGTTTTCATTCTTCTTCTCACAAAGACTTTCATTCTTCATATTTCAAATGTTTTCTGTTACTAAAATAGTGTACATTCTTATTATCCCAAAAAAATATTACCACTGTCATCTCAACCATCTCACTGTGAACATGTCTATTTTATACGTCAAAGGTGTCACATAAAAAAAATCATACCACACATATCCTTATTCTCGTCTGAGAAATCACCGCAGTCATTCTCCCTATCGCAGAGCCATCCCCTTGCTATACATTTGTGGTTGTTGCATTTAAACTGCCATGGATCACACATGCGTGTTTCACACCCTTCCTCATCCGACCAGTCTCCGCAATCATTGTTAAGGTCACAAACCTGAAAGCTGTGTGTGCAGTTATGGTTCTTACACTGGAATCGGCCCAGAGGACAGTGTTTAGCAGCTGAAAATATGAGCATTATTTTATTTTAAATATTACTGACCGTCTTTTCATTGACAAAATTCATAATGATTCTTTGGACTGAAACATACACAAAAAAATATTTGAGAGCATAGTAATTTTGCAGCACATATCAGGCAATGTTTGTTGTTTCGACAGTTTAATTAATTTAAGATATGATTGTATCTAACCATACACAATTTTAGAAGCATAAATATTAATTACAGTCTTTACAAATTAAACGCCTCAAGTAACTTCCACCTGAAATTTAGAATGTGTAATACAAAATACTAAATGAAAGAAAGCAGTTGCAAAGTCCAGCAATATAGCTTGTTTTGAATGTATCTTAAATCTTGGCAATTTGGACTAACTTTCATTTATAACAGAGTGAAATTCCTTAATACCATTTTGGCATGCTAAAGCAATGACAGAGTAAGAGCGAAAAGTACAAGTTATTGCTTATATGCATCTAAGAATTAACACTCCTATACACTTATGTTTATGAGATTTTCAGACACACAAAGTTACTTGAGTTAACATCCTATAACCCTATGATATGTAAATTTATTGTATTTTGACTTTTGATTTTGTTAATTTTAATTTTGATACAATTTAAATTTTTAATAACTAAAATTATTTTCAAAATATTTTAAAAAACAAAATGACAACTGTAATCTTGGTGTAAAGGAATCAGTAAATAAGAGACAGTATATCCAAGATTTCTTTGATTTCCTAAGAAATATCTTCTGCACTCAATCACAAAACTGAAATATCTACTTACGACAGTCATGAGGTTCATCTGTACCATCTTTACAGTCAGCTTCTCCATCACACTTCCACAGCATTGGAATACATCTATCATCCAAATGACCACAGCGGAATTGGCTAGTGGTACAGTTATCCATGCAAGTCTTATTGTCAGTGGATAAGAAGAAGAAGTCTGGACAAGCACATTTGAAAGATTTCCCTCCAGGAGACAGAAGGCACAGATGAGAACAACCTCCATTATTCTTGCCACAAGGGTTGTTAGCTAAGAAATATTTTGTTTAAAAATACTGTAGTAAGTAAAGAAGTATCTAATAATGAAAAATAGAGCATGCAAATCTAACTGCAGATTATATTTTAACCATGTCAAGTTAGAATGGTAATTGTTTAACACATTAACCTCTGGAGGTTTTTTGCTGTTTTTGCATGAAATTCAAGTAGGAACACATTTTGGGGATAATTTTTGAATACATCCTAAAACATCGACTTCCAAGCAATATTCCTTCAGACCAATACCTAGCTGTGCTAAAATATTGTTTTCCATTGGTTAGTTTGCTGGTGCATGAGCAGAAGGTGAACACTTGGATTTTTCTTTTTTTGTTGCTAAATGGACCCATAATTTTTGTATGGAGAAGACTCTTTATTCAAAATGTCCACCTTATCCTACTTTTTGCACAGGTTCACCTGTCTGTATGCACTTCATATCTTAGATCAGAGGCCATAAAATGTAAAATCTGGACATAAAATCAGATTACGACCATGGGCGAATTTTGGGTGGAAAAAAAAGGAGTAAAAAAAAATAGGTTTGTCCATATGTATTTTGTAGTGCAACAAAAATGTCCAGATTATTTGGTAACATTGCAAAGCTAAATCTGTCTACCTTTCTATAATACCACCCACTTTAGTGTATCATGCATGACCTTGACCGCTACAGACCTTAGAAGCAGGCTACTAACTCATGCCCCGTAAATCCAGCGCTAGGGGTTAATGTGTTAAAGTAGATTTTTAACATATGAGAAAAAGAATAATAAAATCTCTTTGACCAACCAATAAATTTCAAACTCTGATTCAATTTTGTATCCAGTATTGTTCCATTGCACTTCTTTAAAAATTTAAAGATACTTTGTCAGTTGTTACTTATAAATAGCATGTGTTCTACTTTGTGATAATATCAAGAAGTAAATATGTTTGCTATCAACAATAAAAGCTAGAGTGATTAGGACTCTGAAAACCAGACTCAGTGTTAACATTTTCCTAAATGTATCAACTTACCTTCATTAAATGTCACCAAAAAAGTAGAAACTGTTTTTGTTTTTATTTAATCCATGTGATATGGCCCATAATTAGAAACATTAAATCAATTAATATTGTTCATAAATGCAGAAAATGAAGAAATGAGAATATTTTTTTCAGAAATTTTGCACCAAGGATCTGGACAAGAATCATATATGTGTGTGTGTGTATATATATATATATATATATAGAGAGAGAGAGAGAGAGAGAGAGAGAGAGAGAGAGAGAGAGGCCGAGATATGGCCAATGTGGGTATGTGAGAAAGCTTGCCAAAGCTTCTCGTGGGTCAGTGGTTCTGTTCAGATGTTTTCCCAGGTTCTTCCTCCACCATCAATACTGGCCGCCATGTATAGCCTATCTTGTGTTAAATCCTACAACAACAACAACCCTAAGGTCAACTATAAATCAATGATGTCATACCTGGTTTTTGTCGTAGAGGATGATACACAATTAAATCTCTTGGTCTATGCGTGGTGTTTTGCAGAATTTTGTAATCTTTTCCAGTGTATTTGTTGGCTCTCTCAATAGATAGGTGATTCCAATCAGACCAATACATCCAGTCCTCAAAGACAGTTATTGCAAATGGATGTGGGATTCCTTGGCGTACGATGCTCCTCCCAGTACCATCAGCTGATGCAAATCTGATTATATATGTATGTATATCTTAAGACTATATGGTCTTATGCTAAGAAATAAAAAAGAACTAAAATCAACAAAGTTTTCTAAAGTTCAAGAAATAAAAATAATTACAAAGTGATGATTAAAAAAAACCTTAGAATATTATGAATTAAATCAAAGAATGCCCAAACATTTCTTTCACCTGTCCTAATGAATCAAGTACTAATTAATTCCAGTGGTGTTAGAATTAACATGCAGTACTGAAGTCATCAATGCGATTGTCACAGTGAATATACTAATGTACCAGTGTGCTAAAGTGTGCTGACATGCCTCCATTTAATCACAATAAATTAAACCAAGATGTTCTTGTTTGAATTCATTATAATTTTAGGTTAATGTTCCTGTACAAATATTAAGCACTTTGTATTTCCAAAGAATAAATAAATGAATCAAAATCAAAGTACTGAACACAATGATACAAAAGACCTTACTACACTAATGGATAATTTCTAGACAAACAAGGTTATCAGGCCTCTATTTGACCTAGGTCGCAATCAGCATTTTCTGGAAATACTACGACTTAATAGAATTATCCATTCTTGAACAATGTGGGTTCATAACAAACTTGATATAGATATAGAGTGACAGACAGACAAAGATTAGTTGATAAATATATATGCTACTCTACCTAAACATTTATAGTTCAACATTTAAAATTGAACAATATTATTAACATATAGATAACAATCCATTAGTAAATCAAAAGTACATTGGTAACATAGCTGTGTATACTGTTTCTGATATATATTCTTTTACATATGTCACTGTTGAGGCCTTGTTGAGAACAGCAGTGACTGTTGATCTAAACTGGGACCAGATTCTGCATTAATGTTACAGAAGAAGCTGTAGGAATCTCACTGAGTGAATATACACCTTAGATTTGAAGATTTTTAATAATCGCTAAGTCAGCAAAAATTCAATGTATAAATTGTATGACAAAACCAATTGACATACTCTATGAAATCCAAATGGGCATCAGCCCACCACAGTCTATCAGTTTCATAGTCTATTGTAAGTCCATTTGGCCAACCCAGTTTCTTTGTTATCAGTTTGGTAGCATTACTACCATCCATGCCCATTCGCCCTATGTATGATTCCACTCCCCAGTCTGTCCAGTAGGTATATCTATATGAAAAAACAGATCATAATGTAATTTAACACTAACAGAGAAAGAAAGTTGAAAATACATTCTGAAAACAGAATATTCTGTAGTAAATAATGTTTTTTCTAAATAATGTTACCCAATCATATTAACATTAGGAATTACTTTTTCCTCATCAAAAATACTTACCCGAAATCATATTAACATTAGGAATTACTTTTTCCTCATCAAAAATACTTACCCAATCATATTAACATTAGGAATCAATTTTTCCTCACAAAAATACTTACCCAATCATATTAACATTAGGCATTAATTTTTCCTCACAAAAATACTTACCCAATCATATTAACATTAGTAATTACTTTTTCCTCATCAAGAATACTTCCATCCCCAAAAGCAGAAAAAATATCTATATGGAATAAAGACAAAACTAAGAAATCTTGCAGATTACCTCCCTTTGTTCACACTAGGTGGCCAGTCTTTTTCCAGATGTTATCAGCATAAAACTGAGCCACATTGTTAACATGGTGCAGATATTTGCAGGACAGGATGGGTGGGATTCACAGTAATGTAAGTATTTTAAAAGAAATATAGTTTACTACAAACTTAATCTCTCAATTACATTACCAGATCACATTGACATTACAAGAATAGGTAACATGTTACAGGCACAACGGAATCTGCATTTAAACAAGAGGTTGATCTCTGTTGGGTCATGCTCTGGAAACTGGCTGTATAGCCACCAATGGCCCAATAAAATTCAACTCTCTTCTTTCCGATGTTAAATTAGACATCAAATAAAAACTGATAGTAGACTGAGCACGCCAGTCAATTGTCCACTATATTCAGGACTGACCGAGATATTGCCTTCAAAGGCCAGGCTCATGGAAATTGCAAGCCAGAATGTTCATGATCCAAACCTAATCCATTTAGAGATCTGATAGCCTCATTTATCCAATCAGCAAGTGCTTGTAAGGATATGTCTTGCTTGTCAGCCTTCAGGAGCAGAAACGAAGTCTTTGATATCATCTAGATATTTCCCATGTGTCTCTGATAATGTCTGAGTGTGAAGGTCAGGTCTCACATTTCTTGACAGATTGATGGAGGAGATAGCTCATAGAGTTATTTGCTGATTACCTACTGAAGCCAGGTTGCATCATTAATACAACTGAGCCATAGAAATAGCGCATGCATGTCATTCACCTTGGAAGCTAGTGTTTTGTAAGAAAGGTAATCTTGTTTGATAACTGCTTCAAGAAGGTGAAAGAGTGTGGATGATTCGTAGAGGAATTGAACCATGGCAAAACCCATTTCAGGAATAAGGTGAGGGTGTGAGGCTTGGATATGTCAAAATTGGCCAATAAATCAAAAAGGCCTTTGTTGTGGTATTGTATTTTCTTCCATGACTACTGAATGTCTTGGGGATCATGGAACGGTATCACTTAATGGTGAAAGGGACTAGCTTCTGACTTCAAAGAGAAACACAAAGATGTTAATCTGTTGGGAAATGGAGTCCGTGAGTGGTGTAGTGTTCTTATCTCAATACCAAATCAAATACACCAATTTCCCCCCCCCCCCTCCACACACACACACACACTTTTGAATTGGACAGCCATGTAGTTATCGCCTTCCTATCAATTACTGAAGAGGATAACTCCGGGACTTTTTTGTGCAATACCTCCATGACATGAGCTAGAAATGAAGGGTCTTCTCAGGATATGGAAAGCCACATTGACTGCTTGAAAATGCAGGGTTTGTAGAGAACAATCAGAACTACCTTGCAGTTCCTGCCACTCATTTTCTGAATTAATGTTGGTATTAGAGGAAAAATAAACCTATTTTATTTCCCAGATGATTGAGAGGTGTCAATATTCCATGCTAGACGGTCTAGGAATGGAGAAACAATGGTAGTTATTCCACCTCATTGCAAAGAGGTCTATTATTAGAAGAGTCGACAACAAGCATCTCTGATTAAAAATGGATGGATGAAATTGGTATAATTCAGATGGTCTATTCTTCATAACGAGTCAGTTTCTGGAATATATCTGACTTGTATGATAATGTTGCTTTGGATACATGAATAAAATTTATATGCAAAATAAAATGCTTAGGTCTGGTAATTTTTTCCTACTTAGAGGAAGTAGTTTACAATAATTGACTTGTCTGACATCATTATGATAGCTTTGCTTTGGATACATCCACATACTTGTTGGAGGAATTAAGAAAAAACTTTCATCCCCAGAAGCCAATGTTTCCTTGAATTATGTACTTGCCACTGACCATCACAAGTCTGCTAGCAAACAAACCAATTTACTGGCACCTATACATCTTTTTATCTCTCTATTACAGCTCCTGAGCAGTGATTTATGGCTGAAGGTTGTTTAAAGATATTCATGTCGCAAGCCACTCCCTGTCTGGCCATGAAAGTATGAAGTGTTTGATTTGGTCAATATTAAAATTAGATGATCTAAACAACATGAAAATGAGAGTCCTGGGCACACAAAAATCATCTGAGAGCAAAAAGGGCCATCTTAGGGTAAAACATGTCCTCTGAGGGCAAAAAGGGTCGTCTTAGGGCAAAACAGGTCCTCTGAGGGCAAAAAGGGTCGTCTGAGGGTGCATGTAATTGTGGCTCTGATGCAAGAGGTTAGCCTGAAGAGTCTGAAGAGTTGCAGGAATCTAAGGAGTTGCAAGAGTCTGAGAAGTCTGAAGAGTTGCAGGAATCTGAGGAGTTGCAAGAGTCTGAGAAGTCTGAAGAGTTGCAAGAATCTGAGGAGTTGCAAGAGTCTGAGAAGTCTGAAGAGTTGCAGGAATCTGAGGAGTTGCAAGAGTCTGAGAAGTCTGAAGAGTTGCAGGAATCTGAGGAGTTGCAAGAGTCTGAGAAGTCTGAAGAGTTGCAGGAATCTGAGGAGTTGCAAGAGTCTGAGAAGTCTGAAGAGTTGCAGGAGTCTGAGGAGTTGCAAGAGTCTGAGAAGTCTGAAGAGTTGCAGGAGTCTGAGGAGACCAAGGAATTTCAAGAGTCTGAGTCCAAAAAGTTGCGGGAGCTTTAATACCATACTTTTCATCCTAATCATATTGAGAGAAAGTTTGGTCTATTACAGAGAGCTGGATTCTGGAGGTAGCAAAATGTATTTCATAATGTTAATATGACCTATTCAAGTATTTTGTGAAGAAAAAGGGGAATATGGCAATGCTATAAATATATAGTGATACATTGAAATATATATATATATATGATCCGGGTTGGCAGTCTTGACAAATTTTATTACAAAAGACCATATACGACATTATTTGTGAAGTATTGTAAAAGTATCAACAAGTCCTTTTCTATGTATGCAGTATAAATGAATAATAAATGAAAAGAAATTAGTCAAAGGAATGCATGGAAGGGACATATGTTAGATAAAAACTAGAGACCAGTATTTATATTGAAATGAAAAGGTACATTTTTCTATGAAACAAACATTTTGGTTTTCACAGACGGTTAGACAAGGAAAATGCCAATTCTCAGTAAATATGTAGAACTAAACAAATAATCTTAATACTAGTGATGAGAATCGGTCAGAAATTCATAATCGATAATCAGTTCCCCTTAACCAACTGATCATCGATTTTAATCGGTTACTAAGAGCAAATTTTATTTTTGTTAAACAGTTATATCTTTGATAAAGAGTTCAATATGTTTATAATTGTACAGGAGTAATGTCTTTTAAATTAATGACATGTATATTTTAACCTGACAATAATATTACACTGTGTGTTATTTTTGTCCATCAACTTTGTTAAATGAATGCAACTTTGAATGGCTGATCAGTTAAATGTAACTGAAATACCGCAACAATCCTCCCAAATTCTTTCATTCATATGTGATGTGTCTATAATATAAAGTATCGAAGGAAATGTTTTTTTTGTTTGTCATTGTTTATAAATACGACAAAAGATGTTGCAATTAAACTAAAACAAATCAACAAAATGTGTTTAAATTTATTAAGTCAACAATTTCACAACTTGACCATGTAATAATGACTATATGTTCCTAATTATGAATCATAAGGTTTCATATTTGTAGTTGTGAAGGTAATTAATAAATTACAGGTCAACTATAGTGGCTGGGAGTTTTACTAATTTTTGTGCTTTGCATACACCTAAAAAGTAGTCTCCCTTTACACACAATTGATTATGGAGTTCATAATCGATTATCTTATTGGTATGCTCAACCAACTTAATACTTAATATATAATAAAAATACAAACCCAGTAAATGGATTCAATACAACAGCACGCGGCCTCTTCATAATCTGCCCTTCAAATAGTTTTAGACGACTCGTTCCATTTAATTCAGACACAAACATTGTCGACAGCTGGGCATCGACCCAATATAATTTTCTGCAACATAAATTGCCTTCTTTCACAGGACATTTTCATGTGACAAATATATACATCTATGTTACAAGTTTAAATAAAGAAAAGAAAATTTATGAAATATTCATTACCATAATATTGTAATCATGATGGGAAAGGGTTCCTTGTTGTGTTCAGCTGCCATATAATATGTTTATGGGTAATAACTTCATCAGTGAAAACACAATATGGAATCACAGACTTTATATGCTTTAAATATCTTGAATTATATATATATATATATATATATATATATATATATATATATATATATATATATATATATATACATATATATATATATATATATATATATATATATATATATATATACATTCCCCGCCAGCCAACATTATAGTCAATGGCCAATGTTAATTCCATTTTGGATTATTATTATTAAGATTTAAAACTCTTACAAATGAAAAATTACATCTTTGATAAATATGAGATGGAATATTCTGAAATTTCTATGACATTGTGTCTAAATGTGAAGAATTTGTGTACAAATTGAGCCTAAATGTGAAGGATTAGTGTACAAATTGAACCTAAATGTGAAGGATTAGTGTACAAATTGAGTCTGAATGTGAAGGATTAGTGTACAAATTGAGCCTAAATGTGAAGGATTAGTGTACAAATTGAGCCTAAATGTCAAGGTTTAGTGTACAAATTGAGCCTAAATGTGAAGGATTAGTGTACAAATTGAGCCTAAATGTCAAGGATTAGTGTACAAATTGAGCCTAAATGTCAAGGATTGGTGTACAAAAGCTAATCAGGAAATATAATTAACTCTGAAGAAAGATTTTGCATCAAATTAAATGTTTGCAAAATACGAGGTAAACTTACAGTCCCACCCAATCAACAGCTATTCCCTCAGACATGGGTACTGAATGACTTATCAGAGTTTCTTGCCCAGTGCCGTTGATAAAAATTCTATAGATCTTATTAGTCCTAACATCGGTAAAATACAGTCTACTCTCCTGGTAGTGGAAATCAATGGCAACAACGTTCTCAAATCCCTGGGCAATCCGGCGATAATTATCCCCATCCATGGATAATTCACGGATGTAATAGCGATTTGTGAAAATGATCCAGGGAGTAATATCTAGAAGAGAAAAAAACAAAATCGCTAACATCATCACATATAAACAAACATCATTTACAAAGAAATCAACTAAGGATAGCTGGGCATCAACCCAGTACAATTTTCAGATGAAACCCTGAGAAGACTGAAGAGTTGCATGTGAAAAAGCTTCAAATGATCATAACCCTTCCAGAGTTAAATCAGTATTTAACATTTGAGAAACTTAATTCATGCATTAGTATTACAATTGATTGATAGACCAATAAGACCAATAACACCAGTCCTAAAAGGCAGTGATAGCGAATGGAGGAGGGATGCCTAATGGAGGAGGGATGTCTAATGAAGGAGGGATGCCTAATGGAGGAGGGATGCCTAATGGAGGAGGGATGCCTAATGGAGGAGGATGCCTAATGGAGGAGGGATGCAAAGCCTAAATAATAAACTACCATGCACATCATGGTCTATTGATGCAGGATTGTTCTGCTCATTCTAAAATTGGTTTGAAACAGATATTGCAGATATAATTTTGTTCACAAATTGAATACAATTTCCAATATTGTATTACTGATTTGGATTATAGTCTGAATATACCCCCCTACTGATTTAGTAAAATGAAATGAAAATGAAAATGAGATGAAATATGTACTGAACTTAGTTCATTTATTGACTTTTAATTCCAAACCTGATTCCGCCTAGGATTGCCCTAACAATTTATCATCTGCACGTTGATTTCCAAACAGACGTTTTCAGTGTAAAAGATGACCTTGATAATCAGTCATTTAAAGTTCCTGGATAAGTCCATTGTCAGTGAAGGGGTGGATTTACATAGAAGATAAATACGACGTCTGCTTCCAACATTTACAATGTTGAGTCAAGCAACGGAAAAGATTGGTAACTACAAATTGGCCTTTCATGTGGAAATAACAGGTGGTGTAATTTCGATGGTCATGTATGCACAGGGATACAACTCGAATTTCTCAACATTATGGTAATTTATACAATTATCTGGAAGTTACCGAAAAGTATGAACTATGTCACTCTGTTAACTGTAGAAAATAGACTTACCCATATGGTATGCATATGGTGCCATGTTAGTATGTCAAGTCTGTTAAGCATGAAACACAGATGATGCATTAGAAATTATAAATCTATGAACTAACTAAGCCATGTTTACTTTATATCACATTAAAGATTTGTGATTGAAATCAGTACAGGGGTACAAATCAGAATGGGAGGTATATTCAGACATAGTACCTTTTGACCAATCAAGGACCTTTTTTATATCCGCAAATTTAAAATTACTGTATTTACTTTCATGTCATTTTAATGGAGCCATTGTAACTATTTTAATGAGACTTTTGCTGATTCAATTTGAGATAAATTTTAATATACCTTTGAGATATACATTAAACCTGTACTTTTTAATCTTACTTAACAGTAGAAAGGAGATCTGTAAATTTTTCCTTAAAATGCATTAGTTATCTGCAGTGATTTTCTGTAGATAATTCCCAACAGATTAGGAATCAATTTATCAGATATATTTTGCTTCGTTAAAATAATATCATTCTTTGTCCTTCTTTAAATCAATCGGAATGGATGTGTCACGTTTGGTTTTGCAGATTGCAAATCGCAACAGGGATACAAACTACATGTCTAGATTTACACACATACTGTCTGTCTTCTTGCATGATCGTCCATCCGAGAGCTTCCGATACCCATCACTGCATTTACACGTGAAATTCCCAGCATTATTCTCACATATCTGACTGCAAGACCCAGGTCTTTCTCGACACTCATCAATGTCTTGAAAACATAATATGCATGCATTTTAATTTCATATACTTAAAAAATAGAACGAAAATTTTAAGGTCAAGAACAGATAAAACTACAGTAAGAAATATCAAAGATTACCATTTGGACAGGAATAATAATAATAATAACAATAATAATAGGAATAAGAAGAATACAGCATTTCATTGAAATGTTAAATAGAAAAATATACTTTCTCATAGATTTTACTACAAGCATGTTAATATACACTTCCCAAAGCAGAGTACATTTAAATTTACTATAAAAATCATTGATTTCTTATAGGAGCAATGCTTTTTTGTAGATTTGTGTAAGAAAGATACGATTGTATGGTTATAACATACAATCATAACTAACCTCTGCATGACTTCTTATCATCCATCAGTACAAACCCTGGTTGACATTCACAGGTGTATCCAGTAGGGGTATCTTTGCAGATATGTGCGCATTGGTTGTCACGGACTTCCAGGCATTCATTGATATCTTTGGAATATCCATGTATGTTTATATAAATACAAAGATGCTTATTTTTCTTGTTCTATTTGGCAATTAAATTTTTTTTGGCAATTAAATTTTTCTTTTGAAAATGTACTTTATAATTAAGTGCACGCTGCTTATATCCGCAAGTTCATTACATATTATGACAAAACAACTTCGATGAAATTTTAAACAATCATCAGGTCAACACCAGTTTAAACATAGCCCAATATAATACAACATATCTAGAACATTGAAATTGAAAACCACAGTCAATACACTTTAGATATGAATCCATATTATAATATCTTGATTAAACATTTAATTCAGTGCAATATTTTTAAACATTTTAAGGCTCGTTCAAATAATACTCAAATAATCATAAAATCTTAGTCTCTCCATTTAGCATTTACCATTATGAGTAACGTCTCTTAAACTACCATATGTACATGACAGTCCCAGTGCATGGTTAATTATTGTTTTTAATTATGTTTTCATTAAATAAAGTTCTAAACAAACCACATTTATAAAACTCTCATATTAAGATTAGTTCCTATTCATAGCAATAAAGAAATAGAAATGCCTGAAAAAAGTATTGACGGAAAGAAGCACATATGTTAAGTTACCACAGTGACTCTCATCAGATTCGTCGTCACAGTCAGGATGCTTGTTGCATAGCAGATTGATGTTGATGCATTGTCCATTGGTACACTTGAATTTTCCTTTAGGACAAGTAGGTTCAGGTTTTACTACATAATGGAGAGGAAAATAGCTGTGTTATCTGCAGTGATTACTAATACTACTTAATTCATTACATCTTCTACAAATCGCAAAATTATCATTATTTTCAACCTAAATTTACTTATTAAAATTTGACACCTTTTATGCCATTCTATCAACTTATTATGTTATATAATACTTAACTTCTTGCTAATATAATTTTGAATGTAAATGTTGCTGACAATGATTTATTGAAATGACCATAATGTATGAATATAAATTACTCACTGGATTATATTTATATTTAGCAGTTTGTTATTTGTGTGATTTTAATGATAAAAATATATTCACAATTATGAACTAGAATTGTCTTACACGGAATTCATAATG